>OAMR01000638.1:464245-485260 GCA_900205405.1 Echinochloa crus-galli | reverse complement strand
TTTAGATAGAAAAATTCTCAAATTATATATACAAACAACTGGATCTTCAAAATTTTGAAAACATAAACAAATGGGTTGGTCATTTCTGAAAACTAGGTAAGATGTGCATCCATAAAGCTCCCAAATTTGAATAGTGCATAGCCCGCAAAAAAAAGGGTGCATACAAGTAACCCAAAGAAAGATGGACAGTGCAATGCTGAATTTTGAACACTTTCAGATTCCTATGTCCAGAATTTTCCATGTCAATTTTTTTAACACAGCTTATATATATTTAGACAACTACGATCATAGTGTCAGAACCATGGAAAACTGAGGAAGCAGCAGGACTGCCTATAGCTATAACAAGGTATCATGTCCCATGCAGGCACAAAGGTACATCCCATAACTTAGGAAGTTATGAGAATTGAGAAAGGCAACAGAGAAAATGAACAAATTGACAATCTACACTAAATCTAAACATACTAATGCCTACCAAGTGAAGACAAATGGAACTACGGATGTATTATGGCAAAGGACCTGTCCAATGTGGAAGCCATAACCTTTTCCAAATTTGAGCAATATCCAACTACAATTTCAAATTTGCTGAAAAGCAAACTCCAGGGTACGAAATGATTATTCATAATATGGATAAATATAATTAGGCCTCAAGTAACAAGAAACTTTTACATGATGTGAGAAATATTCTAAAATCACAATCATTTAAACACTATTATTGGTGATTTCAAACCATCTAGAGCCAATCATAAATATCCACAGAAGGGGAATGATAACACGACGGTATCGCTGAAACTTTCAAGATGATGAAAAACTTACTGCGTCCTCAGCTGAAAGAATGTGTTCGACAGGAGGATTGGTACCACACTCAGTCATCACTCCGCCCACAGGTGCTGCAATGCCAGCAACTAGCTTGTCTTGATCACCCATTGTCCGGAATTTGAATTTAGAAAGGTTGTTTATGTCTTCTTCGGATGCTCCCTCCTGCTGAAATTAAAACAAGTAAATAGTCTCAGAACAAACAATAACGAACAGTGTGCTTCATTTCATTGGATTTGTGTAGGGCAGAGAGAAGAATAGAGCTAGTTCCTTTCTGCCAAGAACAACCTTAAGCACAAACAGTTCAATAATAGTGGTTAATAACTAATAAGTAGGTGTGGTAGTGGCAAAGGGGCAAAGCTACAGTGAAAAGGTTCAAAGACGGGTGTTTATATCATCTATATAGGGTATTAGCCATTGCATTTGAGTGAAAAGTTTGAGAAACCATATTGGCATATTTAGAGAGGATCGTGGTGATAACAGGAACTGGCATACCTGATCAGTTACAGCATATAAGATCGCAATAATGCATGGCAGACAGCAACAAACAGCAATTCCAATCACACAAGCCAAGGCAACGCAGAAGACCACAAAGAAAACATCAAATGCCAGAAAAACAATTGATAGCCTGTAAAAGAAGAGAAAGAAGATAGCCATCTCAGAGAAAAGATACATGGACCAACAGAAGACCACTGATTTTTTTTTTCTTATTCGCACATCAAGGTTAAAAAGAGACATACCAGTAAAGCTGAGGAGCATCATGTGA
This sequence comes from Echinochloa crus-galli, assembly GCA_900205405.1. Lineage (NCBI taxonomy): Eukaryota > Viridiplantae > Streptophyta > Magnoliopsida > Poales > Poaceae > Echinochloa > Echinochloa crus-galli. The sequence continues at coordinate 483,681 of OAMR01000638.1, read as the reverse complement.
TAAAGCTTGACCACCTGCAGACACCCAATAGAACCCAATGATCCACCATATGAACGAAAACATCGTGTTTGCGGACTCCAAATGCTTCACAACACTGAATAGGGAGATAAATAAAAGAATAAGTAGGATGTCAAGAGCAAGTGACTCAAAGCATTGAAGTAGTCCAGGTGTGATTTAGGTAAAATGAGAGCAAAACATGTGAAGAGCACAGTACAAAACCACCAGGAGGCCAATAATAGACAATTCCACAAAATCAATGGAAAGTTTTCATAGGGGGCATTTCTCTGTTTTCTCGAACGAGGGGCATTTCTCTGTTAAAACTTAAAAATCAGTTCACATTAAAAGTCTCCAACAGCAAGCTACCCAGCTCTCAGGCTGAAATTCTTGTTTTAATTCGTGTTCGAGAAGAAATTCTTGTTTTAATTTGTATATACTGGATGATAGTTTCATTTCCTATCAACTTCACTTGTTTCTGAATGGATTGCAATCAAGTGGCATATTAGCATCCAAGCATCAAAGGTAAATATATTCAATGCACATTTATGACAATTACAGATAACACATCCAATAAAAGCATTTTGGCAATTATGAAGTTGGAACCTAGTATCATTATAAAATTATATAAAGTGGTTATTTTAACATGGATTTCAGCACTGGAGGCTAATAAAGAACTTTTTGGGTAGTGGGGATTCAGATCCAAATCCCAAAAGATAATTCTCTAATTTGACTTGCAAGTCAAGCATGCTATCATCAATAACTCGCAAAAAAATGCTAAAAAAAGGCAACCTTAACTGAAATAACAGAGTTATGCCTACAACCCAGCCTCCTTCAAGCACCTATGCACAGATTTATGGCCACAGAACATTACAGGCTCTCCAATAGGCATATATTCTCTTAACTTACAAGTTACTACAGTCAACAGCATGAGCACAGAAATGGTCAACACAGCTCATAATAAGGAGGTGATATGAAACTATGATCAGATCACCATAGGAATAAGATGCGACACCGCAAGTATTGGGAGATGGGGTTCGATCCGAACAGAGGCTCACCTGAGCTTGAAATCCCCGTCGCCCGCGCCCTCCTGGTCCGCGTCCCTGCGCCGACGCCTGTACTCGACGGTGACGCAGAGGACGTGGAGGAGGCACTGGAGCACGTAGCCGGCGAGCCAGACGCGGAGCGGCACCCCGCGAGCCGCCCGAGCGAGCCGCCCGCGGGGCCGGACGACGACGGGGAGGTCGGCGACGGGAGGAGCGGCGAGGACGGCGAGGACGGCTCCCCGCCGGAGGAGCGGCGCGGGGAGGTGGACGCCATGGCCGGTAGCCAATCAGCCAAACCCTAGCTCTGTTTTTTTTTCCTCCTCTTTTTTTCTCTCTTCTTCTTCCTCCTCGCGCGATTTGCGTTGCTGACAGCGATTTGTTGTGGTTTTGTGGCAGCGAGTTGGTTTGGGCGTTTGATTTGCTCGTGAGTTCGGCAGACAGTTGGGGGAGGTTTCGGCGACGGGAGGGTGTGGTGGCCCTTGGAGGTTTCTAGCGCCGCTGTTTAGTGATCTTTTTTTCCATTCAGCCCCTTGTGTCTACGTTAATTCGAGGCACTTGTCTTTATGAAAATCTCTAATCACTCCTTGGCCTAATCATAGCCGCAATTGTGAGTTTGTGACAGTAAACGTGGTCAAATGGTACTCCGGCCACTGCCATGTGCCAGATCGGATGATCAGATAGGCCAACAATTCAGAGGATAACTGGAGCTGAATAAAATAGGTCTATCCGAGCCCCTTTATATTTTGCATCAAATGATCTGCCATTTTGTATTCAACAACTGTGATTTTTTTCCAGGGTTAAAGTTTGTAAAATCTAGACATCTAGTTCATACCCTTCTAAGCATTTATACTTGACAAATAAGGTCGAGGATATGTCTTGACTAAGAGAGGTATGTTGAGAAAATATACTAGGAATTACTTACAAAAATCATATTATAATCTGTAAGATTTTTTAAAATAATGAGAGTAAATAGGAGCCGTGCAAACTTAAATCAAACTTAATGCTTAGAGAACTTAATACAACTCAAACCATGTAACTAAACTAGACCTTGTTGATCAATGTGTCCATGGCCTAACAACTAATAAGCTCAATTTAATCGGTGGACGAAATAGAAATGAAACGATCGGTGATATTCATCCACTATAAAATGAAGTGTTAGTTGCTCAGTTAAAAATGTAAAGAGTTAGGAGTAACTCTAGCAATATCCTCCAAATCAATCCTTCCAAATACTAAATGAGAGATTTCTCTATTTTTTTAATAGCCTTAAAACTTGTTCCAACTTCAACAATAGCCTTCAATAGATAGATACCTCTCTAAATGATGGAGCATGGGATTTGGGGTGCTCCTACGCCTCCCCTCCCCTCCTCCCTCCGCCTCTTCTTGGCTTCGAGGCCGGCCCCGCCACGGTGCTCGAGGTCGACGACGGTGAGGTCGAGCGCTGCAGCTTCGTCGCCATGGCCGCCGGTGAGGTCAAGCGCTGCTGCTTCGTCGATGGTCGAGCGCTGCTGCTGCTGCTTCGCACACCAGGCGCCGCACCGCCTCCCTCGCGCTCCCCCGCTCGCCCGGCGGCGGCGGCGGCAATGCCGGCGCCGCCGAGGCCGTCCGCGCTGCGCCGCGCCCGCTCTCCCGGCGCCTGTCCATGTCCCCGTTCCGGTCGAGGCCGAAGCTGGACAAGGGCACGAACGAGGACGAGGACGAGGACGACGACGACGACGACGACGCGGCGCTGCCGTCCAAGAGCCAGAGCTTCGCGGCTGTGGCGACGGCGCCGGCCGTCGTCGCCGGGGAGAAGAAAGGGATACGGGGCTGGAAGCCGATCCGCGCGCTGTCGCGCATCGGCATGCAGCGGATGGGCTGCCTCTTCTCCGTCGAGGTGGTGGCGGCGCAGGGCCTCCCGGCGTCCATGAACGGGCTGCGCCTCGCCGTGGCCGTCCGCAAGAAGGAGACGCGCGAGGAGGCGCGGGCGGCTGGCGGCGCGCGGGGGAGGGGAGGGAGTGCAGGCGCGAGGTAGGTGGGGGGCGCGGATAGAGGAGAGGGAGAGGGGAGAGGGGGGATAGGGGGAGGATAGAGGGGCTCCAGATTTGTGGGCTTTGCCCAAAATTTGGTGGGCTACCAATTTTAGTCATTTGGTTGATCACTCCATTGGAGGGTGTTTTTTCGTTCAGAGTGACTAAAAGAGTGGATAGGGAGCTAGATAGTCACCCGGCTGGAGTTGCTCTTAGGAACCTATTTAGAGGTCCGTTGGAGACTTGGAGTTGCTTAGAGACGTTAAAGTCTCCCCATGCTCATGTCGTTGAGTACTCTCTCTCACCGGATAGGGTCTCCTCCGTGTGTCGTTGAGCGCCTACTATATCATGGGATGGGAGTTGTTATTCTTTTTCTAGAATACATACATACTTTTGGATTTTGAGATTCCATAAACGTTTTAAGACTTTGGCTGCCAATAATTTTAAAATGAGTTTTAAAGCATCGAAGTCATATATGTGTGCCATTGTTTTAAAAAGTATGTTCATAGTCTACCCAAACCTATCAGATTTTGAAGCATATTTAAAATTGATAGGAGTAATCAAAATTGCAAGCCGAAGATCATCAATAGTAAAGTTTTTTTTTACCCTAGATAGAATACTTTCTGGTGGCATAGAGCTTTTTCTAAGTGCTTTGTGATGTTGGGAGCTACTCTACATGCTCTTGATTGGCACGTCACTTACCATACAAAGTTAGGCTTAAATATAAGCACCTATGTTGAGTCAAAGATTCAAATCCATTTACATGTTCCACTATTAACTGCTAGTTTGAGCTATGCTTAATTTGCGTCAAGATATCAAGATTCATTAACTATAGCATCAGACTTCAACTGGAAGAGGTTGTTGTAAAGTATCTAGGATAATAGGAACAAGACTATGATTTGCAAATTCTAAACCATATAGTTGAAATCTTGATAGCGATGTGATTAATTGTTCTTTGTTTACGATTTACGAATTTTGGTATTCCGTTTTTTGTTTGTAAGGATGGTGTGGAAAGCTGGGGGACTTGAGGCTCCTATGTCTTCTTGACAAGCAACGTGGGCATGTGCAGTGCGGAATTGGCGATGCGACGGATCCGACGTCGACCATTTGGCTGTAATAGCCATGACTGGATCTGGATGTTAGGTTAGAATTGCCACGTGCGAAGGATCCAGAGTAATCTATTGTTCCCACTGCTGCAAATATTTATAACACGTCCTTCTTCGTTAGCAAAACATGCGCATTTTATTTGTCAAATTATTTGACCTCATGTATATGTGGAAAACGTCAAGTGCTATTTTCTTGAGATTTATAAGTATGTAATATTTGAAATGGCTGCATTGATCACCAAAGTTGGCGCAAAACGTTGGCAGCAAGAAAGAGGATTATTCATATCCGCATAGTTGTGCAAGGTCATATGTTGACTAAGCCCTCTAAAAAAATCGTAAATATGCACACATGCTCCATTACGAATACGTCAAGAGGTGTTCACGTTAAACTGCATGTTGACTGAATAAGTGGTTCTACTGTAGCCAAGTCTAATTATGTTCACGTAGGAGTATGTGAATTGATCATCTATCTATTAAAGATCCAAAAAAATTGAAACTTTTCTCACCCAAAAAAAACTCTCCCAACCCCTCACAGAGGACCCACTTGTCAGGCTCCACCTGAAAAAAAAAGTAGAACGCGGGAATTTGTGTGGAAGGAGGATGTTTCTGCCGCCGGCTGAAATTCTTTTTTTGTTACCGCGGAATTTGTATACCCCGCGTGTACCCGCCCCAGAGGAATTTTGGAAGGCCTCCGGCGCCTGCCTACCAGGTCCTGCGTGGCTGCGCCCCCTCCAATCCAAAAAAAAAAATACCCTACGCCCCCGAGACCCTCTCCCCCGCCGCACCTCGCAAACGAGTCGTGCCTGCCCCTCTCCGCCGCCGCCCCTCTCCCCCGCCACGTGGATCGCCACCGCCCCGTGGATCGCCGCCACCGCTGCTTGGATCCCGCAGCCGCGTTCCCACTCTCCTCTCCAACACCTCCGCGTTCCCCCGTTCCTCTCCACCAAGTCCACGTTCGTCTTCTCGTCGGGTTCATGCTCGCCTCAGGTAATTAAACCCTAAATCTTTCCACTACCACGTTCCCCCTCTCCTGTATTTACCATGCATTTTGGAATCTACAATAAATTAATAAAGAGAAGAAACTCTGATGAAAACAACATTAAATTCGGAGCAACACTTTACATTTAACCTTCTCTGTGCATCCTCTATACGTTGGAATTCATTAGTATCACAATTCTGTACTATTGGAATTATTCCATTTGCAATTATTTTTTTCCAAAATTCTTGGATCGGTCCAACATTATTCATGGAACAATTGAGTAACCAATAGAGTCACTGAGGTCATGCTTCTACAGATTGAGAGGAGGATGCAGGCATGCTGATTGTTGCAAGAGGAGAGGTATTGGCATGGTAGAGTAGCAGATTCAGAGGAGATGGCTGTGAGGTGTGCAATTGCAATTTTGTTTAGATTCACAGCAGAATTTTCACCGGGACATGAAGATGGGAGATTGGAGAACTCGTGCTTGATGGCAGCCAGGTGTCTGACCTAAAATCAATGAGTTGATTGGGCACTCCAAAGGTAATCGTCGCCTCTTTGCTTTTTTAAGTATATGTGTTCAAATTGGTTACAAGGTAAAATAGTTGATTGTGGAAGTTTTTAATATCGGCTGAAATTATATGTATTGGCTTCCTCACAATTTGAACATGGATAAATCTTGGCAAAGTTACATGTTACAGTTCCAATAGCATTGTGTTATTATTGCAGATTGCAGATTTTGTACTGAAAAAGCTTAGAAATTTAAACTGCATTAGACATCAGTGTGACTTCCAACATGAGTTGTCGGTACATTTGGCTACATGCCTCCTGGAGTTCTCAAAGTATCAAGTATCTTTGTTCTTTTATTCAGTTCGCATGAATGTGCACACCATCAAAATTCTTATTAATGGATTTGTTAGCAGCCCATATGATCCCTTCCAGGAAATATAAATGTTTTTTTATCAGTATGTCCTAATGATCTGAACTATGTACCTATTTTTTCCTGTGTGTTCAGAAATTTAGTAGAAGTAACAATGGCATCCTTATTCTTATTTTCATTTTTCAAATATATAGCAGCTGACCATTTTAGATGTTTGATCCAGCTTAGCTTAATTGACAGAGTACTATTTGATTAAAGAAGCAAAATAGAGGAAGGAGAAGAGAAATAAAGCTACTGTGATTGCCTCAGGTAAAATGCTTATTGAAAGTCTAACATCAATGGATTTACTTTTCATAGGCTACTACTTTTGCATGTAGATAAGCATCTATTCTTGATATTGATTATCTGCATTGCATGTAGAGTAGGCTTCTATTCTTGATGGGAATCATTTCATTGTTTCGTTCGTCAGAAGAGTTTACTTGGTCTTCAGTCTTTTGCTTGGTTTGATCAGTAGAGTTTACTTACGGGATCAGCACATGCCCTTGCTGGGGAGGAAGGGTGTGACAGAAGACGTTGCAACAGCAGTAGCGCGCAGACCCGATTCGGAGATCATCAGTTTCGCCAAGCAGACGGCAAGTACCTTAAGCTGCTAGCTAATTTTGCCTCCTAGATGCTCCAGTCCATTCTGGTGCCTCTCTCTTTTTAGTTGCTTGTATGTGCTGTCCTACATTCTACAATGCCAAACCTTTGTTGCTTACTACTGATATAAATCAGAACTCAGAAGATCCATCCAAACAGCTTTTTACTTGTGCAGTATTGCTCGTGTAAGAGTTTGGAGATGCAGTGCTGATTTTCACGTATGTTTTTAGTGACAATCACATGTTATGCTTGAGTCCAGGGGATTTAAGAATAAGTTGCCATTCGACCAACAATCCATACTCAAGTTTCAGATTGAGCAGTTTGGTTTGGGATAATCTTTTTCCTTATGTCAGGGGACGAAATAATTATGGCCAATGTGATTTTTTCGAATAATTTGCTTGTGTAGGCAAGGTCCACTTATGTTCCGCTAACATTGCATTCAGTGATTTTGTTCATCAATAGAAAAAATTGCACCAGTAATGTTCTTTACTTTTCATGCAAGTGGCTGGTAGCAGTTCAATTTTAGATGCTATGGCTCCAGTGGTTTCTGTAGATTTTTTTTCTCCTGCTAATTTTAGCTGGGGATGCTGAAGAAGATTGATGACTGCAACTAATGCAAGGTATGTAATGTTACTAGAATAAAAATTAAATTCTACACGTATATTATGCCTACAAGGTATGTAATGTTAACCGATGGACCTATAGTGGTGTTCTGTGCTTCACTAGCTTACAGACAAATCCAATAGCATATTTGTATTTTATGCCACCAAGAATAGGAAAAAAAACCAAGTTAACATTGTCCTGTTGTATCTCCCTTATATATATATATTTAATTTGTATTATCTGCCATGTTTTCAGTGATTATAACTGCCGGTTTATTTTCTTGTATATTTTGATATGCACTGTTGCTATGAAATTTCAGAGTTCAACTATGTTTTAGTGTCACAGGTTCACGGGTAGGGTTGTATTGAAGGCGCCATGGCTGCTGTATTGAAGGCGCTGCTCTACGCACAGTGGGAAAGGACAGAGCAGTACCTGTTTGTAATGCTCTCAAATGCGAAGGATAAGGTTGAGTGTCTCGGTGCTCCCTGTACATCATGTGTTCATGCAGTTTTAATAAGATTCTTGCTATTCCCCACGAATCCATATTTTGATATTGGTTATCATGCCTAAATTTAATCAGGTGTTCTTTTGATCATTTTGTATGTCTCCTTTTCCCTTTTATATGATATGTTTATTAATGAAAACTGCCTGGTCTAATAATTTTGTTTCAAGCCGTTTGAAGAAAAAAAGCATCAAAATGTTTTCTTGCTTTGCCATTTTTTGAATGATCAATGATGTTGAGATTGAGATAATCCGAAGTGCTATACACCTTTCTTTGCTCTTAGCTACTACATCAGAAAACAGTGTACTAGATAAAAATAATTCCCTTATTTGTTTCACATTATCATGGTCCTATTAGGAATTTCATCTGTTCTATACAATAGGTTTTCCAGAAGGATATAGCTAACTGAAAGAATTATGTTTGTGTTGCCTTTGGATATTTGATGAAATGCAGTGCCAGGAGGATGGTGTCTCCTGTTAGTGTATTTACTTTTATTCTCTTTCTATTATTCTCAAATTGACCTGGCCTTAGATTACTAGCAAAGTGGGAGGAACAGGAGCTTGAATCTTTAAAATAAAAAATAGAATGTTTCCTTCTCTTCAGTGAGGTATGTCCATATAACTACACGTGGTGCTTACATAGATATAAGGGGCTCTGATGCTTGAAAATATATGCCAATGATTGAGTGAATTATAGCTCAGAGATTATGTTTTTTCTCTCTCAAATGGCAGCTTCTGACACACTGGTCAGTATTCATTTTCATTTTTTCCTTTTCTGTAGCTATGGCCAATCGGTATTATTCCCACTTTGTAGATTGGAGTATCGATGATTTTTCTCTATTTGTTGCTGCAACAAAAGTAACATATTTTTTAGGGAAGAGAGGATTCACTCATGGTGTGACTCTAATACATCAAACCTGTTTTGGGGGCTAAGCAAAAAATTATTTTCAAGAAGGGCATCAAGTTTAATCTTGTCTATTTAGGACTCATTCTAATTCAGAATGTGTAACTGGATTATCAATTCTCACTCACCTGTTTCTTTGATATCTCCAATGCAGCATTGTCAATCAATGATGACAAAAGAAAAGGAAAAAAGGAGATGCAGATCAGGGAGCAGGAGATGCCGATCAGGGAGAAGATTATGCCTCTCGAGGTTTGGTTTTCTTCTATTGCTAACTGGATCGCCAACATTGCCGCCGCCGGCCACTGCCGCACCGAGGCTGCCACCGACGGTCACCCCCTGACTGATTAAGTGATTATCCTGTCATATTTCTTTAATCCTGATTAAGTGATTATCCTGATTAAGTGATTATCCTGTCATATTTCTTTAATTTTACCACTACAGAACACAGCAAGGAGAGGAGACGAGGGAATTGACCAATCCAATCTCTTGTTCGGGAATAACATACCAGCCAATGAGGTTTATTCTTTAATATATAGCTAGACATTTTCTCTAACTCAGTGAGTTGCGTAATTCTGTTTTCTTTAGTTTCCATGCACATGGCATTGCCGCTGCACATCCACTTCCACTCCCAGGCATCGCTGAATTGCCATGTTGTTCCATTATTATCGGCCATCACGATCGATGCAACCCAACTAAACAAATATAGGAAGATTAATTGGTGTACAGACCTGATTGCATATGGTTTTAGTTGAGCTGGTTTGGGAGACAAAGCAGAGGACTCTGCTTGTGTAAACACCTCTCTAGAGGCATCCCTGTCCAATGCCAATGACCAACACCTATTCTGATTAGCATGTGTCTTCTTTGAGGAATTATGTTGGAGTTCCATGTAGCTCATCAATCCAGCAAATTTTGCAACAAGACTTGTTTCTTCTATCATTACTATGCCAAATCAATTGAATCTATGTAACCTTTTCAAATTTTGTCAATTTCATGAGACAATTGCCTCCTTGTTTCTGGTATGTTCTGGCATTTTTTCTGCTTCCGGTGAGCAGGGAAATGGCAAGGATACTGTGCAGGTCACGCCCCTAGCTATGACAATGTTAATTTCCTTAACTGCTAAATAAAATGCTATGGATTTGAAAAGGATTTTGTCAAGGTTTGTCTTATAAAATGATGTCATCTCTTCTTTAGAAAGGATCATTGTTTCTTCGGTATCCCTTCAAATTTGAACATAACATATCTGCAGGGAGAGGTATCCCCTTTGTTCTAAGTGAGTTGAGTAGCAAACACTTTAGGGAGGTGCTCACACGACCTGCGAGCACCTGGGCTCGAGTCTGGGTGGGCCGCCTCAACTAGAAGCTGTACCAACTGAGCTATTACTCGATTCTCATTTCTATGCCATTAGCAAAACATTTTTTTAATTTTTAGCATTTGAAAAACCTAGCAAAAGTTGATTAGCCCAGTTTTACCCTTCTTGCTCTGTTTATTTTTGGAAGTCACCATTATGATTTAGATTGTACTTGACTGTCCTGTATGATTGCCTCGCTGTTATACTTTATGCACGTTTGGGATAATGGTTTGTTGCTATGTTTAGGTGGATTTTCCTGTTGGAAGTGAGGTTTGCTCCCATTCCTGCCTTCTTTTTTTAGCATGTATGTTAGAGAGGCACTTCGAAAAAATAGAGGTATGGTGACCAAAGTTCTGTTTGCCTTTTGAATGTTGAGCTTCCCTTACAATGAATGATATGTGATTCTAGAAAATTCATTGTTGTTTTGATTTCTTTGCTGATTAACTACTACTATTCAGAATATGAGCCATTATGTTTTTTTTCTACAAAACTTTGGACTGGTCAATTTAGAATGGAACTATTTCCAGTGCATCATCGTCTTAGAGTCAAAGGTACTGGGGAGCCTAATATACTGCATATGGCTATCTTATTCGCAGTTAAGTATCAGGGGAGTGCACAACTGTATAATCTGTAACTTGCAAGCAGGATGGATCCAAGGGCACTAGAACACCTATGTGAATCCAGCAGGTCATTTTTCTAATGTGGTATTTAGCTTCTATAATATTTATCCTTTATTGACGAGGCTAATTTACTTTGCTCTACTTTTCATGTCGACTATATTCTGATTTCCAAAGATTGAGCATCAACCGGAAAATAGTGACTCGTCCTGACATAATTTCATCATTTCGTGAGTTGGTGTCTTTATTTTCTAAAATTCCAACATTTGGTCCCTTCTCTGAATAATGTGGGTGATATTAATCAGAGTTGCATCATACTTGTGTTGTTGTGTAGTGTGTGCTCTAGGCCAGATGTAATGGTTACCACCATGAGAAAACCCTCCAGTATTTCATGTTTATTTTCTTATTCTAATTTTAATCTCGGACTTTACATTTTGTTTATGATGGTGATTTATTTCAAAATTTTACGTGTTGCCTGAATTTTTTGAAGCCTACACATCATTGTTTTGAGGAATGGGTTTGAGCCTATGGGTGCTATTATTGCGTTTCTGTTCACTTGTTTTGTGTTCTACTATTTGTTTTTATCTTTAGAATATCTCGTAGCAAAATGCACCTTTTGTATCACACCTCTTCCTTTTTCTAACCGGGCTAAAGGGTAGCTTTTATATTTGAAGGGCCCTTGCAGTTGGTTTTGATTCTTGGCCAACCAATAAAAGGATCGAAGGGATCGTTTGTTTGTATATCTGATTTTGTGGTTTGCTTCAATCTTTGCTAGCTTGCTCAGGAAGTTATATGGATGCATGATTAGTCCTGGTTTTGTCATTCTATATTTTCCCATATGGCCCTGTGAACATAATTATACTGTTGTAATATTCAAACCTATATATTTGAGTTACCATATTTAATGCGATTGATGGGTGAATTTTACAGCCCTGATTCTATTATAAAATTTTCAGTTGCATATTCAAAGCATGTTTAGTCCTGTTTTAAGGAAGATTGTTATATTATATTAACGTTTTAATTATTTATTATTGCTATATTAACATATACGCGCGACACGCGCGTGCACTCTGCTAGTAGGTAGTTAAAAGCTATTTATTTGGATTCGAGTGTTCAACTTGGTGTAGTACTACCTACTAAAAATAAGGGCTCTACAACTCCGGTTGTTGTAATTTCTAGAGCCTATCCAGTCAATTCGGAAATTGGAAATGATTTACATTCTAGCCTCCGCGTTGCTGACATCTCCCCTGTCTGAAAATGATGATGTATATTTGATTTTCTGCACTTTTATCCATCATCTATATCATATGGCAACTTCCTTTTTTGAACTTCTAGGCACAACACTTTTTTTTTTTTAAAAAAACTCCTCCATTCATTCGTAACAGAAAATCATTTAGAGTATGTAAATAACTGAGTTTAGAGGGCAACAGACATTTTGACCTTAACCTTAAAGTGTCACATGATGTTAATCTTCCATTCTTACTTGATAATCAAAACACAATAACATATCCTCTTTTCTGTTGCAACTGATGGCGGCCATATATGAGTGAAATTTAACGCAAGCGTGAGAAGAAACATACAAAATGTTTAAAAACTTTGGTCATGTTGAGTGTGCTAGCATCCCTACTAGTGATTTCATTTCATCAGGGAACAATTGCATGGTACCGTGGGTCCATATGATCTTTATCTCATCCTTAATACAACAGATATATGATGTGCATGTTAATTACATAATAAATACAAACTCTGGTCCTGTAAACGCAACAAATTGCCCATACAACTTGATCGTTCATAGGCTCGCCACCGGCATGATGTAAAAGGTGGCTCGAGATGTGTAGCAGAGCTTCTTGGTGTCCTTGAGTCTAAACTCAATTGTGGTAACTACGACCGATCTGCCCTTCCTCAGTATTTGTGCTTCAACATCCACTTCAGACTGCAGGAACATGGATGATGAACATTAGGAACAAATACACGCACTCTGACATGGTAAATATCTAACAGTAAGAGGAAATAACTGAAACGCCTTTATATTCCATCTGTTCATTCACTTGTCGAGTTTCTATTAGAATTATTACATTCGAGTTTTAGCACCGGGAGAGTGGTACTGCCATGAAATTTTGTGAGTGGATTTCTAATACTTGCAAGGGAAAAATACCATGTCCAAATCAAGTAAGGAACTTAGCAACCTTAGTAAAAGGAGAGCACAAACAATGAATCATGGCAACAGTGAAGAAATAAGTTCTATGGTGCCCCCATTGAATTGGCAACAATGCACAGCCGTACTAGTCGCAGCAAGATCAATGGGATGCATCAGCTACAAGATTCTCTTCGGGATCAACAATTGAGAAAACTTAGTATTTTGATTTCATACTGCTCCTACTATAATGTACTACATGGACCCAACACTGAAATTGCTTGAGCATACAAGTAATGTAAAGCTGCTGAGGCATCACTGAAGTGAGGCCTCACAGCATGTAGCATGTGGAAGAACATAGACTTATGAAGTGGCATCTGGTACATTTATTCCAAATCAAAAGCATAATTCAGAGCAAAATAACCTGCCCACTTCAGGGTCCGCTTTATAATATTTCCAATCCCCCAACAAGGACACCACAGGACAACACTGTCTGGGATTGCAGTATCAGAGGCGAATGCAAGAAATCAGCCAAGGAGCAGGGATCGGCACCGCAGGACTCTTAGGTTTTGGAATTGGTTAGCTTGCTTAGAGATAGAGTTCGTTCAGTTGAGAGTTTTGTGCCCTGGTTCTAGCCTTATATAATCAGAAACTCGCAGATAGTTTAGACAGGCATTAGATTGATATATGCATCTAGTTCCTCTTGCCCTGCCTTCTTGGTGCGGTGCCGATCATGGCTCCTCCACGCTATCGAAATCCAGGCTCACGTCCAGTAATTTCATTCAAATACAATCTACGCTGCAATCCTTCCTCCAATTCCCTAGTTTCCCTAGCCCGTGAAGAGTTGACAACATCACTAGCGAATGAATGAAGAATCACCACTAGTGATAATCTTAAGTTTTTCATCTTCTTTTTACTCAGATATAGACCAAACCAAAGCGAAACACACTTAGAATGCAAAAGGTTATCACACTCAAATTAGAATTATTAAGCCCTTGGATCTTTAGGATGAAAAGGCCCTCTTATGACCATTGTATAGGCAAAGATCCCCAGTAGACCCCCTTGTTGCAAACCAGATGCCAATGTTAGGAATGGATGCAATCAAACTTTAATAACTTTGACCGCTGATAATCTAGAGCCACTGTTGCTTTTGATAAGCACTTGGATACCTGTTCACTACGGTTCTTACAGCAATCATATACAACCATTTGCAGTCTCCAGAATGCCATGTCATTGATGTAATCATATAAAACACACTTTTAAGCTCACATACTTCATCTTCTTTCATCGTCATTGATGTAACTTGCACAATTATGTGACACTTGTATTGAACTATTGAGTCAAGGTGCGTTTACTCATACCCATCAATCCATCATCCCCTTCTATTAGGTCCCTTACCTTTATTTAAAGTTCAAACACATGGGGAAAAAATTACAGTACCTATTAGCTTCACCTAAACTCTATTGTTCCCAGCAGACCAAATAGTATCCAATTTTCCCCTCCTCCGAGGTTTATATATTTCAGTCATTTTTCTGGACAGAATGTTCACCTCAAACATTGGCTAGAGGTTCTACCAGATCTGAATCGATCAAACAAGCTCCCATTTCTTGAAAGTTTGTAAAACGACTCAATCCCAAACAGTTAATAGTTCATAAAACCCTTTATCACTGGATTCACCAGTTAAAGAAGCAATAGCAATTTTCCCCAACCCCCATACCCCAAATCACCATGAAGTTTCAAATTGCTGAACGAAACAACTCATTATATGATTATATCCCACTCAATGGATGCTGGATGCTACGAAGGTCGAATTTGTTGGGAAAACAAAGTATTAAAAAGCATCAGGCTGCTGAGAATTTAGTTGGAAGCTCACATCGACGCGTGCGGCGGCCAAGTACGCGGTGCTGAGCTCACCGAGGAACATCTCCTTATCACCGGCAGCGGCCCGCGCGCACGCCAGCCCGACGGCCTCGGCCACGGCCGCCACCGCGCCCCCGTGGAGCGTGTTGTACGAGTTCTGCACGCACACCGCCACACGAGAGCACAAGGTAGGTAAGGTAGGAAGCAGCAGACGAACAGAGAGAGAGAGATTTCAACGGGGCGCTCAGTAGTAGCAGGGAGGTGCTCACGGCCACGGCGGGAGAGACGGTGATGGTGCAGGAGACCCGCGGGTCCGGGGAGGCGCAGACGGCGGTGGAGGAGAGGATGGCGCGGACGAGCGCGGAGTAGGCGTCGGGCAGTTCGGCCGAGGCCGGGAGGCGCGCGCCGGAGCCCAGGTGGCGGATGAATCCAAGAGCCATCACCCGGGAGTCCGCCGGCGACAGCTTCTGCCGCGGCTCCCCCTCCGCCATCTCCTCCCCGGCCTGCGGTTGCTTGCTTTGCTGCTCCGGCAGTCCGGCGCCGCAGTAATGAGATTGCGAGAGAGAAACGCTGATGGCCGTCGAATAATCTCTCCTCTTAATAAAAAACGTGACGGACGAAAATAAACTTGGCATCTCTCTTTCTGTCAGTCTCTCTCGCACGCTCTCTCTCAGAGGTGTTTTTCATTTTATGAATGAGAGTTACAATTTTTTATTTAAGTCAATTCTCTTTATTTGAGCGGGAATTAAGTTAATTCTCTTGCTAACTTTATATCAAGCTTTTTACAATCTTCCGTCGAAACAGTTGTGTCTATTTATTATAGCTATTAGTATTTTTTTCTTCCAAATTTTAATTTTAACCACATTAATTGAAAATTATAAATATTATATTTATTTATTACATATGTGATCATGTCAATATATCTTTCCATAATGTCGGTTAAAACTAGAGAAATTCGATTCCAAACAAATCTAAAGTGAAATTAATTTGACTAAGTGAGTACGCCTTTTGACTAGAAGGAGGTAGTATATAAACAATGAGATGCAGTTATATAAAAATTCAAAGAAACTATAAAAAAGAGTCCCAATGTAGTTTTGTAGTTTTGCTAGGATCCCCCTTCAGCCATTCCTTGCATTGCATTGGCACTAATTCTATTTTTGACTGACAGACCCTGTTAAAAAAGGCGGAGTTCCGCGGGCGCCTAGTCGCGACTAAGCGCAAGGCGGCGGGGTTCCGCCTCGCCTAGGGGGGTAGGCGGCACCTGGGCGGTGGGCGGGGAGTAGATGATGTCAGGCGGCGGCCGGAGAGGAGCGGATGTCCAGCGGCAGCTGCGGCCGGGCGAGGAGAGGGGGCGTCGAGTGGTGGAGACCTTGGGTAAGAGACAGAGGAGAGGGGGCGTCGAGTGGTGGAGACCTTGGGTGGCTGTTGTGTGGGCGGCGACGGCGGCCATGGTCGAGCGGGGGCGAGCGCACGGCGGAGGACACATCGAGCAGAGGCGGAGGAGTCGAGCGGAGGTAGAGGAGTCGGCGGCGGAGGAGTCAGCGACGCGGGCAGAGGGGGTGAGCGCGCGGAGGAGGAATCGAGCGGAGGAGGAGTCGGCGGGGCGGACGCATTGAGCGGATGCGAATGGATAAGGTGGGAGCTGGAAGGGAGGTAGATGGGCTGTTTTGGGCTGGGCTGTTTTGGTACGTACCGTTTTGGAGACGCGCGCCTAGGCGCTAGGCGTGGCATCACCGCTAATCACCGCCTAGCGCCTTCTTGAACATGGCTGACAGATCGAGCTCTCCTTGTTCCTCCGTACCCACACAAACTAAATCCACTCTTTTGCAACCCTGACATTACTACCTCACATGCTCAGCGAGTGGTACAGCCTCAACCTCATTCTTGCAAAGTTATTATTCAGCAATTCACAACCGCAGTTCTATTCTAAGTTTTTCTCTCTCTATGTCCCTGGATCATCCAATCACTGCAAATTATCAAGGAGCTAGCAGGTCTCTGAAGTCTGAACTACCGCAAGAAATTGCCTCAAAGCAAAGATCACGTTGTGGGGATCGAGTGCCGGATGGAGATCGAAACAATTGGGGAAACAAGATCTGCGCATCATCAGGGTGTTGAGAGTTCGTTGAGAAGCTCACATTGAGCCGCGCGGCGGCGAGGTACGCAGTGCTGAGCTCGCCGAGGAACATCTCCTTGTCCCCTGCCGCGGCGCGCGCGCAGGCCATCCCGACGGCCTCGGCCACCGCCGCCACCACGCCGCCGTGGAGCGTGTTGTACGGGTTCTGCAAATCACCGCGCCGGCCGCAGATAATTAGCAGGGAGACAGGCAGGGGCGGGAGAGATCGAGACGTGACGGGCTTTCTTCTACCCCGACGGGGAGGCTAGCTAGGAAACAGGTGCTCACCACGGCGGCGGGGGAGACGGTGAGCGTGCAGGAGACGCGCGAGGAGGAGACGGCGGCGGAGGAGAGGATGGCGCGGACGAGCGCGTCGTAGGCGTCCGGGCGCTCGGCCGAGTCCGGGAGTGGCAAGTCCGCGCCCAGGCCTTGGAACAAGCGCAGTGCTCCCTCTCGTGACTCCGCCGGCGATAGCTGCCGCGGATTTACCGGTGGCGGCGGCGGCATCTTCTCACAAGCCTGTTTGCCTTTTGCTCAGCGAGGTGGCAGCTGGCGCCTAGCGAGGGCGGCCTGACTGGGATGGAGCGGATGTGGCCCATAATCTGTTTGTTTTTTTCGAAAACGATGAGCTGTTGTATATTTTCGTTTTATTGTTATTCTCACTGTTGCTTAATTTTAGTCTTTTTATTCAGATTTATATATTTCCCTCGTTTTTGTGTGCGGTGAAAATGGCGTGCTCCAACATTTGCAAAACCTACCTTGTCCGTTTGTCAGAAAAAAATGCATATTTAAGTGTAATTTTTTTTTGAAAGGAAAGCAGGAGCCCTGCTATATTATATAATAAGAGGGAATATTTAAGTGTAATGTAACTTCGGCAAATGCGCAGTGAACTAAGCCTCTTTAGGCCGGTCCAGATGAGTGTTTCATTCTCACCAAGGGACTCTTTAGAACAAATGATTCTTAAAAGATAGAAATAGAAAAAACATAAGAATTCGAGTTGCATGTGAGTTACAATCTTATAGAGTTTGAAAACATAGGAAATCCTGTTACATAGTGTTTAATGTTTGGATGTAACATAAAAAAAATACAAGAATGTTAGATTTTGAATAAGATGAGCGATCAAACTTATGGTGAAAAAAGTCAAACGACCTATATTTTAGAACGGATGGAGTATGTTCCAAAGGAGACCTAAATAATGTAATTTCATAAATAGATATGATGACATGACATTATTAGAGTTATGAAATACGAAAAGACGGGAAGAGATTTCATCTAGATCAAAACCGGGTGTATACTTTTTCCAAATTTGGGAATTCTTCCCACCCGGTAAGGGGGCAAAAGTTTTACTTCATCCGCTAGAATCTCCAATCCCATGTGTCAGCGATTAAATGTTGTGACCACTTTATTAAACTAGCGTGAACACATGTGCGGCGCGCACGTTTATTGATGACATATATGTACTAAAACAATATCGCTTGAGTGGACCATGGTAAACAGACCAGTCGTGCGAAGCGTTTTTAAAAATACTTTTGTCGATGTCGGAAATGGCCGGCACTCCCTACACCGCGCAGAAATGCGCTGCGTCTCGTCTCTTCATGGTTGATGCGGAAGACAGATAACATCGCCTCCTCGCAAGCACAAGCGTTGGCAAACGGTGAGACTAATAGTCACCCAACTTGAATCAGCAATGGAAAATAAAGATAATAATAAACAAAATCCCAACATTGCCCCTATACGCCATATGCTGATCTGGCGAGAACTCCGTGGTGATCTATGACAGGACCGACAACAGTTTTGTATAATCATCGTGCAAGTTGTCACGAGCGGGGTAAACCTCGACCGCCTTGAGACCAACAACTACCACGCGCACATGAGACGGTCCAGGAGCACAGCGGAGCACGTAGAACCCCATCGTAGTGATGAACAACTACGCTTGCGTATATAGTCAAAGAACCGTGATACTTTTTCAAAAGAAACAAAAAACCTGACGATGGTGGCATATGTCAGGAGAGAGACAATGATACGCTGTAGACCACATCTATCTATCTATCTATCTATCTATACTATAAAAATTTAAAGTTTTTGCTTCGTCGATCAAACCAAAACCCCCTAATATATGTAAAAATCAATCCATGGTCTTTTAATACATTGTAATTTTACGAAAAACTTCTAATATTTATAAAAATTAACCCCGGTCCTTTGTTATAGTTGTCCTTTGATACTATCTATTATTTTTTATTAAACATGGGTATCACACGTGCGCTCTTGCTAGTGTTATGTTTAAAACATACCTACTGAAACAAATCTATGAACTTGAAACTTGAATCTTCCTATTCTTCTTCAATGACACCACAGGAGCCCTACAATCCTTTCCAAAAAGAAAGAAAATCAGTTTGGATGGTTAAGCTAAGAATTATGGGGAGGGTCAAAAAATGTGCGTGCAGATGATACATAGGAGGTGTGTTTGGTTGCTCGCATGAGAGTTTATAGATAAGTACTCTTTCTATATAAGATTTAGATGTTGTTTTGGACAAGATTTTAGTCAAATATTAGAAATATAAATCATAAATAACTTTTAAACCATCCGTATATGTCTTAAAAATATTTTTATAAAAGTATACATATATTATTTTTTAATAAATATTTTTGTAAAAATAAGAAGTCAAAGTTACGTTTTGGAGAATTTTTATTCAGATTTATATATTTCCC
>OAMR01000638.1:439930-461374 GCA_900205405.1 Echinochloa crus-galli | reverse complement strand
TCTCCAAAACGTAACTT
Source organism: Echinochloa crus-galli (assembly GCA_900205405.1). Classification (NCBI taxonomy): domain Eukaryota; kingdom Viridiplantae; phylum Streptophyta; class Magnoliopsida; order Poales; family Poaceae; genus Echinochloa; species Echinochloa crus-galli. The sequence continues at coordinate 461,357 of OAMR01000638.1, read as the reverse complement.
TGACTTCTTATTTTTACAAAAATATTTATTAAAAAATAATATATGTATACTTTTATAAAAATATTTTTAAGACATATACGGATGGTTTAAAAGTTATTTATGATTTATATTTCTAATATTTGACTAAAATCTTGTCCAAAACAACATCTAAATCTTATATAGAAAGAGTACTTATCTATAAACTCTCATGCGAGCAACCAAACACACCTCCTATGTATCATCTGCACGCACATTTTTTGACCCTCCCCATAATTCTTAGCTTAACCATCCAAACTGATTTTCTTTCTTTTTGGAAAGGATTGTAGGGCTCCTGTGGTGTCATTGAAGAAGAATAGGAAGATTCAAGTTTCAAGTTCATAGATTTGTTTCAGTAGGTATGTTTTAAACATAACACTAGCAAGAGCGCACGTGTGATACCCATGTTTAATAAAAAATAATAGATAGTATCAAAGGACAACTATAACAAAGGACCGGGGTTAATTTTTATAAATATTAGAAGTTTTTCGTAAAATTACAATGTATTAAAAGACCATGGATTGATTTTTACATATATTAGGGGGTTTTGGTTTGATCGACGAAGCAAAAACTTTAAATTTTTATAGTATAGATAGATAGATAGATAGATAGATGTGGTCTACAGCGTATCATTGTCTCTCTCCTGACATATGCCACCATCGTCAGGTTTTTTGTTTCTTTTGAAAAAGTATCACGGTTCTTTGACTATATACGCAAGCGTAGTTGTTCATCACTACGATGGGGTTCTACGTGCTCCGCTGTGCTCCTGGACCGTCTCATGTGCGCGTGGTAGTTGTTGGTCTCAGGCGGTCGAGGTTAAAACCCCCTAATATATGTAAAAATCAATCCATGGTCTTTTAATACATTGTAATTTTACGAAAAACTTCTAATATTTATAAAAATTAACCCCGGTCCTTTGTTATAGTTGTCCTTTGATACTATCTATTATTTTTTATTAAACATGGGTATCACACGTGCGCTCTTGCTAGTGTTATGTTTAAAACATACCTACTGAAACAAATCTATGAACTTGAAACTTGAATCTTCCTATTCTTCTTCAATGACACCACAGGAGCCCTACAATCCTTTCCAAAAAGAAAGAAAATCAGTTTGGATGGTTAAGCTAAGAATTATGGGGAGGGTCAAAAAATGTGCGTGCAGATGATACATAGGAGGTGTGTTTGGTTGCTCGCATGAGAGTTTATAGATAAGTACTCTTTCTATATAAGATTTAGATGTTGTTTTGGACAAGATTTTAGTCAAATATTAGAAATATAAATCATAAATAACTTTTAAACCATCCGTATATGTCTTAAAAATATTTTTATAAAAGTATACATATATTATTTTTTAATAAATATTTTTGTAAAAATAAGAAGTCAAAGTTACGTTTTGGAGACCGTGTCATTGTCCAAAACGACGTCTAAATCGTATACGGAGGGAGTACGTCTAAATCATATACATAGGGAGTATGGTACTATATATTCTGAACCAGTGAAAGCAGACTGAGCGGATGTCGTGAACGTAAAAATAAGAGTATTTGGTTGGTTGCATGAGAAGCTGTTTGGTTGACTGCATGAGTAAATACAATCGTCTATCTGACATTGACATATGGACCCATCATCTTCATCCTGCATCCAGCCTATCCCGTGAGCGACATCAGATCGAGCGAACCCCTGGAGCCTCCATCATAGGTAAATTCGCCCCAAACCAGATGCCATGCAACAGCTGAAATTTCTCCTTAATTTATATTTTCCCTTCCTTACTTTTCAACGTTGGAGAGTGATTTCCACCCACAAATCCGCTGTGAATCTTTGTTTCTTTTTTCAAGGAAAGTATTCAAAAAGAACATTATTTGTTTTCTTTTTTGTTTTCCTTGGTCCAGCACATGTTGTTTGTTTTCTTTCGGTATTTTTTCATTTGCTGGTGCCTATATATATAGACAGATCCCTATTTAGATTGGTTGTTTTCCACCAGCAGCCGACGGTCGGCGTTCCTGAGTAGGACAAGAGGTGGCGTTGTACTCCTTCACGTGGACAGCCGCACCTCCGGGCCATTAGCCACCCCGTGAACGTGACGGTGAGGTTCCGCGAACGTGGCTTAGCACGTATATTTTATTAAGAAGAAAGTGGTTTATATACAGTACTTGCTTCAGGCCAAACAGAAGTTGACCTATACAAGCGTGCAAAAGACTAAAAGAAGAGAAAAAACTGAAAAGGCCAACAAACAAACGGCCAACAGAAGAAACAGCAACGAGCGACAACGGCTCCAACAACGAGTGACAGTGAGGTTATACTTTATTTCTCTCGTGTATAAATGTATGAATAGATGAATAGATTACTAACCTGAGTACATATATAAAAGACCCGTTACATAATAGATTACCCACTATAAAGCGTGTCCATCATCTATCTATCTCATATATGAATGTTTTTTTATATGTTTCTAATAACATTATGTAGCATTGATGTTGTATTAGGAGTGAAAGCCGGCACATCAGGTCGTATGCCACTCAGAGATGTTACCAATATTTCTAGGCAACATATCAGGTGAAAACCAAATCCTCCGTACAAACTTTGGAAACCACAATCTGATCCACACGATGTTGATTCAATGGGCCTCCCACCTCCCATTCCTGTCCCCATGCATGTTGGTTTCCAAAGTTTGCACGAAGAGTTTGGTTTACACCGGATATGTCCCCATATTTCTATTGAACATCCTCCTTAGCCTGTTAAGAGATAAGTCGTTGTTACAGCTACGATAGTAGATGGAGGAGTGGATAATTCTCAACCTAATTAGCGTCAGACCAAGAGTAAGTGGTTTGCATCTATACTAAAAGGATCCTAGAGAATTGAAAACACTTTTCACCAAAAAACCCACCCATACCCACTCACAGAGGACCCACCTGTCGGGCTTTGGTGGGAGGAAAAACTAGAAACGCTAGGAAAAAATTGCATGTTCCAGGCGCTTTTAGTTCATTCTCCGCAAAACTTTTTTCACCCACCGTCCCGCGCGTACCCACCTCCGGCCAGGTGGGCCCCTAACTCCCCACGTGCACACAATTATCCCGTATTGCTAATAGACAAAAGATTGAAGAGTTTTTCTCCATATAAATAAAGATCAACTAACTTGAAAAATAATGTGCCTCTAAATTTAAGAATAGCTAAAGCTCTATATACACACCTGCGTGCGCACGTGCCGCGTCTGCTAGTATCGTAAATTATCCCATATTTCCAATACTTGGATAGAACTATTTATCTCTTGTAAAAGGAGGTCAAGGGAGCATGTACTACTGAAGACATTGCATACACCTACAAACTGAAGTCAACCGGATGTAATAACAGTAATGCTTTCAACAAAACATCTCTTGCATAATGCCTAATTCACTTATTTTCAAAAAACAATGTCTAATTAACTGGATGCCAATCTATGGAACACACAAAGCAATGACCTCAGAAAGAAGAACACAGTTGACAATAAATCAAATCTTCATAAAACTGCGAGTTATGATGGCCAGATTCATAGCAGAATTCTGTGTTCATTAGTTTAATGCTATAATTTTGATCAGCAAGTGGCATACACATAAGAACATACGCACCTCATCAACTTACAGAGGCAGATGTTCGCTTGTTTACAACTCTCATAAGATTTGATGAGGTGCGTATGTTCTTATGTGTATGCCACTTGCTGACCAAAATTATAGCATTAAACTAATGAACACAGAATTCTGCTATGAATCTGGCCATCATAACTCGCAGTTTTATGAAGATTTGATTTATTGTCAACTGTGTTCTTCTTTCTGAGGTCATTGCTTTGTGTGTTCCATAGATTGGCATCCAGTTAATTAGACATTGTTTTTTGAAAATAAGTGAATTAGGCATTATGCAAGAGATGTTTTGTTGAAAGCATTACTGTTATTACATCCGGTTGACTTCAGTTTGTAGGTGTATGCAATGTCTTCAGTAGTACATGCTCCCTTGACCTCCTTTTACAAGAGATAAATAGTTCTATCCAAGTATTGGAAATATGGGATAATTTACGATACTAGCAGACGCGGCACGTGCGCACGCACGTGTGTATATAGAGCTTTAGCTATTCTCAAATTTAGAGACACATTATTTTTCGAGTTAGTTGGTCTTTATTTATATGGAGAAAAACTCTTCAATCTTTTGTCTATTAGCAATACGGGATAATTGTGTGCACATAGTAAATTACCCTCTGAACTTTCTAAAACCGGACAAATAATTAAACCCTAAAGCGTTTTTTGACAGCGGTTTTGCTATAGTAAACCTTTAAAAAATTATGGTAAATCATAGAAATATCATAGAAATGAAAAATCAATTTTGTTGGACTCCACATGAATAGATCTACGCAGTGAACATATAATACAGTATGCTTTATTACAATTGTTTTACAGCTATGAATTAATTACAGAAAAAACATAGATGTAAAGATACAGAAACAAATTGTACTAAAATATACCATATTATATATTCATTGTATAGATATACTCACATGGAGTCCAACAAAATTGGATTTTCCATTTTATGATTTTTTGTGATTTATTTTAATTTTCAAAGTAGAAGAACTTTATCATTTTTTATATGTTCATTGTGTAGATAAATAATGTTGCATAGAAGAACTTTATCATTTTGTTCTCAAAAACCATATCTCTGCGCTCACACCAAATACCTCACGTCAGAGCTGCTACTCTCACGAATATCAACATATTTTTTCCTTCTTTTCGATCGCCGTTAAACAATTTCTAAGCATATGATTTATTGTCCTAGAAGGAATTAACCCAATGTCAATATGAATAATTGTCAATATAGTGAAAGGATCTAGTGGTTAGAGGACCTGAGTAGTACCCTGCAGATCCAAGTTCAACTTTCTGTGGGAGCGAATTAACTGGTGGGTTTGGAATAAAAAAATATAAAAAATAGGTAGGAGCTTCCCCTACTAACTTCTATTCATACACACGTGCGTGCGCACGTGCAACAACTATTGAGTTTTGAGAATACAAAGTTCTCTATACATGAGAGAACGAATATAAAATATTTTTAAAAGTGCTTTGCATGGCCGTTCTGTTTACCATGGCCCACTAAAGTGACAATGTTTTAGTACCTACATGTCACAATAACGTGCGTGACACATTAATTGAGATAAATGTGTAGAACAGAGTTTAGCACGCGCGTGCCGCACGGGCATTGCAGCTAGTGTAAATAAATTATCATTCTCAATATCAGTGGTTTATATCTTTTATTATTTATTTAAACGTAAACATTTGGTCGTGTGGCTCTCCAAGTGACCAACGGTCCTGGGCTTGCTGATTTTCACCGCCCGTGCACGTTCCACTGGATTAAGGCCCTCTTGGGTTACCCACACTTTTTTTAGTCATCTAAACTTTAATCTCTTTTAGTCCCAAAAATACCAAACAGGGTACTAAAAGGGACTAAACTCTAGTCCCTACCACATAAGTCTATAAGCTATTTTGATGACTTCTTGAGATTTCTACTGACTTTTTCTCCACTACCCCACCCCGTCCCGCACCCCGATGCAATCCCCTCCATCTCGCGCCGGCCCCCCGCCTCGCCTCCTTCTCTCCCCGTGCAGCCTCGCCGCCCCGCCGCCTCGCCTCCTCCACTCCCGCGCCGGCGGGCGGCAGCGGGCTAGCGCCGCTGCGGTCGTGGGCGGCCGCGGGCCACAACAGCCGCCACCTCCCTCCCGCGCCGAGCCGAGCCAAGCCTCCTCCGTTGCATCCACATCCTCCTCCTCCTCGTCGACGTCATCGGTGATGGAGGCCTCCTTGCCAATGTCGACGCTGGGGGAGATGCCAAACCGGCGGAAGAGAAGGGCGGCGAATGGGGTGGGGCAGTGGGTTGGTTGCAGCCGCGCCGCCGCCCCTGCCCTCCTCTCCACCCGCGCCGCTTCTCCTCCACCGCCAGCGCCGGCTTGGCCTCCTCCTCGCGCTCTCCAACGGCGGGCTCTGGCTTCGGCGTCAAGCGGCGACGGGCGATGGAGCGCGGCGGGCGGCCAGGCAGCACGCCGTGCGGTGGAGCGCAGTGGGCGGCCGGGCAGTGGCCAGCGTGGATCCCCTGCTCGCTCCCCATATCCTCTACCCGCGCTCGCCCCTCCCCTGGCCGGGCGGTGGCTGCCGGGGCCAGCAGTCGAGGATCTGGCGGCGACGCTTGGGCCTGGGCTCACTCGCGGAGGTAGAGGAGGAGGTGGTGGTCGCTGCTGGGATGGGGAATGGATGAAGGGTAGTATGGTCTTTATTCAGGCCAACTAGTTATAATTAGTCACTTTAAGTCCATACAACCAAACAGGACAACTGACGAAAGTTTAGTCCCTAGAAATCACTAAAAAAAAGGTCACCTTGAACCAAACAGGGTCTAAGTCGCTAGGAGGGGAGCAAAGAGGAGAGACCATGACGCCATGTCACAGGTTTCACGTGCTCCGGTATCATTCTCAGTTATGGATTCGATATGAAGATCAGCAGCTCACGGGATTGTTGTGTTCCAGATATCGCGCAGGAGAGAACACACGCAAACAAATTATCTTTGTGCATAGTGACATAGTGTGATATGCTATTAGGTAGTTAAGTGGTGAACCTGAACAGCATAAAAGCCCGCCGGTAACAAAATACGGAATACCAACGTAATTTGCTCTATGTTTTTGTTTGATAAAAAATCTTAGTTGCTGAATAGGAGTAATTACAGGTGTACCAGTTGACAGTTGTGGCCTCCGTGTATAAACTGGAGCCAGCATAGTACCGTTACTCAATTACTAGAACACAACATAGCAAACATCGAAATGGAGAAGTACGGATTTAAGGTGGGCTTGGTTGGTTGCCAAACATTATCACGGCAAATATTAAGCATGCTATGTCTCTATCCTTTTCACAACTATGGCTAGCTATCTCCCACCTATATTATCAACTTATTGCTTTGCTAAGCTTTTAGCTTAGGCGTCACGGACAAACTTGCTACTCCGTAGTAAAAAGACGTGGTAATCGCAGTTGAACTAAACTACGGTGTACACGTTGTGCGTTCAAGAACTAACGGCGTACAAGCGGTCCATATTTGTTGAGCTCTGCTGCAGCCCGCAGCAAAGGTAGGGGCTTGATTGGTTCACTTCTCTCTAGAGCCTGGCTCGTAGCAGGCATCCACGCTCATGGGGGCCAGGCCGACCGGGTGCAATGGCATGCAGATTGGTTGACGTTTCCATCCGACGAGGCCGGACAGAGACTTTAATTGGTTGCCCAGCTGGATGACCGCCAATGCTATTTTTTACCTGCGTCCCTGCATGCGAGCTCATCACCTGCATCGCGCGAGCCTGGCTCCGCAGAAACGAGTAAAATTTCTGCATCGCGAGAGCCAGGCTAGGGGAGCGTTTTTGCATCTGCAGGGCCAGGCCCAATAGCTGCTGCAGGCAACCAATCAACGCTAGACTGCATGCGGCGAGCCTGGATGGCCTCATGTGCAGGCATCCAATCACCTCCTAGATGAGTGGACAGTGGAGTGGACTACACCTCGCGCTCGCGGCTCTCGTCTCGTCTCCAAGTGTCGCCGACAAGCCACCGCGCCGGCACACGCACCAACCCCGCCCCGGCAGCAGGAGAAACGCAACGCCCGTCGGGTAGCCGCTGGCATGCGGGCCCCACCCACCCCCCGCATTCGTTGGCCTGTCGCCTTCTAGTTCCGCACCACCACGCACCACCACCGGATCCGCCGCGTGACCTCCCACCGAAAAGCAGAGGACTCCACTCCACTGCCCCGCCCCCCTGCTCCGCGCCGCACTCTACACCGACACGCTACCGCACCGCCTTTAACTACACCCACCACCCCCGCGCCCCAGCTAGCTCAACTCACCTCGCCATCTCCATTCCCCAAGGACACGAGCTCGAGAGGGGCAGATCAAAGGGGGAACTAGGCCGCAATCGCGATGGCGTCCATCATCGTGCAGGCGGTGGTGATCCTCCTGGACGTGATCGCCTTCGGCCTGGCGCGGCCTCAAGCCCGGGGGATCCCGCGCATGCGCCCTCATCCTCTTCCTCTTCACATGGTAAGAACCAATCCCCCTGCTCGATTCGCCCATCAATTGCTTCGTATCCCTGCAAGCCTCAAGCTAGATTGGTGGGTGTTTGGGTGGGTGATCCCGTGCTCTGCTTTCCGAGATCCAATCACCGGGCTAGTTCTGGGAGCAGATTCAAGTGGGATCTGCGCAGTGCTTCCTGTGATCTGTGGGGGAGCTGCTGGCGCACGGCGCTAGCTGAGATCCGTTTGCCGCCGGGTAGTTTTCGGACGGATCTCGCAATTTTGAACTGAAAATCCTGCGCCGGGCATTTTGTGCAGCTATATACGGAGTAGTTTTCTATGTCCAGGCTGCAAGAGATGATAATGTTGCCCAGTTCAATCTTCACACGCTCGGTCCTTTGGGAGCAGTTGGGGCCTGTTCCTGTCGGTGCGGAACCGAGTACTGGTTCAGCATTGTTGCCATTTTGAATTTTTGATGCAGGAACGAAGGCATGCCTTTCCCCCCCTTAAAATCTTAGGTGAAGTGTCTCTTGTTTTAGCGGTAAAATATCGCTTTGTTGTCTAGTACAAAATTAAAATTCAAGTACTTAACCAGTGCTCCACTCTATTGGTTTTTGGTGGGCGACTGGTGAGATACTGAGACCCATCAATTAGAACTACTGCTTCTCTAGCCAGATGCAAGTTTTAATCCTGCCTTATCTACTTTAGTCACCTGCGCCAAGCCTCACTATTCAGCATCTCAAAGTTGATAACAGTGGTGTCCTCCATTTTTCCTATTTCTGTAGCCTCACATGCTATGCCCTGTTGAGAATTCAACAAACTCTTGGCACGAGGCTCTTAGTAGTTGACTTCAGTACACGCCACAGATCTACTAGATTTCTATATTGGTGATGATAGATGCCCAACTGATCATAGTGTACTTGTAAGGGTCACTCTGTAGGAATTGTGTTTGGAGGAGTTTTTGTGTAACGGTTGTTGAATATATTTCTGTGATATCGTGGAGGTGTTGAAAGCTCTTCCAGTTTTAAGATAGTGATTTTCTATACAATCCGCAGCCTCCAAAATACTACTTCCACTTTAATATGCTTAGAAATCCCAACAAGATCATAACATTTTGAAAACTTGTTTTGAGATAAATCTTTTTTAAAACAATAAAGTCAGGACTGATATTCAAAGACAGATTTGTTCAAAATTGAAGGCACATGATCCAAATGTTGGTTATTTTTTACTGGAGTGAGCAAATAATGCGTTCCTGCTGAAGTTGGTCTAATCAGTTGGTCATGGTCTCATGGACTTGCAATAAAGTAATAAATCTATATTAGGTACCTTGGTACAGCTCACCATCTATGCCTTGATATCCTAACCGATCGACAACTTATGGTTATTATTTTTTTTTTGCACAGAGCACACTAATTGACTTCTTTTAAGTTTTTCGATGAACCTGTGGAACCACATTAGTTTTTTTTAATAGTCTGTCATCGATTTGTTTATCTGTTTCTCTTGGGATCACCATGTGACAGTGGCATTTCGTAAGAAATTCTTAAGTCAACATCAATTAATAGCCTCACTTTCTTTGGGAACTTGCCTAGCCAGCCTTCTGGTGGAAGCATCTGCCATAATCTATTCACAAAAGCCAGTGCCACAGTTGAATTTCATTTGGAATCACTTCAGTTGTCTGTCTTTTCTGGATGCTGCTTGCTTGCTTCCCTTCCTCAGTTCATATAATGATATCTGAACTAGATGCATCCTCCCTGCAAGCTTGAAGCTGTTATAAGATGAACAGAGTTTCTTAATTCAGTACCTTAGATTAGAGATACTTTTTTTTTCTCTAACACGCAGGAGAGCTGCGTATCTTTGTATTAAGAGGGAATTAGATTGGAGATACTACATTTTAGTGCGCCTATTTAACATGTCACACAGATTTTGGGTATCCAAAACATTGATTCAGCATATACAAAAATAAGTTCATCATTCAAGTAATATTAATTGAAGTTCCAATCCAAATTTTCACCAGTAACATGTCTCATTCCCATTGCCAGGGTGACCTTCCTCATCGCTGAGGCATCTTTGCTGGCGGGATCAGTCCGCAATGCGTACCACACCAGGTACAGGGGCAACTTCTACGGCGAACCCCTCTCCTGCGAGACGGTGCGCAAGGGTGTCTTTGCCGCTGGCGCGGCCTTCACCTTCTTCACGGCCATCCTGGGCGAGGTCTACTACCTCAGCTACTCAAAGTCGCGAGATGCCGCTGGTGGCGCACCTTATGGTGGCTCCAGCATCGGCATGGGTCCTTACAACTAAAAGAGCTAGCTGAAGACCAGCTGTGGTCTTTTTAGCTCGTTTCATGGTGGAGGAATGCAGTGTTCTTGTTAACATTACCTTGGTAGTGACGGTGTAATTGGTTATTGGATTCGTGCTGTTTCTTCGCTAGGTTCTTGTATGAGGTTACTCGGTTGGCCTGTATACTGTTTGGATTATTGGGTTGGACATGGAATACACGTATCGTAGTATGCTATGCTGTTCATATGTATGTATATTTTTTTTTTCTCATCTCTGTTTGGTTTGATGTTTCCGGCTCTAGGATATGTAATGTCCCGCCTTTTATGTTAAGAAAATCGTTCTATGATGAGCGAGATTAGGAGCATGAAAGATTTTTGAAAAGGAGGAGCATGAAAGATGCCGGTCATGAAAGCGAGATTAGGTGATTCATATTTACGGATATGTATTGGATGAACCATGGCCTCAATAAACTCACCTTCTACCCGCAAAAAGAAAAGAGAATAAATTCACTTCTTTTTTGTTCTTCTTACGTGGGCCGCGGCCCTCTTTGCGTTCTGTCTCGGCCCGTGCCTGATTGCACCAGTTGCCTAGATATTGATTGATATGATGCGGATCCATCGGAGATTGGAACTGAAAACGTACAGAGAGGATCTATCGAATCATACCAGTTGAGTTGAGCCCTCCGGTCCCGTCCTGCGCCAACGAAGCAGCAGCATTCCGTAGGGGAGGCGCAATGGCGGCGGCGCCACTGGGCGGCGACCGGACCTGACAGCGGCGGCGGCGGGGGCGGAGATAGACGATCCGTGAGGCTTTGTGCGTGCTGGACAACTCCGGCCGGGAAGAGGCGGCGTTGGCAGCGCGGGCGGGGCCGGGGGAATTTCTCGAGTCTCGACGACGGCGCGGCTCCCTCCCGCCGCGTTCTTCGCGCGTATGCGTACAAGAAAAAATAGTACCGTATCGGAGGTTGAGATACGTATGGCTTCGTTTAAAGGCATTGGCGGAGCGAGTGGCATCGCCTCCGCGGAGGCACCCACACGTGTACAGACCGAAACGAAGCGACTTGACATGCTGACTGAACTAATAAAAAATATAAAAACAGACACGTGTACAGACCGGAACGAAAAGAGGCTTACAAAAAAGCCCCTTTGAACGAGTGCGCTAGACATTAGCGCCTGGCATTTTTGTTCTTTTAATTAATTTTATTTACCTTTGCCAGCTAAGTATGAGTATCACCGTACCGTTGCATGGGCCTTTTCTTTAATTATAATTATTTTTTTGTCTTCAATATGCATGAGTATTACTGTTGTCGATCACCGGTAACAGTGAGGGATATCATCAGTTCTTCCCTCTCTATCTGTCTATAAGTTCAGGGTGCTTGCTTTGCCACGGGTGCCTTCTAATCAAGCGATGAATCTCTCAATGCAAAGCACATCTTCTGACATGTGATGAGCTGATAATTATGCAAGCATGCATGAAGTTTTCATAGTCTTTAGCAGCAAAGTTTTTTGGAGTAAAAAAATGCCATGAGGGGAACTTAAGATACTATAAAGCCAAATATTTATTTTTATATTTACATGTAAATAGGGAAAGAAAGTTTGCCGCCACTTGCGGGCCCGAGAAAATAACGGTCAAATACTTGTGTACTTGGCAGCCTCTGCTCCACCGTACCTTCACCTCCACTCCATTCTTGTCGGATCCAAAACCTCCCCAGCCAAGCCAAGACACGACGAGCGAGCGATCATGTCCTCCTCCTTCGACTCCGTCACGGCCGTCGTAGGCGATGACGACGGTCTGCCGCCAGCCCCCTTCGACCCTGCCGCCGTCATCGAGGACGTCGCCGGCGAGCCGCAGGGCCTCGGCATGCGCCGTGGCCACCGCTTCGCCGCGTCCTACTCGTCCTTCGGCACCGCCGTCTCCGAGGACGACCTCGGCGGCGCCGCCGGCGACGGCGGCGGGTACGGCGGCTTCGGCATGCCTATGGATCCCAGCGGCGGCGCCGCGTACGGGTACGCGGCCGTGGACGGCGCGAACGGCGTGGAGCATGTCATGGGCGCCCAGGATGTCATGGATGGCGCGGTGTACGGCATAGTCGGAGGGGGCGTCGGTGGCGGTGGCCTCGACGAGGACCTGTTCAGCGGGGCAGCCGACGACGGGTCCGTCCTGCCGCCGCCGGAGGCCATGAAGGAGGAGGGCATCCTCCGCCGAGAATGGCGCCGGTGAGTGATCCGTTTTGCAAATGTCACGACGTCCTTGCATGTCGACTAAAATTTCCATTTGAATGCCGAGCGTGATCTGGAATTCTTGATCATTTCTTAACTGGAGATTGCAAACTGCGAATGGGTGGCTTGATTTGCAGCCAGAATGCGTTGATGCTGGAGGAGAAGGAACGGAAGGAGAGGGAGCGGCGCAACGAGATCATCGCGGAAGCGGAAGAGTTCAAGAAGTCATTCCTCGAGAAGCGCAAGCTCAACTGCGACACGAAACGAACGCAGAACAGAGATAGAGAGAAGGTACACAGTTACACACTGCCATGTCTCAGAATTCAACACACGTGCACGACCAAATGACACAATATATATGATATCATGCTTGCGTTGAAACAAACAGCTGTCCCTGGCGAACCAAGACAAGTTCCACAAGGAGGCGGATCGGCAGTACTGGAAGGCGATCGCGGAGTTGGTGCCGCACGAGATCCCGGGGCTGGAGAAGAGGGGCAAGAAGAAGGAGCAGGAGCGGAAGCCGGGCATCCTGGTGGTGCAGGGCCCCAAGCCAGGCAAGGCCACCGACCTATCCCGCATGCGCCAGGTGCTCATGAAACTCAAGCAGAACCCGCCAGCGCACATGGTACCGCCGCCGGCCAAGGAGGAGGAGAAGAAGGATGGAGATAAGGATGCTAAGAAAGACGGCAAAGATGCTAAAGAAGATAACAAGGATGGTAATAAGCAGGCAGCTGGGGACGCGGAGAAGAAGACGGACGTCAGTGATGAGAAGGCTGCGGCGAGCGCCAATGCTGCCGGTGCTCCACCGGCGGCGAATGAAGCGCCGGCGAGCAAGGCACCAGAGCAACCGGTGAAGAAGTGATTGCCATGTGCCGATGAAGAGATAGTAACAGTAATAATCCCACCAGCCCGGAAAATGATGTTCTTGAGCCGTGGTTCGATCATACTTTTTGAAGGAAGCTAACTGCAGTTAACTGCTAGTGCTACTACATTTGTTGTGTGATGAAGTTTTCTGAGCTCACTACACCACAACCCCTAAACAGCAATGGATGAACTGTCGATATAGCAGCCTTCAACGATGGCACATCTGTCGGTATAACATTATACCGACAGATCCTTGCAGTCGGTGCAAGTGCTGTCGGTAAACACTTATACCGACAGACATCACTTATACCAGATTGGATGTTACTGGTAAAGATTACCGACAGACACATCTAGCGCTAGAAGTAGCTATAAGATTTCTACCAGTTTAAGTCTGGTCCTCACGGCTTAGAGGTTGCTATTGCTGTAGATTCAGATAATCTTTTTTTCATTCTTATCCCTGAAATGGGTGGATTCATCAGACTTGTGTTTTTATGTTTTTCTATAACTAGCAGCCGCGGCACGTGCCCACGCACGTGCGCACGTGTGTATATAGAGCTTTAGCTATTCTCAAATTTAGAGGTACATTATTTTTCGAGTTAGTTGGTCTTTTTTTATATGGAGAAAAACTCTTCAATCTTTTGTCTATTAGCAATACGGGATAATTGTGTGCACGTGGGGAGTTAGGGGCCCACCTGGCCGGAGGTGGGTACGCGCGGAACGTTGGGTGAAAAAAGTTTTGCGGAGAATGAACTAAAGTGCCCGGAACATCAAGTTTTTCCCACCTTTCCCATGTCCCCCACCCAAAACAATCTGACAGGTGGGGCCTCTGTCAGAGGGTGGGGTGGATTTTTTTGGTAGAAAACGTTTTCAATTCTCTAGGATCCTTTTAGTATAGATAAAAATGGTCACTAGAGAACCCAAAAAACTTTTCCAGCAAATTCTCAGAAATTTTTGTTTATTATTTGGTTCCGATATTTTATCTACCGACATTCCATATAATAAATCTATCTAATATATTAAACATGTGATATATATTATCATATTTCTTTAACATATATCGTATATATAACCTATATAGAAGAACCCTACTAAGAGTTATTAACTCTATTTCTCTTAATATTAAAGTTATCCACGCCATACAGGAACTCATTATATATCAGACGTCACGTCACCATTCAGTAGAACCATCTATTTATGTCTTTTACTGATTTTCTAAGACTAATAACATCGATGCATGTAATTTATTAGTCTTTACGAGTAATGCTACAAAATTCAAAATGCTTGTATCGAGGACATCCAACTTCTAGCGTGTGGCATGTTGGCACAAATTGGTATTCACTGGGCGAATGATGAATGTATCCATTTGAGGTTAGCCAACACAAGAAACAACACCCAGCTTCCTTATTTCATTGAAATTTGTATGATTGCAGCATGCAAAATATGGAACTTACGAAATGGAAAAATATTTGATGGCACCCGACCACCAGGCTTGAATCTTTGGACCGTGAGGTTTAAAGAACAGGTTGTCCTTCAGATCCACAGGGTGAGGGATGATTTTAGACCAATAGTGATGCAATGGCTAGAGACAATAGTGTAATTCTCCTCTCTTATTCTTGTTTGCTTATGTAAGTTCACTACAACACGTACATATTTTTTTAATTGAAACGCTGTGGGAAACTCTCCCACAGTATTTTCTAAACAAAATGCTACAAAATTTCACAAAAAAATAGATGGATGATCAATCATCTAAGGTGTTTGGTTCGCGGATTTTAGGGCGTGATTAGTTTACAGAGTTATTGGATACCGTTTGGTGGTGTTTGCTTGGTTGGATCACTCGGTAACGGATCGCACCGTGAAGCGATACGGTGCCATAGAAACTCGATACCGCTCTCCACCCGACGTTATCCGATCATTTTGTGTCCAGCTAGCTGTTTAGAAGATGTGTAGTGTTTGCCGAGGAAAAACTTATGTCGTTGTATGTGTTTTGTAGCTCTGATCAGGAAAAGCAACATACAGAAAAGTGAAATAAATCATTTGTCTACCTAGAATATATCATTTTAGTGACAGAATCGACGTGCAAAGTCCATGTTCAGCTGCTTAGTGTCGGGGACATCCCAAGGGGGTCCCCAATCACCGGGAATAATTACCCTCAAAAAATATTTAACCACTGACGGCCCAGAAAATCGCCCGAACACCGCGGCCCGACGCCGTTCACCGCAGCCCAAACGACCATCCCGGCTTGATTCGCCTCAAGGCCCAAAGGGCGAACGCTGTGACCGCCTCGCTCGAGGGTCTTCGAACCCCTCGGGCGGGCACGACCACGTCTCCACCTCGCTCGAGGGCCTTCGGCCCCCTCGGGCAGACATGACCCCGCGTTCGTCTCGCTCGAGGCCTGCACGCCTCCTCGAGTGAGTTAGGGTCACTCCGTCCCGCTCGAGGCCGCCCCTCTGTCCGCTGCGGGAGCACCCAACCACCCCGCCCAGCAACTGCATTTAATGCCGCGACCTACCAAACGCCCAAGTCAAAGAACGGGGGATGAAACCCATGCATGCTCCACGCCGCTGACACGCTCAGGTCCACTGTGCCACCTGCCCCCGGTGCCGTGCTGACGATTCATCACTCTGCGGGCAGGCACGGGTCATTCCACCGCACTGTGCCAACTACTCCCGTCCTTCCCCCGCCGCGAGGCCCTCGAGCGGGCGGATGGGAACCCTCGAATGGCGTACGGACGGTGACCAGGGGCGAACCCCGGTCAAGTCCGCCACGCCCTGTCACTCCCACTGACTCCAGCCACAGGACCGCCCGTCCCAGCCACTGAGCGGGCATGGCAAACCCTGTACGAACGTACCACTGTCATTCACCGCCACTGTTCTGCCTACTCTCGTCCTCCCCAGTACGGCACAGCCCTCGGGCGGGCGGGGGAGACCCTCGAGCAAGAGTACGAGCCAATGGGAAAGCGCTGACTCCAGCCCGGCACGGCCCTGCGACGACGTACGCCGAGTCAGACCCACCAACTCCCTGCCATCACCCGACGAGGCGAGCACGCCGCGCACTGTGACCAGGAGAAGCCATCATTCCGCCGCACTGTGCTGCCAACTCCTGTCCTCCCCTAGCCGGGCGAGCATGGGAGACCCTCGATCGGGCGTACGGGCGACGACCAAGCCCCAACTGAAGGTCCTGCTACCCCTCGAAACCACTCCAGGACAAGCGCAAGGACGGTCACCACACCCGAAGAAGCCGGAGCCCGCCATAAATCTCCGTTCAGAACCGAGGACGACGGCACGCCCGGCACCACGCTCTCTTGGTGCACCCCTCTGTAACACGTACTGTGCTTGTACTTGTACCCACCCTGGGCCACCATCCTTCCTCCTTGGACTATAAAAGGAGGGAGAAAGCGCCGGCCCAAGGGACCGAACAACGACGAAACCCACACACACACACACTCACGATATTGGCACTTCGCCTCAATCACCCACTCGTTCAGGGACTTGGAGCCTCCTTCTCCTCTCCCGCCTTGCTTGTAGCCCCCCACTACGAGCACCCCGGTGCAATGCCAAGAGCGCACCTTGCTGGACGTACGGCCCCGTGGCCGGAACTAGGATAAACCCCTTGTGTCATTGTGCTAGCTCCTGCATCGACCGTCAAGGGACGGGACACAACGCATTCTGTTAGGCGCTGAGGTTGGGCGGCCAATCTCGGCACCGACACTTAGGAAATTTCATCTCTTGTGAGAAAATTCTTGATAATTCCATAATTGTTGCCCAACAAAGCTGACTATTGTCACTTGCTCCATCCCAGCCTTTTCCCAAATCCTAACCCTTGTGTTCCCAAATCCTAACCCAAAGCTGCAGTTGTTTTTGTGAGGGTGTCAAATGAGATGACAATGCTATTTGCACTTCCAGAGACTCTTAGGAAGGAGTTCATACAGAACATGCTTGCTGGTAAGTCCCAAATGAACATGTCGTTTTTTAGTTCCATTCCATTGCTGGATCATTGCTAGAATCTCTGTTTATATGGCTAGATCATTGCTAGAACCTGTTAGGAAGCTTAGGGTAAAAATCTCTGTTAATAGGTTGTAGCACAGCTATGTAATTGTTTTTTAAACAGATTTACTTTAGTCATGTGGTTTCAGTTTTCTGCAGCTGCTCATCACAACCTTAATATTGTATCTACTCTCTGCTGCTGCCTGAACAGTTAACACCACGCATGTCAGTAGTTTGTCAATGATTTCACTGAAAAATGAGATGACAAATGCTTTCTTGTGGCTTCTTTATGTAGTTGTTAATAAGTTTGTGTCTTTTTTATATGTTATTCAGATGATGCTCAAAGGAAGTGAGG
Organism: Echinochloa crus-galli; assembly: GCA_900205405.1. Classification (NCBI taxonomy): domain Eukaryota; kingdom Viridiplantae; phylum Streptophyta; class Magnoliopsida; order Poales; family Poaceae; genus Echinochloa; species Echinochloa crus-galli. The sequence continues at coordinate 443,605 of OAMR01000638.1, read as the reverse complement.
AGTTATCCGGAAGCTGAGAACTTGAGATCGTATGTGTACTTCTTACTGATTTTGAGATATGATGATATGAGCCCAAAACTTTATTATGCTTATTGTTGCGTATGTTGGTATCTGGATGTGCTGCAAATAAGTTCCCTTGAATGTTTTGTGTGGAATTTCAGGGTTATTTGACAAATGTTGTTTTGTGCATGCCATTACTGTTCTATATATACTCTATATATCATTCATTCCTCTCTGTCATCAAGGAAACAACCATTTGTTGTTTCAGGTGTATTCTAGGCATCCTAAGACAAAAGAAATAGAATGAGGTTCTAGCTCCATGACTAGCTCGTGTATTCCATTTGTAGTTGTACCAGGTTGGCCATTTGCCCTGTTCTGTTGATTATCTAGAGAGCTGGTAACCATGTGGTGACACAGCTGTTCTTAGTTAGTGAGGTCTGAGATGCTTATCATTATCTTTCTCGTGATGTATTGTTTTACTCCACTACTCTGTTGTAAGATGAGTTCAGCAGCAGCAGCAGCAGCAGCAAGGAATACAATTTTCCGTATGCTTAATATCAGCGTACATGCTTTATAGTTAAAGTGGTAATGTTAAAAATTGAACTGCATTATGATTTGATTATTTGTCTGAGCTCTGTGCTGCATCTTGCATATATACTGAAAGTGAATGGAGTACACCTTGCCTCATCTTTCATATTTTGGGACATACTGTTGCCTTCTTTTCTCATGTTTGTGTTTTTTCTATAAGTGAGGAGTTATCCAGAAGCTGGGACAACTCAAATGGCCGGAAACAATGCCATACTCTTGTTTTGAATTATTGAATTTGCCTAAGTATTTTTAGCTTTGAAGCTCTAGAAATTTTAAATTACTAGGTAAGTGCCCGTGCGTTGCTACTGGTATGATGTATGGAGCAAAGATAAATCAAGCATATGAAAATTAAATTTTGATGGCTATAGGGTCGCATCGAAATCAATGAAAGTTAGTACTTTTATTTTTCGCAAAAGCATTTATGGTGGGCTACAAAATCGTGGTTGATTCTGCTGCATATGCTATAACTCAATTAATTCATGTATAGTGCAAACTATTAAAATCAAGCAATGCAATCTCTTGTCAACAACTTAGGTATCCTGTACAAACGATAAAGATATTTTAGCTCACACAGATCCTGTGAAAAATAACCAATACGAGAAAGTGCAATCTTGTCGAATCAAGCAATGCATACCGGCCATCCGGCTAGAAAGGACAACAAATCTCACTATTAATTCAATCAATACTTGGTCATGTAAAATAGCACGCGCTAGCAACAGCCACTTGGCTCCTCTAGTAGGAACTTCACTTGGTTATTGATAGTTCCTTTCACTGAAAAAGGTGCCGACTTTGCTCCTTCCATAACTCGATTGATGCTTTGCAATGGGATGCAAAACAATTTCTTCATAAAGAGATGCAGATGCACCCCATCCAAAAAGACATGTACCTTGATCAGAACATGAAAGAAAAAAGGCTAACTGACATTGGAAATGCAGATGGTTGCCTTCACAACAAACCCAGTGTCCTCTCAACATGGGCAAGGCTACTGAAGAAATTTAAGTAGCAGTACAACATTCATTCTACAGGAACAAAGGTACCATTTATTTTTTTTAAAAAACTATTGTTGCATGCATGGATAAGGAACTCTGGATTGGATTTGAAATAGATCAAGTTAATTGGACCATCAGAAATGTGATATGATCCTGTGATATGATCCAAGTAGTCAGGGGGGACAAATAGAAGCTCAACAGACTTCTCGTGGATGAGGTACGGGGCATGAGATTGTGTCAAATGAAGCACAGCAGCAGATGTTGCCACTTCTCGTGGACGAGGGCATGTAGCCTCTTCCTTGAACCTACAGATCCAATGCCTGTGACCCAAGGCACAGCTCCCTGGAGCAAGATGTTTAGGGTCATGTTCTCATGATCCGAACCTCAACATAACAACACTAATTGGATCCCCGGCGACAGTTCTGTCTTCCTTGACATAGCATCTGAAGAAACTACACATAGATATAGATAGATTAAAATGTTTAAGCAAATTTGTTCTTTGAACCATAAAAAATATTATATATTCTTTCCAAAATATGGGCCATCTTCTCTGTTCAAAAACACATACCCAACATAACTCGTACATGAATACTCAATTCAAAAGCACCTATATAATTAGGATGGCATCTCTAGATCTTTTATAGGACCTAATTAATTTATATCACTGATTTTACTTTACTAATCTATACTCACTGCAAATAATTTTCAGAAGAATCAACATGTAAAGCTTCATTCAGCAGATGAAAGCTCTCAAGATTCCAGATTTCTCATACACTTCAGTAGTCAAGTAGTAGGCAGTGATCTCCACAGTTCAAAAGCAGCAGAGCAATTAAAATAACCATACTACAAAATTTCAAATCCCTAACTGGAAGATGAAATTGATATATGTGTCTTATTCCTCACCTGGAAATTCCTTAGTCACTGTATTACATAATCTCGCCTTAGATTCAGAAGAACATACTACAGAGCAAACACATCGGCTACTATGTTGACACTATACAATGTGACCAGAAATTGAAGAGGCATTCATGTAGCAAAAGTCGCATGATGAACTGATGACCGAGAAATCTGACCTCGCTATATTTCGTCATTAGGGATGCCGGACAGATCACCATGGCTGATAATTACAGGACGACAACATGTAATTTGGCAATTCCTGGGAGTGGAAGTGGATCTGCGGTGGCCATGCCATGTGGTTGCACACTAAAGAAAACACAACGACACACTATAATTTGGGAGTTCTTAGTCGAATTCAGGATTCGACAGGGTTTATTGAACATCAAAATTATTGAAAAAAAGTATATAACCAGACATCATGGCACCAAGCAAGGACTAACCAGAAATCATGGCACCAAGCTAGGACTAACCAGACTCTGATCCAGACAAAATCTGAATACACTGATTTTTCAGTTAACAGAAATATCTTTACAAGAAACAACTATGAATTGGCTTGACGAACCGTATAAGTACTATAACAGAAATATAATGGTCTGCAAGCTTCATAAACAAAACAAACTTTCGAAACCCATAACACAGGTCAGGACAGGGTTCTAGCTTAGTGCGCATTGACTTGCCTGATGTCAGAACTAAATAGCTTGGCTGTTGCTGCATGGGGCGAAACCAGAGAGTGCATACATACCAAATTTCTCTCTAATGCACCAACTCCAAAATTTTCATCAACCTACAAATCATTTTCATGGTTCTAAAATTCCTAAATAAATATTGGAAGCAGAACCCCTATGAACAACACAGAGGGCATCATGCAAAGCAATGCAACACCACACCAATATCTTGGAATTAACCATCACAAACCACACTACATGATTCAAACCGGTTCTAGGACGTCACCTGTAAATTGCATAAATTCACCCGTATCAATTTCGTTTCATCCAGGAACTCACCAGATTGAAGTTATCCTAGGCGTCGGTGGAGTGGGCGACTCCGCGTTACCGGGCTCTGCGTGGGCGGGAGGGGAGCCGAGCGCCTGGCGGCGCACCAGAAGCTGCCTGCTCGGGCCCTTCTCCCCGCCGGCGGCGGCATCGGTCCTCCACCAGATGCAGGGCCAGGAGAGCTATGGGAGGGGGAGGGGGCGGAGGGG
>OAMR01000638.1:409735-430694 GCA_900205405.1 Echinochloa crus-galli | reverse complement strand
CATAGACCTAACACAGCAACATCAACCACAAATTCAGCCTGATCCACCTGTTCAGCCTGAGCCACCTATGCAGCCTAAACCACAAAAGCAGCCTGAGCCACAAAAGCAGCCTGATCCACCAGTTGTTGACATATTTGATAATGAAGAAGAGTATGTTGGTGTCGATGATGAACATATGTACATTCCAGTTCCACCTGCACCTGCACAGCCATCTGTTGATGCACAAACTGAATCATCTGTGCCTTCTAATGATGCAAATGAAAATGTTGCTGCTGAAGGAGCTATTCCTCCCGAGGCAGAGGTCACTGATGCAGATCCTGAGGAGATAAGGGTACTCCATGATCCTGAGAACCCAATAATAGAGAAGGGTGCTTTGTTTCCTGACATAACAACATTCAGGAAAGCTATAAGGCACTATGCTGTGAAGACAGGTTTTGAGTTTGCTAAAGGCATCAAGAGTGACCCTACCAGATTTATTGCAAGGTGTAAGCACCCTCTTTGTCCTTGGCGGATTCATGCTTCAAGGTTTCATGATAAAAAAACCATACAGGTACATATTGCTGCTTGCCTTGCTCCAGATTAAATCTGTTTGGATGTGCATACTACTTATTGATGCTTGTCTTGTGCAGATTAAGGTTCTACCAGAAGCACACAATTGTTCAACTACAAAGCTTGTTCACGGAAAAATGGCTTCTCAAAGCTGGGTGGCAGATAGACTGACAGACTGGTTGAAGAAGGATCCAAGGAACAAGGGGCCGAAGGCAGCAAAGGAGAAGGTGGAGGGAGATTATGGAATAATGATCAGGTACAGCAAGGCATATTCAGGTTTGCAGCTCGCACTTCAGCATATTCATGGTAAATATGAAGAGTCATTTAAGTTTTTGTTCAATTGGAAAGCTCAGATGGAGATTACTTGTCCTGGTAGCTTTATAGAGATAGATGTGAAGAAAGCGGGCAAGAGAAGAAGGTTTAAGAGGATATTTGTAGCTGTTGAACCATGTGTGGATGGGTTTCTTGCTGGCTGTAGGCCATTCATTGGTGTAGATGCCTCTGTTCTAAATGGTAAATACACAGGACAGCTAGCATCTGCTACTGGAGTTGATGGACATAACTGGTTGTATCACATTGCACATGCAGTTTTTGACAGTGAGGATAAGGACAACTGGACATGGTTCATGAAGCAGTTGAGAAGGGCTGTTGGCTGCCCACAAGGACTAGTTATTTGTACTGATGCATGTAAGGGCTTGGAGACTGCAGTTGGCACTGTGTTTCCTGAGGCAGAGTACAGAGAGTGTATGAGACATCTATATGCCAACTTCATGAAGCACTTAACAGGTGATGTTTTCATAACTCATCTGTACCCAGCTGCTAGGAGCTACACTGAAGGTCTATTCAAGTGGCACATGAAGAAGATACATGATTTTGCTCCTGATGCAATTCAGTGGTTGCAGGAAAACCACAACCGCATTTGGTATAGGTGTGGTTTCTCAGAGGACAGCAAATGTGACTATCTGACAAACAATGTCTCAGAGAGCTTCAACAATCAGGTGAAACACTTTAAAGGACAGCTTATCCATGAGCTAGTTGATGGACTTAGGGAGCTGATTATGGAGAAGAGGTTTCTTAGGAGAAAAGTAGGAATGGAAATGACTATAGAAATCTTGCCAAATGTCATCAAGGAGCTAAACCTAATTAGCAACAATCTGAAGGTAGTCAAAGTTGCTGTTAGTGATTATGATTTTGCTGAGGTAACCCTACTTGATGACTGGAACAATGCCAAGAGGCACACTGTGGACCTTGTCAACCACAAATGCAACTGCAGGGTATGGCAGGTTTCAGGAAAACCTTGTAGGCATGCACTAGCTTGGATCTTGTCCAACAGATTGGAAATCAAAGATTTTGTGCATGAATACTACTCTGTTGACAGGTTCAGAGCAGCATATGCAGGCATAGTTCCTCCAATGCCTGACAGGACTGACTGGCCTCAAGTGGAACTAGAATACAAACTTTTGCCACCTAAGCAGAAGAGGGCAGCAGGCAGACCTAGAGTGGTCAGGATCAGAGGGTGTGCAGAAGAAAGGGCAAACAGAAGGAAAGTAACATGTAGGAGGTGCAAAGGCTTTGGGCACTTTGCCAAGACCTGTAAGCTAGCTGAACCAACAGAAGATGATGATGGAGTTGATGAAGCTTCTACACTTGAATCACTGAAAAGGTGCATTTCTTACTCTATATTTGCCTCACTTGCTCAAGTAGCATGAACTAACAACAATCTGTTGCAGGGTGAGGGAAGAAGATGAAGGACCAAGTGAGGCACCAAAGAAGAAGCAGAAGAAGGCTCAAGGTGGAAAGAAGCAGGCGCCAAAGAAGAAGAAGAAGACTCCTGTCAAGAAGAAGCTGATGAAGGCTGCAAGTGCTCCTGAAGCAAGAGTGGTGAGAAGCCTCAAGAACTGGCTCGGCGTGGAGTAGATGATGTGTTGTCTCCACTTTTGAAAAACAATGTGCTTTTGCTACTCTTAAGTCCGGGTGTGAATCTGATGGTTTGTTATGTACTCTTAAGTGCTGGTATGATGTACTTTAAGTGCTGGTGTGATGTGATGTACTTTAAGTGCCTGATGTGTTGGATATCAAACTATGCATCTTAGAATGTCTAGAAAATGACTCCCTGTTTCAAATGTGCTCTGAATTGTACTAAATTGCACTGAGATTGCAATTGCACTGAAATGCTGCTTAACTATACTGCTGAAATTGCACTGAAAATGCTGCTGAAATTGCACAGAAATGCTGCTGAAATTGCACAGGAATAACACATTACAATAGAACATGCTAATAACACCAGGTTCCATTAGCAAACACTAGTTCAGTACACATGATAACAAACACTTCCACTTCAATGCCAACTTCCCTAGACCTAACTAATGTGACAACTAAACACTGGTGCAGCCTTGTTTCCTTTAGCAATTTCTTCCTTGATCTCCTGCTTTGCTCCCTTGATTTCCTGCAACACTTCACCAAGCTTGCCCTTCATCTCATACAACTCGAGCTTCAACTAAGACATCTGGAGGGTTAGGTTTCCATTGACCTCATCTGCAATGATTTCACCAACTGATTCCACTTCTTCTTCAGCAGTCGCATCAGCCGGATTCAACAACTCAGGGTGATTGCAGCGCAAGTACTCCAGATATGGTTGCTCATACCAGTAGTAGGGACATGTGCTTTTTTCTGTAAAAAAGGCAAGACTTGAATCACCAAGAACAAAATCACCCAAAAGGAATCAACAACACAGCAAGCAGCAACATACCGTCGTGAAATGGTTTGGACACTTGTAGTGCACATCATCCTTCCTGCTCTTGGTTTTAATCACCTTGATGTGACACCTGGGGCACTCGATCCTTGGGAGCTCGCCAATCTCAGTCGACCTAGTGGATTCGGCGCTCGTCATCTTGGATAAGTGATGGGGCAGGGAGAAGACCCGCCGGCGCGGCTCGCCGAGATCTAGGGTTAGCAGTTGGGGCGGAGGGGAACTGAGGAACAGGAGCTAGCAATGGGAAAGAAGCAGGCACCAACGGGAGGAGGACGACGAAGGGTGACTCGGCGGCTTTATCCATTGAAGGCAGGGGCAGAACGGTCCATACGGAAATACATTGGCGCAAGTACACCTGGAGGTGGGCCACGGACGGCGGCAGGCGTACAAAATGGCATCGTTCAAACAAGTGTGAAATTATAATGGCACTGACACATTAAGTAGAATAGTAATGGCATCCTTCAAAATCGTTGAAATTATAATGGCACAGATCCAATTAACCCTTTTTTTTATGCGGCCGGGAGAGCGATGGATGCCCGGCGGATGGGATCTGGGGTGATTGGGCGATCGTGGGGCCCACGTGTCGGCGAAAAAAATCACAGGCAGAGGCGGACGGAGGGCGGGCGGACGAAAATCACACGCTGACGGACGATGTCGCACCACGCGGTTCCTGAGCATGGGATTATTAGGAGTAGAGATTATAAATATTGTATTTTATTTTTTTAAGACATGATACTGTAAGGGTTAGATGAAGTAAGGCCAATCTGTGGCATGGAAATGTACTTGATGCTCGAGTTGTCTCTGCGAGCATGCCGTGTTGTGCGTGCTTGCAGTTCATACAATGCGTGCATGCCAGAACAACGTGCGTGCATGCATGTCAGAACAGCATTCGTTGCAGTTGCAGAGTCTGTTACCAGGTGCCAGCCAAATACGGTAAAGGAAATAGAAAACATTAAAGACCCAACCAAACAAATGGCGCTTTGTGTTACATGATAATAGATAGCGGTGCATCTGTTTCCATAAGTGTTACGGCTCCTAGGTCTGAACCAAACACCATCTAAGAGTCGTTCTATCTGAATAGAATGAACATGTTTTCATGTATAATGTCGTTCGAAAAAAATATTATCATGCAATTACTTTAGTATTTTTACTTTCAAATTTCACCTTAAAATCTTACTAATAGTCATTAACTCTACTTTTCTCAACATGCAAGCTACCAACATCATATAGAAACCCATCTATTTATGTTTTAACACCGATTTTATCCAAAATTAACTTTCACTGCAATACAGTATCCAAAAGTCATTACCTCTGCTTTCACCGGCTTTTGAGATGAAAAACTTCGAAATATTTACTTATCGGTCCCTGGTTATGAAAAAATGGTTCGTATCTAGTATTTTATTCCCGTCACGTGCCGAGTCCCATCGCCCATCAGCTTGATTAAAGACAACTGCCCTTCACTCTGCTCTCCGCAGTCCACGGGGAAAAGGGCACGCGTGTCCGTCCAGGAGGGTGTATGGCATTTTTTTCAAAAACGTCCTCCTACTTTATAAGAATCAACCCTAAGTCCAGATCGTCACGGCTGCACAGTATCCGCGTTCTGATAGTTTTCATATAGGCCCTTGAGGTAAAAATTATTTTCACGCGAAGAAGAGAAAATTTAATAATGTTGTAGTTCTTATGAAAATCCCCCTGGCAGTTTTTCGAAACCCCCCCTCTCCCCTCCCCGCGCGCCGCCCCTCCCAGGCGACACGCCGGCAGGGAGCTGCCGCCGCCACCGCCGCTACGGCGCGTGGCCATGGTGTTAACGTTCCAAGAGAATTTGACGAATCCATTCTAGATGCTAAGGCCAGTCTCAGTGCAGGATTTCATCATACAATTACCTAGACCAGAAACTAGGTAACTGTGCCAGATGAGTTTCATGATGATGAAACTCCTCTCACATCTCATGAAACTCTTCCCTCTCTCTCCTCTGCCACATTAGCATATTTAATGCCATGAAACTCTCATGAAACCTCCACTGAGACTGGCCTAATTGCTAAATGCTAGATTCCAATAACTTCCTTCCACTCCAGGCTTTCTGGAAATTTTCCTTCAAATTTCTCCATACAAAAGATGCATTTTAAATACGGGTGCAGTTTTTTTTTCTGTTTTGCAGGGACGCCACCGGATGTTTTTAGGAGTACTAGCGGCCCCAGCCCCTGCAAATCTGCAATTATCGTTGCCACTTATATCAGTTCCTAACTTCCTATATCGTGATATCCACCAGTCGCCCCCCCTATTGGTTTGCTCACATTTCCTAAGCCTCCACTTCAATTAATACATTTATCTCTCAGACTTTCAGATTTCAGCTCACTTTACACGTAGGCAAAGCGCATAGCACAGGTGGCACGCTGGACAAGACGAGCTATCCAATCAGAGATCGCAGGAGATATGCCCATCCATGCAGCGGCCTAGCGGGTGGCTCTCAGCGTTTCCCGCCATTATTTAAACTCCACTCCGTCTGCCTACTTCCTCACCGCAGCAATCTCACGAGCTCCGAGCCAAGTAGCAGGAAAACCTCCTCGGTGCTCGCCAATGGCTGCTTCCACCATGTCGCTCTCCTCCCCGGCTCTCGCCGGAAAGGCGGCCAAGATCGCCCCATCCAGCGTGTTCGGCGAGGGCCGCATCACCATGCGCAAGACGGCCGCCAAGGCCAAGGCCAAGCCCGCCGCGGCGTCCGGCAACCCCTGGTATGGCCCCGACCGCGTCCTCTACCTCGGCCCGCTCTCCGGCGAGCCGCCGTCCTACCTCACCGGCGAGTTCCCCGGCGACTACGGCTGGGACACCGCGGGGCTCTCCGCCGACCCCGAGACGTTCGCCAAGAACAGGGAGCTGGAGGTGATCCACTGCCGGTGGGCCATGCTCGGCGCGCTCGGCTGCGTCTTCCCCGAGCTCCTCGCCCGCAACGGCGTCAAGTTCGGCGAGGCCGTCTGGTTCAAGGCCGGATCCCAGATCTTCAGCGAGGGCGGCCTGGACTACCTGGGCAACCCCAGCCTCGTGCACGCGCAGAGCATCCTCGCCATCTGGGCATGCCAGGTACATACATTCTCACAATCCACTGGTCTCCAATACAGCCATGGTAAAATTTCTGCTTTGATTTTAGACTGTGAATGAATGAACACTTGCCACTGCTTGATCAGGTTATCTTGTATATATGCAGGTTGACTTGCTGCTTGATTGGTTGCTAATCCAATAGAAAAAACTGGAACTTAGCTTATACGAAAAGCAACTATACTAATTAAGTCACTGTTCTGATAATATTCCCAAAGATTAAATGCTTAAATGTGTTATACTATGTGTGTATCTGCAATGATGTAGTTCCCATTGCTTTGTTATTGTCAGAAAGACCAATCTAGGCAGTAGCTAGCCTTTTAGTTTCTAGACAGATCAGGAAGCTGTATGTCTGAGTAGTACCCATCAAGTGAACTTTCCATTTTGCAATGACAATTTATGAATTGAAAGGTCTACAGACATCAGTCTCAAATAATATGCATTCAAACTAATTTTTCCACAGGCACAGCAACATGAAGGTGGAGGTGGTGATGAAGTACTTGGCTGAGAAGCTAGGGATCTCACAATCTCATCATCAGGTAAGCAATAAAATGTCTTAAAATGTTTACCTCTCAAAAATTGATAAGAATCTCATTTCCTTGTGAATAAAATTATGCTTTCATATTTAATATGTCCAGTTTTCAGCTATGGAGATGCACTTAATAAATATGCATCATTTTGCATTTTCATAAGGTTTTTACAAACTACATGTGTTTTTATGCTTACAATACTCTGAGATGTATTTGTGTAATGCAATATATAGGGAAGAATTATAGCTCAACCATATCTGTTCCACATGGACTCTTTAATTTCAGAGAAGTAAAAATGTTAGCTGATAAGTAAAAAATGCTGGCTGATAGTCAACAGAAGAAGCTTTCTGAATGTATGTTAGTTTACTGCTTAACGTGGCGTGTTTGTGATCTCAGACTTGCACTGATACAGGCTTCTGAATTGGTTCATGGTGGTGCTATTAGTATATATTGATATTAGACTATTAGAAGATTAGAAAACAGCTCCTGAATTTTTAGGGCTTAGCATCTGTTAGGGGCTGATTGGTTAGCTGCACAAGACCCTATCCAGGCTTCCATAGTGCAGCATAGGCTTGATTGGTTGCCTGAATTGTACTCTTAGCCAGGCTTATGTTATGCAAAAGAGGTGGTCCAGCCTGCATTGCTGGGAACGCGATTCATCTGTGTTCCCAGCTTGTGCAGCCTGCACAAGGCTTCACGGGCCACATGACCGATTCAGCTCACCTCCCTGCAGTTCACCGCCCAAGCGCTCGCCATCATCGTTGCCGCTGAGATCATAGCCGGCCACCACGCACACGCCGCCTGGATGTAGGGCAGTCACACACCGCCGTGGCCGGGGACGAGACGCTCACCGCGCTCCTCGTGGTGACCTGCACCAGCTATAGCAGCGACGAGGAGAAGGGGGAATGCGTGCTTCGCGATGCATGTGAGAAGGAAGAAGAGCCTGAGTCCATGGGCGACGCCGCCATGCTTGATTGGATGGAGGTGGCCTCGATTTGGTGGTGGGTGAGGTTGATTTGTAAAGGGAAACGGTGAAGGCTGATGCGGTGAGCGACTAGGACTCCTCCATCCGCACCATCAGATCGAGGCCTTCCGTGCCACCCCTTCTGCGACGAGCGTGACACCACGAAGATCAGTAGAAGACGCACCACCTGCTCCACCCACTGCGCCGCGGCCTCCAAGCTCAAGCCCATCCCCCTCCCTTGCTACAATTGCTGGTGTGCTCGAAATCAATAAAGGAGTCACTGTTTTTGGAAGTTAAGAAGCAGGAGAGGAGGATTCGAGGGGGATTTGTTCATTTGGTGCTTGGATTTGGAGGTGGGGTGGAGTAGTGGTCGTCTGGTCGACGTGCAGATCTGCTCATGAAGAAAACGGGAGGAATAAAGAGAAATTGCAGGTCGTTTGCATCTCGTGAGGAAGAAGAAAGAGGAGATTTGAGCTGCTGCTATTGGAGGAGCAAGGGGGAGATTGCAGATCATGGCAGGGATTAAAACTTGCTTCAACAGATGGGGGAAGAAATGGGGGAGAGGGAGAGAGGAAGAATCGATGACGTCAGGAGAGAAGGGAGGGGAGGGAGAAGAGAAACGGTAACTTCACCAGTAGCGTTATTTTATTTTTTATACATGCAACCAATCACTATCTTGTGCTAGCCAGGCTTAGGCTGTGCATGCAACTAATCACATGCCTGTTGGCTTATGGGAGCCTGGCTTGGACTGGCCATGCACAAGAATAAGTCAGGCCATCTCCTGTGCACCCAACCAATCAACCCCTTAATATCCATGGGGTGATCCTTTATGTGCTCTCGGTTAATGCATGGTGGCATTTCTCTCTTCTGTAAATCAGTTAAAGCCATAGTATTCTTTTCTAAAATTGAAGTTATTTTTAAATTTGATCAATTGAAGCTGTTTGTTAGCATTTGTGTTCCATGTCTGTTGGGAATTGTGAATTGTGGCACTGTACTCTCTGCCCTGAAATTATATAATTCCTAAAATATATTCAGCTTGAGATATATGATATTGTATTATTGTATTTCATTGTTGAAAGGTTAGAGCCTTGTCTTTTGATAAATCAAATTAGTTCATGCGATTGTAATCTGATACTTGAGAAGTTGAGGGCAAACATCATCATTTCAATTGATGTTACATAAACTTGTTTCTATTGCTTGCAAATTCATTTTTTGTTGTTATGTTGTGATAGGCCGCGTAGCAGTGAGGCACGTGGGCGGCAGAAATCGGTAACCCGCAATGGCTCACCGCCAAGGGCGCCATCAATTTCCGGAGCAGCCGCGCCAAGCTTAGGGTGCGTTTGGTAGCGCTCCCTCCCATTTCAGCTCCGTGACTGTAGATCCCTGTAGTGGCACCGGAGTACGGAGCGGGGGGAGCTGCCTTTCGGCCGCTCCGCCAGATCCTTCCCCGGGCAGTTAGCTGTAGCAGGGAGCACTTTGTTTCTGCTCCGCGCCACAGTGCGAAACAGTTCCGATAGAGACACATTACTGTAGCAAGGAGCTGCACCAAAACACACCCTTAACTTTCCAACTGAAGCCGTCATGGGGCTGCTCGTCGCCTTTGCTTGTGCATAAGGAGCCGGTCTCCCTCCAGATCCAGGGATCCTCTTCGTCATCAGCCATGTGCGCTACTACCTCAGCTCGCTGTTGACTGCACCCAGTTCTAGATGGTGGGTTTTTCTTTCTTCCTCCACCCTCCGCTTCCCGGTGCTGTACTTGGATAACATTCTCTCCACCCAGTTTAGTAGTTAAATACATGAGATAAGGAAAAGGCTATGATGCATCAATGCTAGGAACTTTATTATGTGTTTGGGTTACTCACAGGCTGATTAGTCTATTTTCAGTCCACATTATTTGATGCATTCTTACTGCACTATTGTGACATTTATATTTTCTAACATCTGAACTTCAACCAGCTCAAGATTGGGTGTATGCTTGGTGAGAAATTCAAGCTTCGAGATTTCAGCCATACTATAAATAACATTTCTCTGCATTGCTTTATTAGCTTTCTGGCCAACATGGTGGGTCTCTGCTTACCCCAGAGGTAATGTCAATTTTATTGCTTCCATAATCTTCCATATATGAGAAATTTTGCGAGGAGAGTGAACTTCAGATGGAAACTTGCCTGATTATTTTTAAATGTATGAGGGGCTTCACTTTTCCAACAACATTATAGACACCTATGTTGCCGGTTGATGTTGTGCTTCTACTGGTTGTGATGATTCATATGTGATGGATTTGTGTTGAATCTATCTTAAATCATGCATATATATTGTCGCCTTTTATTGCATTATGATTACTTGCATTTAATTGTTCAAATGGTAGGGCGCGCATCGCGCTCCGAATGTTCTAGTCCCTGTCCAAACACGCGCTTGGGTTGGGCTGCCGCCACCCAACGCCCAAGCGCACGCAGCGCCGCAATGGCTAGGACTATTTGTTGATCCTCGCCTCCGTGGTCATGCTCTCGGCCTCCACCTTCCTGTGCTCCCTGCGGCTGCGGCGGGCGACGTTGAGCGCAGCCAGGGCGTCGGGGATCAATGAGACTGAAGCGTCCCCTCGGAAGAGAAGACTTAATGTGATACAAATACCGGTCCCAGGATGTCGGTTCACATTATTACAACAGATGGTTCAGTACATAAACAACATTACGGATGACGATGGCACTTCAAGGCCACTACAAACAGGACTAAAGCTAGACTCCAGATAAGAAGGTTGACAACAAAGAGGTCTTCATCAGAGTGGATATCCATGCGGCTTCAAGCGGGTGACACTAACACTCACAGGCAAAGGTTGGGTACAGAACGAAACCCCCTAAACAACGTCCTCGGGCACAAAGTCCGGATCCTCCCTCAGGCACAAAGTCCGGGTCTGCCTCTGTAACAAAGTAGGCAAGGGTGAGTACATACGTACTCAGCAAGCACAACCACATCCACGGAAGGGATATAACAGAAGGCATGCAAGGGAATATTATCAAGGACAGGTTCATGGTTTATTTTGCAGCAAAGCTAAATTTACACATGCAAGGGTTTATTTTACAAAAGGTTTTCACAAACATTTCTTTTAGTTGCATCAATAACAAGTGTCTTTCACACAAGATTCTTATGCTACCAGATTCCCATCTGTCATAGCTCATGCCAACAACTTTTCCCAACTCACCTTTACCATACTCATCCACACACTAAAACCAGGGGACTAGTGAAGTGACCAAGCCGTAACTCGCCCAATACCGTGGACACGGCTATCCGGATAGGTTTTAACTGGGGGTTAGCAACCTACCAACGAGGTTCTACCCAGGGGCATATTTCACATAGATCGTATCCCCAGCTCCATGGCCCTCTGTTGCTCACCAGCACACCACATAACCAACAGCTTAACAAGTGGGATTTATGCTAGGCCGTTGCCACATACAGCAGTCGAGTGGTGGTACAATAAAAAGGGTTAGGCTAGATGTCATATCAACATCATCCCAAAACTGTGCCAGGATAGACATCTCCCATCATGCTCAACCACAGAGGTACGAGCGCACCTCGGCCTTCCACACAAGGAATACCGTCTGTCTCATCCCACACGGATACTCATTTTATTCACCAAAATCCACTTTTCTTTTTAAAGCACACACGCGGTTGCTTTTGTAAACACCAAGTGGTTTTAATAGAGGGTATAACAGTAGAACAGTCCTAAGCATTTCTAGCAGTGACTAACATTCAAACAGAGCAATGTCATATTCAAACATTAATCTAGGTTATCAAGGAATCAGTCATAGCAATCAAGGAATGGCTATCCAACCGGGTTTAGCAGAAAAACATGCAAGTTTTATAAAGCAGGCCATGGGTTGTGTTGATAAAATCTAGGACAAAGTATGCATCAAAGGATGGGATTGCACTTGCCGTTCTCCCAACCCTCGGGGGATTCCTGCCCGGGGTCTTGGTCTCCAAGCTCCTGCTCGTAGCCTTGCTCCTCCTCGTGTCCTTCCTCGTTCACAGCGGAGTCTACGGCACACAAACAAGCATACAATAAATAAAAGAAATAAGGTTTTGCCGAGCTCAGAAGGAGAGAACAGAGGGTGGATAGAAAACGATGGAGAAAATGTCATTTATTGAGTTGGACTGGATGGCTTAGCAGGAAGTGTACTGGTACACATTGTGGTGGAGTTTGGGGTCAAACGGGATTAACTTGGCGCATGAAATGACGGGTTTAGTGGGGTTTAAGGGCTGTTTTAGGGGCTAAGGACCTTTTTGTAAATACTCTAAAAGGCAGGGGTTCCTGGCGAATCAGACAGAGAGAGAGGGAACAGGAGTGTGGACGGCGGGTTGGGATAGAGCAAAGCTCAGGGGGTTACGGGTAAAAGACCAGAGAGAGAGAGAGGTTTATGAGTTTTGGACCGCGGGTTGGAAAAGGAAGAAAGGCAGGGGGTTATGTGCGATTTGGCCATCTCCTTCGTTCGAACAGAACAGAGGGAGCAGGGGAGAGGCTGCCGGCGGCCGGCGGCGGCTCGATTCCGGTGAGGTGGACGGCGGTAGCAGAAATTAGGTGGGGGAAAAGAGAGAGTGGAGCATGGCAAGTCCTCCTAGGGTCTTACCACGGGCGGAGAGGATCTGAGGTGAGCTGCCCACGGGAGCAGTGGCGGCGGCGGCACTGGTGTGTGGAGGCGACGCTGCGGCGGCGGAGGGAGGCGATTGAGGGGTGGGAGCTGCAGGGGATCGAGGTGAAGCTGGGTATGTGCTCGGCTTGGGCGGAGGTGGAGCGGGGCGGCCTGCCCACGAGAGCCTGGGCGGCGGCGGCAATGGCGAGCGGTAGCGGCGTTGCGAGCGGCG
The DNA here is from genome assembly GCA_900205405.1 of Echinochloa crus-galli. Taxonomy (NCBI): domain Eukaryota; kingdom Viridiplantae; phylum Streptophyta; class Magnoliopsida; order Poales; family Poaceae; genus Echinochloa; species Echinochloa crus-galli. The sequence continues at coordinate 417,953 of OAMR01000638.1, read as the reverse complement.
AGGGGGGGGGGAACTGGGTAGCCGGTGAGCGCGAGATGGTGAAGAGGAAGCCCTGGGGCCTATTTATAGGCGGAGAGGAGCGGCGAGGGGGCGGGTCGACGAGAGGGTGAAGGTGAGGCGCTCGGCGGACGGCAATGGCGGCCGGTAGCGCGAAATGAAGGCGGTCGGCGGGTTGGTGGTACCTTGGCGCTGTGGCGGAGCAGTGCGGCGGTGTTCTGCGCTGTGCTTGGCGCGTTGTGGCGTGCGCGCTCGTACGACACGGCGACGGGACCGCGGCGGGGCCGGGCGGTGGCGTGCAGGCGTGTGCGGAGGCCGGCACGACAGCGGTGGCGAGTGCGCACGGACGGTGCCGGGGAGCGTGGTGACTGGCGTGGCGCGGTGTGGCAGCGGTGCAGCGGTGGGGTGTGCTCGTGGGGCGGCGCACGCGTGTGGGCGATCGGCGCAGGCGTCAGCGGCGAGCAGAGCAGCGGTGCGGCGGCAGCGTGTTCAGCGGTGCAGCGACGGAGCGAGCGGTGGACGGTGGCTGGGTATCGACGGCGTTCGCGGGGACGGTGCAGCGGCGCAGAGGTAGGCAGAACAGCAGCGGTGCAGGCGTGCGTGGCAGCAGCGTAGCGGCGGAGGCATGTCTCTGGGGCGTCGCGGAGCTCAGCGACACGTTCTGCAGCAGAGCAGTGGCGGCGGGGTGGCCGTGGTTGGCGCAGGCAAGCCAGGGAGAGGTGAGACCGAACGGTGGCATGGCAAGGGAGAGTGGCCGACGGTGAGCAGAGGGGTGGCCGGCGGCGTGCCCGGCGTCAGGACAAGGAGCAGAGGAAACAGAGGAGGGGAAAAAGAAAAAGAAAAAGAAAGGAAAAGAAAAAGGGGAAAAAGAAAGGGGGAGAAAGAGAGGGGGAGACGGCGGGATTCGCGGCGGAAGGCCGACAGGCGGTCGACGGCGGTTGGCCAGCGACGGTCGGGCCCGGCGGTCGACCCGAGAGCGGGCGACGCGGGACGGGACGGAAAAAGGGCCGTGATAACAAGGTGGACAGATTCGAGTGAAAACAGGAGCTCTGGCGGTAAAAGATTTTGAAAAGATTTTTACCGAGCGGTTTTATTTGGTGGTTTAACAGAGAGAAAAACACGGGCGTTACACATGGCGTCAGCGGCGCGAGCCGAGTGGCCCGACGCGGCGATGGCGTCCTCCACGGCGTACATGTAGTCGATGATGTCGCGCGGAAGATCTGTTTACGAGAGTTTAATTATTTTAGGAATCTTTTGTAAAATTGTGACAAAACTGCCTAGAAAAACCACTAGAGAGGTTGTGTGCATCGATTTTTAAATTTTAAAGAACTGGTTATCCGGTTTTGTATTTTAAGAGTGGAGCGTTTCTGGACTAATAGTTTGGGGTTATCTTGACTTGTCCGTGCCATGCCCGCGAGCCAATCTCAAGCCAGATTCACTCCCCGAGCGCTCCCCGCCACTCCCGACTGCCACAAACAGATAACAACACCCACCCAGCACGCTCGGCAGCACACAAGACCACCTGCGACGTTCGTCTTCTTCGATTCCGCCAAAAGGGGAAGAAAAAAAATGCAGGCGTTCCTCTCCTCGTCGATCCCGGCCACCTCGTACTCGAGGTCGTCCTTCCTGCCGCAGCCGCCTCATCAGGCGCCCGCGAAGCTCCCCCTCCCGCCGGCGCCCAGGGGCGCCGCCGCCAACGCCGTCTTCACGAGGAGAGCGGCGGCGGAGGCGGGGCACCCGGGCCGGTGCGTGGTGGCGTCCGCGTCCTCGTCCCCGGCCACGACCACCGCCGCGACGGAGGTGCCAGGGGTCATGAGGGCCTGGGCGTACGACGCGTACGGCGACGCCAGCGTGCTCAAGCTCGACGACGCCGCCGCGGTGCCGGCGTTGGCCGAGGATCAGGTGCTCGTCAAGGTCGTCGCCGCCGCGCTCAACCCCGTCGACGCCAAGCGCCGGGCCGGCAAGTTCCAGGCCACCGACTCACCGCTCCCGGGCAGCGGTGGGGTTCGGCCGACGGCGAGCGGAGCACGGTGCTCGGGATGGGGAGCAGAGAGGCGAGCGGAGGTGGGGCCGGGCGGTCGGCGACGAGCGGCGTGGAGCAGAGTGCTCGGCCAGGGGAAACAGAGGAAGGGAGAAAGGGAAGGAAGAGAAAGAGAAAAGGAAGGAAAGAAAGAAAAAGAGGGAAAAAGAAAAGGGAAGGGGGAAAAAGAGAGGGGGAAGCCGGCGGGATTCGCGGCGAAAGACGACAGGCGGTCGACGGCGGTCGGCCAGCGACGGTCGGGCCCGGCGGTCGACCCGAGAGCGGGTGACGCGGGACGGGAAAGGGAGGTTATGACAACGAGGCGGAGGACAGGAGGGGTCGGTTTGGCGAACGACACTGTAGTGATTGACGCAGGGTGCGGAGGACAGGTGGGGTCTGTTTGGCGGAAGACACTGGAGTGATTGACACAGGGCGGGACGGAAAAAGAGAGAGAGCGGTGGGGGACGGGAAAAAGAGGGGGGGCACGGCGGGGATCGAGGACACGGTTAGGGTGGGACGGTGAAAGCAGAGATGGTGGTGACATGATAAGTTCAAACTGGGTTGGCGGGATTTAGCCGGGAACAAGGATTGGGTTTTTGATTCTCTGGGAGCTCGGCGGAAAAGATTTTGAAAAGTTTTTACCGGGTGTGTTTTTAGGTGATTTATCCGGGAGATTAAAACACGGGCGTTACAGATCTACCCCCCTTAAAAAGAATCTCGTCCTCGAGATTCGACTGTTCCAAGAGATAGAGCTGTTGATACTTAAGTAACTGGGTCTGTATTTGAGTACCTTGGTTCTCTTGTGCGCTGATGTGGTTGACACGGGCACGTCCATAGGACTGCTGGTTGCTGTTGTTGTTGTTGTTGCCGGTGTTGGTGCTGCGGACGGGCACACGGTTGGCTCCAGACACCGGTGGCTTGGGTCCATTCACTGAGTTGGAGTAGACCGAAGTAGTAGGCTTGCTCTTGGGGTGTGGGCAATTAGCGACGTAGTGTCCAGTCTCGTGGCAGTTGAAGCAGGCCCTTGCATTGCTATTCTGGGTGGTGACTTGACTGACATTGCTTTGTGGGGGCCTCATGGTGTTCTGACTCTTATACTGATTATTGGGAGCCTGGGAGCCTGTAGCCTGAGATTGGGCCCGGTACTGCATGGGGGCCTGGGGTCTGGGTGCGGCATAGCCGGAGCTCCGGGGTCTCTGTGAGCGGTCCTGCTGACGGCTCTTGCTCTCCAAGAACTTGCGTTTGTTCTCTTGCCTCGCATCCATTCTGGCCTTCTCTGTGACAATGGTCTTGTTCATCAGCATGTTGAAGTCTGGGAAGTTGTGGGAGACTAGCAGAGCTCGAAGGTCTGGATGTAGCCCTTTGATGAACATGTCCTGCCTCTTAGCATCGGTCTTCACTTCATCTGGTGCGTAGCGGGCTAGCTCAGTGAACTCATGGGTGTATTCTTCCACGGACTTGTTTCCTTGCTTCAGTGCACGGAATTCATCTGCCTTGCACTTCATGGTAGCATCAGGGATGTGGTAGCGATTCAAACTCCTTCCAGGTGATCGCGGACTCATCTGGGGAAGCGTCACAGTAGGTCTCCCACCAAGCTAAAGCAGTTCCAGTGAGTTGGTTGGAGGCTAAGAGGACTTTGTCACGATCTCCACATCCAAATGGCTCAAGCTTTCTCTTAATAACCCTCAGCCAGTCATCTGCCTCTAAGGGATTGTTGGATCCTCCAAACGTGGGTGGTCTGGTTCTCAGAAAGTTGGTCATCTTTTCACTCGCATTGGGCCTACGGGCTGTATCCTGACGGTGGCTAGCATTCCACACCTTCTGCATGAACGCGGTGTGGTGGTACAAGGCTTGTGCCAGGTTGAAATCCGGCGGGAGTGGGGGTACAGCAAACGATCCTTCATTCTGACTTCCTGGGTGGCCTGCCTCTGGTCCGCCTCCCATAGGTGCTTGTACCGGAGGCTGGTTTTCTCCCATAGGGTCCTGCTGATCTACTTCCTGGTTCTCAGGGTTCTCTCTTCTCCCTGCTGGTTGCTCTCCTCCCGCAGGAGGGACGCGTCTCTGAGAGGCGCTAGCACGAGTGTTAACCATCTGCGGGTTGAGCAAGGCCTTCGTGAGATTGGGTTAAGATGATGTTTAGGTTTATTTAGCTCGCATTTTTCGAAAAGGCAGAACAAGTTCCTGCCGGTAAGCACACGAACACACAAGCTAACAAACAAGCACACATGCATGGTTTCATTCAAACAATAGGGGTTAACACACTCGGGTTCAAACTAAACGTACACTACAAGACGGGGTACAAGACACGACATGAGAGCTACAACTACGGATACAAGGTTTTGCCAACTTCGGACCACAGCGGCTTCACTCCCACACGAACACTTGATACTGGGCCTACTCGCGGGGCGGGTTTTCTTCTGGCGGGGCAAGGCGTGCACGTTCAGCCTCGGTCAAAGTTCCATTCTCTCGAGGCGGCTCAGAAGGTCCTTCTTCTTCAGTTGTAGCTGGACTCACGGGGTTTCCAGGCAGCACTTGTGGGTTCCCAACAATTTCTCCCCATGCCATGACAGGATCCTGGGTGGATGGAATATGGTGAGTTGAGGACCTTTCTGTAAATACCGAAAAGGTCAGGGGTCTCAGGCAAAACAGACAGAGAGAGAGGAAATAGTGGCTGGTGGACTGCGGGTTGATTTGGTTAAAGCTCGGGGGGGCTATGTGCGAAAGTGTCAGAGAGAGAGGGGTTTAAGTTATTTGGACGGCGGGTTCGAATCGGGGAAATGGCAGGGGGTTATGGGCAAAATGCCCTTTCTTCCTCGCGACACAGTACAGAGGGAGAGAGAGAGCGACGGCGGCGACGGTCGGCCGGCTCGCCGGCGATTGCGGCGGCGAAGGGTCAAATTGACTGGGGGAAACGAGAGAGGACGCCATGGCGAGTTCACTGGTGGCCTCACCTCGGGCGGAGGTGAAGTGAGGCGGCCGGTCCACGAGAGCGGCGGCGGCGGCGGTACTGGAGGTGGCGGCGGCGGAGTTGCAGCGGTGGGGAAGGTGGATTGGGTGGCGCTCGAGTTGGTGGAGGTGGAGGGGATGCGGGTGAGCCTATTTATAGGCGCGGAGGAGCGGTGAGGGGGCGGGCCGACGAGAGGCCGGTCGGGCGGCAATGGTGGTAGCTGGCGGGCGGGGTTTAAGACGGCCGGCGCGGTGGGTTGCACTGGAATCGAGGGCGGCCCTGTGGCGGAGCAGTGTGATGCGGTGCTTGTCCTGTTGTGGCGTGCGCACGGTGTGGTGGCAACAGGACGGCGGCGGGGCCGGCAGTGGCGTGGTCGGCGTGGGAGCTGCGTATGGCGGTCAGAGCGGCGGCCGGGGTGAGGCGTGCACGAAGGGTGGCGTGGCGACAACGTGCTCGGATGGACCGTGGCGGGGCCGCGGTGATGGGCGGCACGGCAGAGGGACGGCCGGTGGCGTGGCGTGGTCGGCGGTCGGCGCGAGCGCGGCCGGGAGCACGGCGGTGGTCGGCCCGGCAGTGTTGGCGTGCGCGAGGGCAGCTGCCGCGGTGGAGCGATGGCGTGTGCGCAGTCGGTGCGGTGGGTGCTGGCGGTGCTAGAGCGTGGACCAGGGGGAGAGGTTCGGCCGGTGGTGCGGGGTGAGAGGAGGGGGGGCGACCGGCGGCGTGCGGAGCAGAGCGGAGGTGTCGGGCAGAGGAAGCAGAGAAGGGGAAAAAGAAAGAAGAGAAAGGAAAAAAAAAAGAAAAAAAAGAAAAAGGGAAGGAAGAAAAGAAGGGAAAAAGGAAAAGGGAGAGGGGAAAAAGGGGAGGGGACAGCAGGATTCGCGGCGGGAAAGACAGGCGTCGACGGCGGTCGGCCAGGGATGGTCGGGCCCAGCGGTCGACCCGAGAGCGGGCGACGCGGGATGGGACGGGAGAGAGGGCAGTGATTGCGAAGCGAACCGGTCAAGGAGAGAGGGGGGTAACAAGGCGGACGGGGTTTGGCGGAATCTGTCGTAGCCCATGCCAAAACCTTTTCTCAAGTTAGCAATCACCAAACACATTCTTACACTAAAACCAGGGGACTAGTGAAGTGACCAAGCCGTAACTCGCCCAATACCGTGGACACGGCTATCCGGATAGGTTTAACTCTGTAGAGGTGTACACAACCACAAGCAGGCTACCACAACATGAACACCTTAGTGCCAGGCAGCTCCTTTCAAAGCCATTACCCACCATAGCTAAACTGACAAGTTACTACAGAAGCGACTAGGGGATCAGCAACCTACCAACGAGGTTCTACCGAAGAAATAAGGTTTTGCCGAGCTCAGAAGGAGAGAACAGAGGGTGGATAGAAAACGATGGAGAAAATGTCATTTATTGAGTTGGACTGGATGGCTTAGCAGGAAGTGTACTGGTACACATTGTGGTGGAGTTTGGGGTCAAACGGGATTAACTTGGCGCATGAAATAATGCATCAATTGGGGTTATGGTGGATATTTAAAAAGGGAAAAGCTTTTATTAAAAGCTTTGGTAAAAGATAGGGCTTATTTGAAAGATGCAGGGGTATATTTGTAGTGGTTTTTAGGTGTTGGGGGAGTCATTTGCGAATATGCAAAAGGTGGAGGGCTTTTCTGAAGAAGGGGAGTGGATTAAAAGGATTTAGGGGCTGTTTTAACAGACTGAGGACCTATTTGTAAAATCGGGAAAGCTCAGGGGGTTTTGCGGAATCGAACAGAGAGAGAGGGAATAGTGTGGCTGGACGGCGGGTTTGAAAAGAAGATATTGCAGGGGGTTATCGGCAAAAGTGCCTTTCTTCCTAGTTTAAACAGAGAGAGGGAGAGGCAGGGGAGGGGGTCGGCGGCGACGGCGGGCTCAATTGCCGGGGATGCGATGGGTCCTCGGTCAAATTGGCCGAGGGGAAAGGGGGAGGGGCTTACGACAAGTCCACCCGCAGTCCCACCTCGGTCGGAGATGGTCGGTGATGTGCTGCCCGCGAGGGTCAGAGGCGGCGGCGGCAATGGTGCGTGGGCGGCGGTGCTACGGCGGCGGAGGGAGGCGATTGAGTGGTGGATGAGCTGCAGGGGTTCGGGGTGAAGCTGTAGGTGTGCTCAGCTCGGGCGGAGGTGGAGCAGGGCGGCCTGCCCGCGAGAGCTCGAGGGCGGCGGCGGCAATGGCGTGTGTGGTGGCGGCGCTGCGGTGGTGGAGGGGGCGAATGCGGTGGCTTGGGAGTTGAAGGTGGTGGAGGAGAGGCTGACTGGCCTATTTATAGGCGCGGAGGAGGGGTGAGGGGGGGTGTGCCGACGAGAGGGGCCGGGACGGCGGTCTTGACGGCCGGCGGGTGAGTGCTTAATGGCGGCCAGGATTCGCGGTGATTGGTACGGGGTTCCTATCCAAGTAGGACATGGGGTTCTCCAATGGCCGGAACAGGCGTGCCACTTCTGGTCCAGTCTTGAATGCGTAGGTCCTGAGCTTGCCTGAGGCTCTCTTGGGCGACTGCTTCGCCGCTAACAGTAGTGGCAGCTCTTGCCTCGGCTTGGGCCACTCGAACTTGTTGTAAGCGGACCGAGAACTCTGCTTGTTCGGCCTGGGAGGTCTGCTCTCTCAGAAGTTCAGCTTGCTCGTCAAAAAGTTGGTCCAAGGAGTTGAGGTAGGTGACTACTTGGTATAAGATGGGTTCCTCTTGTCGGCGCTGCTCCAAGTTTCTCATGCGGGACCGCCAGACGGTGCTCCTGACAACTGGAGGGTAGTACCTCATTGGGGTGGGGACCAGGTGCCTCTCGAGAGGTACGAGCGCACCTCGGCCTTCCACACAAGGAATACCGTCTGTCTCATCCCACACGGATACTCATTTTATTCACCAAAATCCACTTTTTCTTTTTAAAGCACACACGCCAAAGGGTAGGTGTCCTGGTGCCTGAATCCTGTGGCGGTCACACGCCAAGACTCGACTGGGTGGCGGTCACTCTTGGCGAAGACGATGATCACTCGGCAGCGTTGGGTCCCGTGGTGTTCATACTCCCTGCTGTAGTACCTCGGGTGCTCAGGTACACCGAGGCGTTCCAGCGCGGGGATCAGCAGGCTAGCAAAGCCTGGAGTGATTGGGCAAACTCCCTGGGTCCATCCTTCTTCAGCCATCTGAAACCAGGGGAAACAAAGGTTCAACAGAGTTGGGATAAAAGATGATCTTTATTATATGAACAAAGATGGTACAAGATCAT
>OAMR01000638.1:364088-375795 GCA_900205405.1 Echinochloa crus-galli | reverse complement strand
TCTAATACAGCCCATAAATTTGATGGATCAAATTCCAAAGCCCATTAGTGTCTCTAAAAGCCTATTAGCATTGAAAGGGACTAAACCATGTTTTAGTCCCATATTGCTAATGGACGTGGAGGTGTGAGGTTTTCTCCTTATATATATAAACCACCTCTTCTCCAGAAAAGGCACACCATCGACTCCTTTTCAGGGAGGCCCCTTGAATGGGATTCCCTAATGTAGTCTTTTCCACCATATCTTCTGCTAGTGCCCATTCTTCGTCTCATCCGCCGAGCCTCCCGTCCTTTTTGGCCTCAAGATTTTCAGTAAGTGCCTCAGCGAATTTTGTAATTTTCTACCATATTCGTTCGTTTAGTATTTCTTTCGTAGAAAAGTCTCTGCTAGCTTCAAGTGCCGTCAGTCCTTCGTTTCCAACGTTTCTAACAATTCGACTAGATTCCTGAGCTGCTCACTATATTGACCATAACTTTTGATCCGCTTAACCAAACGTAGCAAATAAATACATTTAGGATAAATAAATACATTTAGGATATCTACAGAAAATTTCCTACAACTTTCATTGAAGGCGTCAGGTCAGAATATGGCTATAACTAAGTCGAAAATATTTAAACAGATTCCTGCACAGATTTTTCACCCTCAAACAGAATCTGAAAGGTGCACTAAATCATGTGTCGTTTCTAGACAGTAGCTGCTAAAATCGTGATATTTAACCAGAAGATAGATTATCAAATTCTGAAGCTAACCCAACTGGAATCACGTTAATCGGATGTCTAGAACTCGAGATATAAAATAAACAAGCAGACTGTATCAGATGATGACGAGAATTGATCGAGCCATAACTTTCTCGTTTTAACTCCGATTTAATCTGTTTTCGTTGCGTTAGATTCATATCAATGTAAACAACATGTTAGCGCTGTCAATTACCATATGACACGTTTCTGAATTTTATTTAATGTTAAGTTGATTGAATGTTATCTAAATGTTTTCTCAAATTAAAATCTAATTAAGTTTATACTCCGTTTTCATGCTAAAGATGATTAATATTTATTCCATAATCTTTCTAACACAAATTTAATTAGGCTCTATCTTGATTTTCATAAATAATATTAACATGATTAATATTTAAAGACAACTTGCTTTTCTAATTAAAAGCAACCTAGAGTTAAACTTGGGCTTTTCGTAAATGAGTGTTAATGTGGTTAATATCAACATAAATATGTTTCTATCATAAAATTGATTAGATCAAACACAACTCATAAAATATTAATTAGATGTTCCCATATGATTTATTTTAAGTTAATACTTTAACTAGAATAATTTCTACTTGAACATTTGCAAGTAAAATATGACTAAGTTTACTTCGTCTTTTCTAAAGGTTAAAAATATAATTTGTATTCATTATTTATACACGGTTTTACTTAATTAAAATAAATGAAGCTTATGGTCATTCATTAAATACCAAACTTTCCATAGTGCTTTTTAACCATAGCTTCGTTTATTAGTGTTTTCTTGCGCTCACGTAACCGTAGGAACGAGCTCTATCCTTTAATGCGCTCTTTTAAAACTTTTCTCTTGATTGGTGTACTGTTCTTAGTTGTACTTGTTTGTTTGCTTGTTTAGTGGTGTGCTTGTGATTGGTTGATTGATGCGAGTAGAACGAACGCGGTTTGAGAGATTTGAAGAGCAAGAACTGAAGACTCTGAGCAGCTATCTTTTGGATAAAGGCAAGTGTATTATGTTCATGCATATCCTAACAATTATTTATTTCACCTATCCATGCTTGTGTCTTAATTTGATGGGTCCTATTTAAGGATATACCTAGCCACCATAATAATCATCCCTGAAACTTGGGTTTTTACATTCATGTTGGGTAGCTATGCTTAGTTGCTTCTTACGTTGGGTTATGGTGACATTAAAGTTGAAGATAATAATATTGTTTATTTTATGAAATTATATGCCCATGTTCATACTATCGCTTAATTGAAAGATCATATGATTTAATTGGAACATGGAGAACCACCCAGGAAAACAGTGCAACCATAAGTACTATATGGCTCTGGTCTTGGCTAATTAATTAGAAACTTTAGTGGATGGTAACCTTACCCTTTGATGGTAGATGATTCTTAGCTTGCTCAACTGGGATTGGTTAAATGAACCCCTACTCTATGTTCCAAATACTCTTTGAATTAATTAAATGGCAAGATCATATCTTTTTAATTGGAACATGGAGAACCACCAGGAAAACAGTTACAACCATAAGTGCCATGTGGCTCTGGCTTTGACTGACTAATTAGGTGCTCTTGTTTATGGTAGCTTTACTCGAAAGGGGCATGGGGGGCGCGTGGATGTCGGGTATAGCTCGGTCCCCTTGAGCTGGTGGGCTTTGGTAAGAGACAGATCTCATTAGGGAGGGTTATGCTTTGCTGAAACCGGAAACCTTATCTGTTATTCACTACTGGCTCACTGTATGTGTGAAACTTGATCCTGGCACACATACAGAGTACATTCGGTTTGTTTTCTAAAACCGGGTGTGACACATTCTCCTCTAACAAGAAGTTGGGATCACGACAAGCTTCGGTCGTCAGCCGCTACCTTGCACCGGCTCCAAGACTTCGACTTCGTCTTGCTTTTCTTGCACCATGCCGACCGCACTCGATCTCGTCTGGCCACCGGGTCCCTCGAACCAAGCCTACTTATCTCCACTCCTCGGAGACCTTTCGCGCTTGTTTTTCACCTGCACCAACGCAAATCCAGCCGCATCGAACACCTGCAATACTCAGCCAAGAGTCAGTCCACACAACGTTGTCAATCACTCATCACACTGAGAAGCGACCATCGGACACACAAGGTCATCAGACACACAAGATCCTCACAACCAGAGGCAGCCCTGCCTAGTGGACGAGTACATGCCAGACGCCGCGGCGCACATGAGCATGCACAACATATTCCGGCACTTCTAGGACGCGACTATGCTGCAAGGGGGTAGCTCTGGCTACGGCGGGGCCCCATGGAACGGCTTGAGGACCCCAACATGGAAGACGCCATGGATGCACGCGCCCGCCGACAGTTGGAGATGGCACGCCACCTCGCCCACACGGGCCAACACTTGAAATGGCCTGACGTAGCGTGATCCAAGCTTGCCCTGGCGCCAGGGACGAGGGTCTGCGCTGGTCGGTGTAGAAGGCGGAGCCCCACGAAATCTAGGCGCCGGTGGTGAGCATCATAGTGGCGCTTGGCATAGGCTTGAGCGTTGACTATCACGGTGAACCTCTGGAACATGGCATCTATCGACTCACCGGACAAATGAGTGAAGTTCTCATATTCCCTCCGGTAAGTCGAAAAGATCCGAGCCTTTACCCCACTATCACCACCATGAGCAATTGCTAACTTCTCCCAGATCTTACAAGCAAGATGCTCTTCGATCACACGATTGAATTTATGCTCGTCGAGCGCTTTGAACAAGAAGTCAACGGCTTTTGCATTTGCCTCAAACTTGTCCTTAGCCTCCTAGGTTACTCTCATAGCAGGGATGACATAGGTGGTATCAAGAGTGATATCCCATATCAACTGTCCCTTGCTACGGAGAAAAGCACCGATGCGAACCAACCACATCCTATAGTTCTTCCCATCGAAGAGAGGAGGACCCGAACCCTTTCCGGCGTAAGCCATCTTCTTTGGATCTTAAGACTGGTTAGAATCACGAACATCCGTAACCGGCTCTGATACCAATTGAAGGATCGATACGGCGACCAGAGAGGGGGGGAGTGAATGGGAGCCGATTAAAATTTCTCTCCAATGAGCGAAACTCGGCCTATGTCCCAATATCCCTCCCAACGAGTTCAAATCTCTTTCTTGCCAGAACCACAAAGCCACTCGAGTGCTTTTGGTCCTAGGAGCAAGTTACAATGATCACCACGAGCTATTGACAGCGGAAACAGTAAACCTTATCACAGCACAACATAGAAGGACCAGAGACTAGACACTAATGTCTCTCTTCTAACCGCCAAGATGACACATGCCAACTCGTGACAAGCTCATCCTAGGAACGATTAGGAAATCCCAAACTAACGCGGAAGAATTGAGATGATTAAACTAGTGATCGAATGAATTAACCAAAGTAGCTTCTCAACTTAATTAACCAAAAAGGATTAAGCACTAAACTCTAAAGGAAACACGGTAGCACATGAAGAATATTCTATTGTAGCAAGATAGTGACGGCACAGGAATTGGAGAAGGAATAATAGCACCTGAGCTGTGTCGTGAATTGCTGTGCTGTTGTTCGCTTGCTTCTGCTGGGCCACGCGCGAACTAGCGCTATTGGGCCTGCTGTGTCCCTGGTCCTGGGCCGCGAGCTGTAGGCCTGCTAGTGCTGCTCGTGGGCTGGGCGCTGCTGCCTGGCCCGCCTGCTGCGCTGGGCCTGCTTGTTGCAGCTGGGCCGTCGCTCCCGCCTGGCCCGCTGCGCCCCACCTGGGCTGGCTGGCGCCTGCTGGGCCTGAAGCGCGCACGCGCTGGGCCAGCTGGAATGCTGCGCTGCAAGCCCACGTGAGCACCTGCTGTCCAGCCCACGCGCTGCTGCGTGCGCTGCGCGAGCAAGCCGCTGGGCCGCCGCGAGTGCTGCTGCGTGAGCTCGTGCACGCGCACAGCTTTCTCACCCCCGACGAGACCTGCTCAAGAACAGAGAACAAACGAAGAACACCAAGAAACTTCCCACGAATTAATCTCCCAAAATAATCCATGGATTCGCACGAAACTTGAGCCAATCGTTCACAACCTCAAGGGCTAATAGATCCACGAACTAGATCCGAAAAACCTCAAGTATACATGACGAATTTTGGATCACACCGAAGAACACACCTCCCACGAGTTCATCCACAAAACTTCAAATCGAGACCGATTCCCGGCGTTTGAGGTGCCAAGATTATCCACATAGAGGCGCAAGGCACTCATCCATCATCCCCTCAAACAAATCCGAAGCCAAACGGTCTAGAAACGAGGAATCGAGGTGACCACGAAAATCCCCCAAAAAGAATTCCGAAAAACAACTCGGGAAACAAGAGAGATTCAACTAGCACAAAAAATCTTCTATAAACACAGAGGACAGATTCTATACAAGGCTAGCAACCTCCCAATATCCACCCACTCGGATTTACACAGAAGCAAGAAAGAAATGAACTAGGGTTCCAGAGAGATTCCTGCCATCTCCTCCACCTCCTATTTATATTAAGTGTCCTGGTGAAGGGAAGTGACCATACTACCCCTACAACTTAACTCTACGATACACGCCCTCAAGGGCAAAATTGTAAAGTTGCAGATAACTCCTCCGGCTGGGCACGCCGTCCATCCGGCCTTGCTTCCCTACGACGCAAGCTCCCGGATCCCGCCGCGTGTCCACCGCTTCGAAGCTTCCCGAACGCGCCCGGATCACCGTCTCCGTCAAGTTGGGCCTTCGGACTCACATCAAACCCCGCGTGCAAGGTTCGGTCGTCAGCCGCTACCTTGCACCGGCTCCAAGACTTCGACTTCGTCTTGCTTTTCTTGCACCATGCCGACCGCACTCGATCTCGTCTGGCCACCGGGTCCCTTGAACCAAGCCTACTCGTCTCCACTCCTCGGAGACCTTTTGCGCTTGTTTTTCACCTGCACCAACGCAAATCCAGCCGCATCGAACACCTGCAATACTCAGCCAAGAGTCAGTCCACACAACGTTGTCAATCACTCATCACACTGAGAAGCGACCATCCATCGGTCCTCGGACACACATGGTCCTCAATCGCGCAGTTATACCGCTTGCAGCAGACATGGGGCGATTTCTGTAATAGAACGGTCGTTAATCCAACGATCAGACCAGAATAGAGTGTTAGTGCCATTCCCCACAACCATAGTGGTGGAGTAGTGAAACAAGGTCTGCACATGTTCCTCCACCGAGTCTGGGAGCAGATTCCAAATTCTGCCCGGATTGGTTTTTTTTGATCCATAGCCACTTCATCCTGAGAGCGTAACCGAAGAGTTTGAGATCCAAAATTCCCAATGAACCAAGCTATGGGAGGCGACAGACCTTTGGCCAAGCAAGTAGGCACTGACCTCCTGTTACTTTCTCCGTTCCTTGCCATAAAAACGCTCGTCGACACTTGTCTATGCTTGAGATGACCCATGGTGAAATATTTATGGCGATTGCAGAATGTATCGGAACTGCCGACATCTTAACCTTCACCAGGACTGTCCGACCAGCTCTGCTCATGAGCTTGGCCTGCCAGGTGGGTAAACCTTGTGCTACTCTGTCTACCAGCGGTTGGAGGCCTTGTTTTTTCAGTTTTTTGATGCCCAATGGGATGCCCAGATATTTGCAGGGGAATGGCTCAAATCGACCAGGGAAATATCGCTGGAGGGTAACACTTTCTTCCAGGCCACACAGAATCGTGGAGATCGCACATTTGGTCAGGTTGCTGTGCAATCATGTAGCTTGTCCGAGAATCTGGAGAATGACAGTGGCTGTCACCAGGTCTTGCTGAACTGGTTTCAGGAGAAGAACGACATCATCCGCGTAAAAGAAAGCCTGCTCTTTGATCTGTCTCGGGCCCAGACTACTCAGTAGCGTTAGTTGGTTGGCTTTGTGCAGCAGCGCGTTCAATGCCTCCATGACTAAGACGAATAACATTGGTGACAAAGGGTCCCCTTGACGCAAGCCTCGGGCATGGCAGACTCTCCTGCTAGAGTGCTAGGTGTGCCATTGACTACCACTTTTGTACTAGATGTTGAGAGCAGAGCACTGATCCAGTTCAGAAATCGACGTGAGAAACCCATGTGACTGACTGACTGAGGATAGCAATCAGGAAAGTCCAGCTGACCGTGTCGAAAGCTTTGGCTATATCAATCTTCAGCAAAGCGCTGGGTGTCTTCTACCGATGTAACAGCTTGGCAGAGAGCTGAACTGCTTTGAAATTTTCATGAATGAACCGACCTTTAATGAATGCGCTCTGGTTGTTTCGAACTAGAAAATGCAACTGAGGTGCAAGACGTCGGGCCAGGACCTTGGTGAAGAGTTTGGCGAAACTATGGATCAAGCTGATCGGTCTGTAGTCCGAGAAGAGCAATGCGTCCGGTTTCTTATGAAGCAGGATCATGTAGGCTTGGTTCAGCAAATAAAGGCTTCGGCTATCCAGCGACCAGAGAGCATAAAAGGCGTGCATGATATCCTCCTTTATGACCGGCCAAGCAGTTCTATAAAACAGGTTGTAAAGTCATCCGGGCCCGGTGCTTTGACAGTTGGCATTTCTTGCAGGGCTTGCCAGACTTCTTGCTCTGTGAAACAACTATCCATGCTGGAGAGGTCCACAGTTGGCAGTCCAAGGAAATGGGGTTGGGCTCTCCTTTCCCAAGAACAGCATCAAAATGCTGAAAATAGCTTCTGCCTTAGCTTCATCATCGACTATAACCATGTCATCAACCTTGAGAGAATGTATCTGACTTTTGCGGTTTCGGTGGCATGCTTGCAAGTGAAAAAACTTGGTGTTAGAATCACCCTCGGCCAGGTACGTGATTCTTGAGCGCTGTCTTGCAATGGTCCGTTGTAGAGAGGCCAAAGCCAGGCATCTGCATTTCATCTTGTTACGAAGTTCCCTCTCGTGATCTGCTAATTGCCTGCGGTCTTGAGCCTGATCGAAACAGAAGACGATCTCCTTTGCAATGGCCAACTGCAGTCTTATGTTGCCTACATGTTTAGCACTCCATCTCTTTAATTCCTTAGCTACATTCCGCAATTTATAATCCAAAACTCTGAATGGGTCAGCATTTGGCCACGGGCAGACCCATGCTGTCGCCACCACATCCATAAACCCCTCAAAGCGGGGCCAAATATTTTCAAACTTGAACCGCTTGAAAGATCTGAGAACCAAGTTTGTTCGCAGAAGCAAAGGAGCATGGTCAGACCCTTCAGTCAAGAGTGCCGTAAGGTTATGGTGGTCCAGTCGTCGCTTGCAAAGGCCCGATCAATGCGCTCTAAAGTTGGGCTCACACGCTCGCTCCAGGTGAAAAGGCACCCATGCAAATGGAGCTCCATGAGCTCAGCGTCATCCAGGAGGCGACGAAAGCGATTCATCATACCTCGGTTGATGCGCGAATTATTCTTGTCCTCTCGATATATCATATTGAAATCCCCACAGACAAGCCACGAACCTGAACAGGCCACTCGCCCACTCGTAGTGATCATAGTTTATCCAGGAAGAGGATTTTTTCCTGATCATGTTGGGGGCCATATACACAGGTCATCCACCAATCCTCAGAGGTTGCGACGTGTGCGACTTTTGCCGAAAGGGAGTAGTCTTTCAGAGTTGGCATTGTCAGCGACCAAATCTCCCGTCTCCATGCCCATAAGATGCCACCTCTCGTATCAGTTGCTGGAAGAGCAAAGTAATCAAACCCAGTCCCTAAGATTTCTCTTACCAATGCATCGTCACACACACTCAGCTTTGTTTCCTGCAGCGTGATGAGGGAGATTTTTTCTTGAGCAACAACGTCCCTGACCATGCGGCGTTTATCTCGAGTGTTTAAGCCCCTTACATTCCAAGTTAAAATGTTTTCACAATTCATGGGTACACAATTCGCGACAATAAATGACCAACTTAGCACCTACGAGCTCAAGGCTCCATTTCCGACCGGGTTGCCAGAAAGGACAACCTTCCACCTGGCAATATAGTGTCCATGGCCTCACATTGTGACGGTGTTGTTGTGGCTTCGAAGGCTCCGACAAACCTTTGGAAAGCAGCAGCATCCGGCGGCCCTGAATTGGAGGTGTAGCCCATTCTTTTCATCAGCACGTTTTGGGCCTGGAGATGCGTCTTGGTGGCGCGGTGCCGGGACTTCATGGCCAGCCTCTCGCTGCATCGGATCTGTGGCGCCGTCAGGGGCGACGGTGCTCTTGCTCGACGCCTTGGTGGTGACTGCCGAAGCATGCTAGGAGTGTTTGGTCTGCAAACACGCGATGCAAAGCGAGCAGCATTAGTTTTAACTAGTCCATCAACCCGTGCTACCGCAAGGGCAGTAATTTTTGCAAATTTTAGTCAATGTGAACATTTGACATTTTTATATACTATTTCGGAAATTTACATGATGTGCCTACATATATTCCTACGCTAAAAAACATGTCCTCATCAATATGAGTTGCCAAATGGATTCTACATGGATCACAAATGATGTGCCTATAAATGTGGCTACAGAGGCTGGAAACATATTTGTTTTTCTAAAAAATATATTATTATTTGGTTCTTCAATGATGGAAATAATTATTTAAAATATATGTTGGGTTTTTATCTGTCCATATCTTTTTGCTCTTCATGGAAACATTAATTCAGATTGAGGATGGGTCCCAACTTCCAATAAGCGATTTGTGTGTACAATTCCACATAATGTTCATCTAATCATTTCCCTTCTCCAATCCTAGAAATAAACATGGGTTTCTTGAGATATTAACAATCGGTATATGTGTAAGTATGGAATTATTTGTTCTTTACTTTTATTTTCATTTGCACATTAATGATAAAAATGTATATTTGGAACATTGGAATGTATATGAAACAGGAGTAGAGGATATATGCGAGCACATTAACATGTATGGATGCATGCATTGTTTGGGAGTAGATACCAGGATACACGTACTATCTATATATTGCGTAATTGAAAATATATACATTAACATGTATGGATGTATGGAAGTGAGATTAGCTTACCTACATATCAGCTGTGATGATGGGGCATTCTTCTATGTTTTGACTTTTGACAACTGAGGCCTTGATGAGTTTATCACTTGGGCTCTATCTGCATGCCCCTTTTCAGCATCTGCTAGTCAATTGTACATTGCCTTCTCTGGATCTGGCTATTCTGTCCGCCACCCAGAACCTATATGACGAACATAAGATCAAACAAAAAAAAAATGACCGCAGGTACTCGAAGGAAGCCCACACTTAATGCTATCAATTACTCCATATAGGGTTACCATGTACTCCCTCCGTTCTGAAAAACCTGACGTTTAGGACAGTGACACGGTCTTCAAAACACAACTTTGACCTTTCGTTATTCTAAAAATATTTATCAAAGAGTGATATATGTATACTTTTATGAAAGTATTTTTCAAGACAAATCTATTCACATAGTTTTCACATTTGTAAACTCAATAATTTAAAAGTTATTGATGATTTATATTCCCAATGTTTGACCCAAACCTTGTCCTAAACGTCAAATTTTTCAGAACGGAGGGAGTACCAACAACGCGACATGAATGGGATGAAAGCACATTTAGGCGGAGGCAAAAGCTGATTGGGTTCACTTTCCTCAATTGCAAACGTGTGACTAAAATCCGAGGGTCAAAGAACATTCCTAAATTAAATGACTTAAAGTTTGCTATAAAATATGCTTGTTGTTCTTATGTTGAAAGATATATCTTTTCAATGTATTTACAATGAAATTTGAAGAAAGTACAGAAGATGAAGAATACTTTGGTCATGCTTTGCCAGTAGTGTGGATGCGAGTTTTGAACCTACCATCCATTCTGAGAGAGTATGTGGTTTTATGGGCTCTAGGAACTCTGTTTGGGGTCACACAAGAGGTAGACATCGTCACAACAAATGCAAACAATTTTGGGAGGTTTGCAGTGGGTGTGTTGGAGCCTGATGTGATCCCGACAAGGTTGGATGTCATTATTGGGAACCGGTATTTTCAGCTCATTTTTGAAGTAGAACCATACCAACCAAATTTAGGTTTGAAGAATGCAAGGGCAGCTGAAAAGGTCAATAATGATGATAAAGGAAATGCGGCAAAGGAGGATACAATCATGAAGGATAAGGAAAATAATATGGATGGATCGGCCAGAAAACATTCGAGTGGAGAACAACATAAAGACATGAAGGAGAAATACTCATCTAAGAATTCTGTCCAGGAGAAAGAAAATATGGAAGTTGACTGGGAGCAGGATGACCTTCCTGGTGAGGAACATGAGTTAAGTGAGGTGGCAGCTGCTTCCCTAGGTCTAAAATATGGACAATCAATTACTGTGATGAGGGCATCAGCTATAGCTTCATCTTGCACTTCGATGCTGCTATTTTGTCACCTGGTCGACGACCTACGGCTCAACCAATGGTAGTGGATGGTTCTGGACAGATCGGTGCGTCAATTGATGATGGTTTTTTTGAGCAGCTGGAAAAGCAAAAGGAGAAGGAGAAAGTAAGGGAGAAGGAAGTGCTTTTGCAGGGCAGTGGGCATCATGATACAACTTGGTTCAATCAGGAAAATTGGATACTAATTTAGCGGCACCGAAGAGTCCATGTCTTTAAAGGGGGTGACAAAAAATCAGACCAAGGTAGCAGCAACCAAAGAGATTAATCAAATACAAGGTAGCAGCAATGAGGTGGCGGGAATAATGGTGAACAAGACACAGAAATCAGGAGGCGCTGGCATACAAGGAGGGGGTACAACACCTGATTTGGGAGGTCTATTGGACACAGAAATGGGAGCAGGAGTAAGAGCTGATGGGTCCTCGGTTGGGCAGCTTGGTAGCAAGACTGTAATGGCTATGTTATCCCCGGGTAGCGATGGACAACTCACACCACTTCGCCGCAGCATCAGGAACGCGGGAGATGCAGATATGGATGCTGTTGAGAAGGCCGGGATCAGAGTCGCCATCAAGAATCTCGAGGAACCCCAAGGTATGAATAGT
>OAMR01000638.1:317244-331457 GCA_900205405.1 Echinochloa crus-galli | reverse complement strand
TCATGAAGTCTCTCAGTCCGCAATCGTTCTACTCGCATCAATCAACCACAAGCATCCATAGCAAACATACAGACAAACAAAGAAAAAAAAATAAAAAACAGTACACCAATCACCGACGGAATTAAATAAGCACTCTAAATTATTCTACATGTCACTATGATCGCGGGAGCAAGAGAAACGCTAAGATTGGAATTGAAACGATAAAGATGTGGGCTGAATAAGATCACAAGGCACAATAATTTTTGTACTTTCGAAATACAACTGGGAGTCAAGAATTATTGAGCAGGAGTGGTGTGAGCATGGAGCAACAATAATCAAGAAGAGAATTAATTATATAAAGAACAAGGATTGCATTGCTTGAAACAAATGATTATTCTATATATCTCAGATAGTCAAGGCCAAATAATTTCTGGAGTTCAAATGGATGGGAAGGAAGTACAGCAAGCAAATTAATTATTTTGCTAAGGAGAAAGATTCTAATAATTACTATATAGGCGTGACCTCACCATGACGACGCTTTCATGCACGGTGCGGTTTGCTTGCTTGCTTCCAGATGTTGTTGCCATAAACGTACCACTACCAGAATACTTCACATCCGCCCGCCCCCTCCGCCTCGGCCCTTTTTGGACCCGGTGCTGAAGGGGCTTCAGCACCGGGTCCAACGGCTAGGAGCGAGGGCGGCGCTGGGATGTGTCTCGGCGAAGGCATTAGCACCGGGTCTTGCCACGACCCGGTGCTAATGCCTTCGCCCAGACACATCCCAGCGCCGCCCCCGCTCCTAGCCGTTGGACCCGGTGCCGAAGCCCCTTCAGCATCGGGTCCAAAAAGGGCCGAGGCGGAGGGGGCGGGCGGATGTGAAGTATTCTGGTAGTGGTACGTTTATGGCAACAACATCTGGAAGCAAGCAAGCAAACCGCACCGTGCATGAAAGCGTCGTCATGGTGAGGTCACGCCTATGCAGTAATTATTAGAATCTTTTTCCTTAGCAAAATAATTAGTTTGCTTGCTGTATTTCCTTCCCATCCATTTGAACTCCAGAAATTATTTGGCCTTGACTATTTGAGATATATAGAATAATCATTTGTTTCAAGCAATACAATCCTTGTTCTTTACATAATTAATTCTCTTCTTGATTATTATTGCGCCATGCTCACACCACTCCTGTTCA
Source organism: Echinochloa crus-galli (assembly GCA_900205405.1). Taxonomy (NCBI): domain Eukaryota; kingdom Viridiplantae; phylum Streptophyta; class Magnoliopsida; order Poales; family Poaceae; genus Echinochloa; species Echinochloa crus-galli. The sequence goes on along the minus strand of OAMR01000638.1, from coordinate 330,289 downwards.
ATAATTCTTGACTCCCCGTTCTATTTCGGAAGTCCAAAAATTACTATGCCTTGTGGTCTTATTCAGCTCACATCTTTATCGTTTCAATTCCATCTTCGGCAATTCTTGCATTTACATGATCGTAACCATCGGTACAATAGTTTAGTGCGCCTTCTTTGTTTAGTGTTCATGGTTGGTGTACTATTATTTATTCTCTTTGTTTGGTTGTTTGTCTGATTGCGCCATGGTATGATGCCAGTAGAACGAACGCGGTTTGAGAAATTTGAAGAGAAGAATTGGAAGAATCTGAGCAGCTATTCTTTGGATAAAGGCAAGTGTATTATGGCAAGTGTATTATGTCATGCAATTGTCCTAATAATTATTAATTTCACCATCCATGCTTGTGTCTTAATTTGATGGGTCCTATTTAAGGATATGCCTAGCCACCATAATAATCATCCTTGCAACCTGGGTTTTTATATTCTTGCTGGGTAGCGATGCTAGTGCTTTAATTGGATTATGGTTGTTTTTGCTGTAAAACCAACGCGTTGATGGTACAGAAATAGCGTGGCGTTAGACAGTACGACCTAGCTGGCAAGTGGTGTGCACATCCTCCTCTTCGGTCATGTAGTAGAATTTATGGCGCTAGCTTAAGGAATACCGTTGGCGAGCAATTTGGGACTTTAGTGGATGGTAACCTTACCCGAAGGGGCAAGAGGCGCGGCGGTTGACGGGGTATAGCTCGGTCCTCTTGAACTGTGGGCTTTGGTAAGAGCCAGATCTCATTAGGGAGGGTTATGCTTTGCTTCTGAACCGGAAACCTTAGCGGGTTACTATTTACTAAGGAATCTTTGTAAAGGCCTCGTAGCGTCCCTATGCGGTCACACCTCGGAAGTGTGATTAAGAGGTTTGGCCACCTCGGCATGGTTGGGTTTAAAGTTCTTCTGAACTTTTACGTGGCTTGTGGTGAAAGCGTACAACCTCTGCAGAGTGTAAAACTGATATATCAGCCGTGCTCACGGTCAAGAGCGGCCTGGACCCTCACATGATTAATATATTTGAACTTGATCTAAATTGTGGTTACATGGAGATGGTTACGAGTTTATTATGTTCAATTAATTGTGGTTTGGAATATACTTATACTTGCTAGTAATTAGATGCTAATAAAATTTGACCAACTTAAAAGCGCTTACTGCAGTATGTCAGCCAGCCTTTTGCCTTAGCCTTGCATGTCATATTACATTTGCTGAGTACGTCATGTGCTCACGCTTGCTATTTTTTCAAATTATTTTGTTCCATATAAATTTGAGCTGCTCAGAAAGAAAGAAAAGGTGTAAGATGGTGCTAAAGTCTAGGCGTACGCAACCCCCAGTCGACTGCCTGTGAAGATTGGAGCCTTCGTTTCCAGGATACACTGTAACTCTGATAGACTCGTAAGTTATTTATATAGTTTGTTTTACGTGATACTTTATCTGTTATTCACTACTGGCTCACTGTATGTGTGAAACTTGATCCTTGCACACATACAGGGTATATTCGGTTTGTTTTCTAAAACCGGGTGTGACATGCGCTTACTAGGGAGCTATCAGACCGTACCCCTTTATTGTTGAGTTCGGGGGAATCATCCCATAGAGGAAATTCTAGAATGTTTAAGTTTGAGCTGGGATGGCTTCTGAAAGATGGTTTTTATGAGTTGATAAAGGAGGTGTGGGAAGCGGAGTTTAGGGGCCACACTCCGTTTGAGTGGTGGCAGAACAAGATTAGGAGAGTCAGGAGTTTTTTAAGGGGATGGGCACGAAACATGGTGTCCCAAGATAGGAAAAAGAAATCTGAATTGTTAAACAAAATGGATGCTCTTGACATTCAAGCTGAAAATAGGTTGTTGTTACCACATGAGATAGAACTTAGAAGCAATCTCAAAGAACAATTAACTAAATTGCTTAGAGAGGAGGAGATTTACTGGCTCCAACGATCAAAAGTAACAAAGTTATTGCAAGGAGATGCTAACACTAAGTACTTTCAACTTGTGGCAAATGGAAGATACAGGAAAACAAGAATAGTGCAACTAGAACAAGATGAAGGTATAATTGTAGGGGATGCTAATCTTAAATCGTATATTACACAATATTACAAAATGTTGTTTGGCCCTCATTCATCTAATTCCTTCACCATGGATGAGACAATGAGGGAGGATATACCTCAAGTCTCGAGGGAGGAAAATGGGATCTTGATGGCGCCATTCAATGAAGTGGAAATTAAAACTGCAATATTCCAGATGGAGCACAATAAAGCGCCAGGACCGGATGGCTTCCCTGCTGAATTTTATCAATTCTTCTGGGAAGTAGTGAAACCGGACCTTTTGGCTCTTTTCCATGAGTTTCATGAAGGTTACCGTTACATAGTCTCAACTTTGGAGTGATTACCTTACTGCCAAAACGAGAAGATGCTACTAAAATTCAACAATATCAACCTATATGTCTCCTCAACGTTAGTTTTAAGATCTTTACAAAAGTAATCAATAATAGAATAATGTTTCTGGCTGAAAAACTAGTGAGTCATTCTCAGACTGCTTTACTTTCATCCCAAATCGAAATATTTTGGAAGGAGTAGTTGTTTTACATGAGACAATGCATGAGATGCATAGGAAAAAAAGAGATGGAATCATCTTAAAATTAGACTTCGAAAAAGCTTATGACAATCTAAAGTGGCCTTTTGTGCAGCAAGTCCTTAGAATGAAAGGCCTCTCACAAAAGTGGTGTGAGTGGATACATAAGATCATGACTAAGGGGAGTGTTGCTATAAAGGTCAATGATGACATTGGGCACTTTTTTCAAATAAAAAAAGGGGTTAGGGAAGGAGACCCATTATCACCGATCCTTTTTAATATTGTTGTTGACATGCTAGTGGTGTTAATAAATAGAGCTAAATGAGAGGACCAGGTTAGAGGAGTCATCCCTGATCTGGTAGATGATGGTTTGCCTATCTTACAATACGCGGACGATACAATTATTTTTATGGATAATGATCTTGAGAGGGCCAAAAACATGAAGCTATTGCTATGTGTGTTTGAGCAGCTATCTGGTCTCAAGATAAATTTTCATAAGAGTGAGATGTTTTGTTATGGTGCGGCAAAGGAAGTAGAACATGAATATTCCCAAATTTTTGGGTGTGATTCAGGCTCTCTACCTTTTCGGTATTTGGGAATACCTATGCATCACCGTAGACTCAGAAATAGTGATTGGTGTCATGTAGAGGAACGTTTTCAGAAACGGTTGAGTTGTTGGCAACGTAAACTACTTTCAGCGGGTGGACGGTTGGTTTTGATTAACTCAGTCCTAAGCAGTCTACCTATGTTTATGCTATCTTTCTTTGAGGTACCAAAAGGGGTCCTAAAGAAATTAGATTAATATAGATCTAGATTCCTTTGGCAAAGTGATGAGCATAGAAAGAAATATAGGCTGGCTAAGTGGAGTGTGGTTTCCACTCCAAAAGACCAAGGAGGATTGGGGGTTTTAAATTTAAGCGTTTACAACAAGTGTTTACTAAGCAAATGGCTATTTAATTTAATTAATGGCGATGGGATGTGGCAGAATTTGTTAAGAAAGAAATACTTATACAACCGGACCATCACACAAGTTCATCACTTACCAGGCGATTCTCAATTTTGGGCTGGCCTTCTAAAGGTCAGAGAGGAGTTTTTTTTAACCTGGGAAGTTTCTTCCTAGGAGATGGGTCTCAAATAAGGTTTTGGGAGGATGTGTGGATTTTGAATGGTCCTTTAAAAGATCTGTACCCTTCTTTGTACCATATAGTAAGAAAAAGAAGTGCTACAGTAGAATCTGTTTTAGCCACAACACAACTAAATGTAGCATTTAGACGATCTCTCACAGGGATTAACCTGCAGGCCTGGCACCAGGTAGTGGCCATGGTAATGAATGTCCAGTTATCCAATCAGAAAGACCGATTTATTTGGAATTTACACCAGCATGGGGTGTTTAATGTTCATTCAATGTATAAAGCTCTGTTGTTAACACAAGCTTTACCATTTAATAAGACACTATGGAGGATAAAGATTCCCCTAAAAATAAAAGTGTTCATGTGGTATCTAATTAAGGGAGTAATCTTAACAAAAGATAATTTGGCTCGCAAACATTGGCATGGTGAAATGTTATCTGCTTTCTGCTCAAATAATGAGACTATTCAACATTTATTTTTTGACTGTCACATAGCAAAATTTATCTGGAGAATTGTTCAAGTTTGCTTTAATTTACCTCCGCCAACTAGTATAGATGATATGTTTAATGGCTGGTTGCTCGGGATAAACAGGAAACTTAAGTTTCAGATACTAGCAGGAGCATGTGCAGTCTGCTGGGCAATTTGGTTATCTAGAAATGCTGTGGTATTTGACAAAGGCTTAGTGCCTTCATACTTGCAGGTACTCTTCAAAGGGACGTACTGGATTCATTTCTGGTCGCTGCTACAGAAGGAGGAGAGTCGCCTTGCATCTACCATGGGGTGCAGGAAGCTTGAGTCTGTCGCCATGGAAGTCTTTGCCACTCATGGTTGGAGTTTTATCAATAGAATTGCCTCTTAGTTCATTTTAATGGCAATGTTTGAGAGCTCATTATTTAGTCTGAACTTTCGAATTTTGTTAATTGCGTGGCTTTTTTCTGGTTTAAACTTGTAATAATGGACAGTTTCATGTATCGATCGATGCAGCAGCTGGAATATTAATACATATTTCCTTATCTAAACATAAATGTATTTACAATGTTTTATACTCTCAATATATTTGATGTAGATGTATGCTAGTATATACTGAGCTTCCCCGTTCAAATAATATATACAAACCTTATGTCATGGATGAAATATAATCATATTTGAATAAAAAGTACCAAATGATTTGTACTTGGGATTAAGTCGTGAATCTGCAGATGGAGGTAAAATAATCACCAAATAGGCCAGTGCAAATGTAATACGATACTTTTTTTTGAAAAAGGGAAGCTTTATTGATCTTCGACAATTACATCGAGATGATATAATTATATAAGATCCAACCCGGCCTCTGCATAACTAAGATGCACACAGCCAATAAAAAAGAAACAAAAATGAGAGCACCATGACCTAGAAAACTACCACAAGCGCCTTCATCTTCATCCGCTTCACAAACCAAAGCAACTCTTGGACTATGTAGTAGGGTCCCGATACAACGCCTCCAACGAGGAAACGGCACGCGCACGTGCCGACGTTGTAATGGCCCAACCAAATAAGACCAGATCAAATGTTTTCACGAGGGAGTAATTCATCTTAATCGAAGCAATGCCTTCAACAAGGTCACTGCCAAGTTCAACCAATTAAGGTCAGACCTAGGAATTTCTTCCCGGAACCGATGAATTAGTAGCAATTACCACCACGACCAAGTGTTCACACTCCTTACGGCCTACAGATAAATCCGCAAGCGGACGGATACTGATGTAGCTTTCACCCGGGAGTATTCCAGGTATCGATTTCCACGGAGAACGAGAAGGACACTAATCCTAAACTGAGTTGTCCTAGGTAGATGGAGTGGATGAAATGGAATGGATGAGGTGGTTGACGACAACAAGGAAGAGAGAAGAGATAGGAGGGTAGAGAGGGTACATGTTTGGTAAGGGTATTCTACCGACTACTGAGCAGTTCAGAAGATACGAACAGATACTTGCTTCGGGACTACAGGGCATCCGACACACAGAAAATTAATCAGAAGGAGATACAAGAGTTACCAGACATGACCCGGATGTTACTCGAAGAAGAGCCGCATCCGTAGAGGTACAGCGGGAAGAGGGGCCGACACTCCGGCTCCTCTCCGGGACGCTCACCTCTCCTCTCTCCCTATTTCTACTGATATGAGTGGCGGAACCTAGCGACGCCTACTCTTCTTCTCCTCTTGTGTTGTGTGTGTTTGCAGGTGACCAGGGACTCATTTTATAGTGGAATCAAGGCGGTGGAGCTTGAGCAGGCGCCAAGGCACCTAGAGGCGGTGCCCGGCTGGTTCGGCCGAACTGGCACGTGGCACCGACTCGGTGCCAACGGCCCTGATTCGCTCTGGTACGTCGGTTCCTGGTTGGGGGCGGTTCGGCTGAAGGGCCTGGTTCGGCCGAACCAGGCCTGGCCTAACGCCGGCCTCCCCAACACCGACTTTGCTTTGTGGACCCCCTGGGCTGACTCTTGGTGCACGGCCTTCGTGTTGTGCTGGCCTAGGATGACTTGGCACGGGTCCGGGTTGAGTTGGCGGTCGTCCACGTGGCATGTGTCGTGTTCGCTTGGTGATCGTTGACGTGGACGGCTCCCGGTGGCTCGTATAGCTAAGGGGGGTAACCGGCCGAATCGTGTCGTTTGGCCGAATCGGTCATTTCCGACCCCTATAGCTTGTGTTTCTCCACTTTGTACCTGCATACGGGACAATCACCAAAACTTGTGGAAATAGTCAGTAGTAAGACCTACAACTGTGGTGTATGTCTCCGTTGTGTTTATTTTATACTCGGTTGGAGGTCGGAAATCGGTCTGTAACGACCGCCAACAAGCTCCCCCAAACTTAGATCTTTGCTCGTCCCGAGTAAAGAAATTAAAACATGAGCAAGACAAAAGTAAGGGTTCTTTTATAATCATGAATACTTGCATATTGAATAATTGAATATATCAAACTTTTCTCTCATACCTGTGGATTTGTAGTGGCTATCCCCTGGATCTTGGGCGGTTGATAACTGGAATGGCTCTTACAACAAAATCCTCTTACTCATCCTACACTCGGGGTTTTCTCATTTTTTCACAAACAAATAACTCTTGTCCCTTCATCCTTAACACTCAGCTCTCTGGAGCTTCTCCCTCTCACTCACTCACTCTCTTTTGTATTTTTTTTTGTGTCTCTCAAGTGGTGGCCATGTCAAGTCATGTATTTCTGTCGAGCCGAAGATTGGTTCCCGGAGTGTCTCACCATTGCCTTTCGGTCGGATTGCAAGCTAAGGATGAGGAGTTCATATTGGTCTTCAGCCTCATGACCCCTTTATTTTTTTTTCTCTTCTCCCCTTTTGGGATTTTTTTTTTGATTGGGACTTTCATGAGTCCTTTATTTGCTTTTTCTCACTATTCCTTTTTTTTCAGGGTATCACCGAGGCATGAAGACTTCCACTATACTCCGATGATAGATTTGCTTGCAACCGGACTAAGGCAATGTGGTCACTCTGGGGACTCAAAATTCGACAAGACATTATACTAGGCATGACAGGTTTCAGGAGTAAACTCTCAAACATGTACGTAATGTGGTATTTGTGGACAGGATGAAGGGATAGAGTTTGATTTTTATATTTTCAAAATTAAATTCTCCCGAATGCAAGAATGAACAAGTGGTTCGTTTTATCGATTCATATCACAATTGTCAATAACTTAGATCAGGGGGGTCCTAAAATGATGATTTTTCCACAGGCACTAGATACTAGGTTTGAAATAAGCAATAGGCAGCAACATGTTATAAAAGAAAGACAAAGTTTGTTCCGTTTATGTGATGCATAAATTTTCAAAATTCCGAAACGTGACAACACAGGAAGAAAAAACAGGGGGAAGTGGTGCAAACCAGCGTGCAGGTGCGCGAGAGGAGGCGGCCAGGCTGGTTCGGCCGAACCAACCAGTTCGCCCGAACTAGTCAGTTCGCTCGAACTGGCCAGGCTCGGCCGAACTGGCCTCCGGGGTTCTGTCCTTCGTGCCATGTGCTCCTGTGTTGTTCTGTACTCGTGCAATCTTTTGTTAATCGAGGCATACTCCGGGTGGCTCAAATGCACCAGCCGGAGTGTGGATACTTATATTTCTCGCAACCAATTCTAACTTTATTTATTCATCAAACCTATGCATTGAAACAAATATTGGGAAGGGAAATGAAATTCAGAGCACCCTAAACATGAATCTAAATAAATAAATAAATCAAACAAATAGCAAACCAAACTAACTAAACTAGTGGTGCTCTATCTAACGACGGACGACCGCGGGACACTACTCTGAAGGCGGTCCATAGAGATCCTCGTGTCCCGTGGCTTTGAAAAGCCTCTTGAGCTTGGCACACAGGGCCTTATGGAGGAGTTCCATCTTGTCCTCCCACTCCATGCGTGCGAGCTCACCCTCCGCCACCTTCTCATCCAGGTGGTTGATCTTCTGCTTTGCCAGCGCCAGCTCCTCCTTCAGGCTCTCTACGGTGGGTGGCTTTTCCTCCTCCTCATTGTCCTCCTCATCGGAGAACTCCATGTCCCCGGGCAGCCCTTTGATGGCCGGGGGCTGTCGGTGGCGCCGCACCCTTGGGTGGCGCCATGGAGGAGAGGACTGGGACGAGTCCCCCAGCTCTATCTCGTCCCGCTTAAGCGGCGGGACAAGGACCTTGCCGTATCCGCCTCTCGGCTTGCGCTCCCCTTTGATGACGAAACGCAGCGGCTTCTCCGGTTCGTCCTTCGGGATTGCTTCGGCCTTTCCCTTGAGCAAACACAGCCCCAAGTCTGGTACCCTGGAGGAGGATGCCGACCTCGGGCGCAGTTCGCCCATGGTAGGCCTCGGCGAAGGCGAACGCGGAGGCTTCTTAATCCCTTTGGTCGGAGCGAGGAGATCGCTGACCATGGCACGCAGCGGAGAGTCGCGGCGCTGCGACGAGGTGCGTGACGGTGTCCTGCCCCGCGGCTTCTCTTCGTCATGCTGACGTCCGAGATCCGGAAAGGCTTGCTCGTGAGCGGCCGTTCCGGCTGACGTAGCTTGAGCCTTGGGCTGAGGAGATGCCCTTGGATGAAGAAGAGGCCATGGTGGCTGTGTTCTATGGGAAGGAGATGGCTTTAGATGAGATGGGAAAGTCGACAGAGAGTTCTGACTTTTTATCGGGGTTTTCCACGAACGAAAAATAGGATTCCTGACGTTTTCCTCGCGTGGATCGGGATATCTCCAACTGCAGATGAACCTGGGCGTGCATATCTGCCCCTGGGGCCAGGGGGGCCAGTTCGGCCGAACTGGGCCTGTTCGCCCGAACAGGTCCCAGGGTCCCCAGGTGCGCGGCCCGATCTTTGGTTCGAAGATTTACTCGTGGATGACTTGGGTCAGGGTGGCTTTTGGATTTTTGGGAGGTTTTGGCCTAGAAGGATCGGAAGATGAAGGATTCGGGCCGGATTTCTACGGACAGGGCTCAGAGCTCTATGAACTCGACGACATCTAAGTCATCAAGTGGCGGTGGCTCGGGTTCTAAGAAAATATTCAACCGCTGTCCGTTGACCTTAAAAGTATTTCCGTCCTCGCTTTGCAACGTGACGGCCCCGTGAGATGCAGCATGGATTACTGTGAATGGATCGTCCCACTTGCTTCTTAACTTCCCGTGCCCAAAAAGTTTGACACGAGAGTTAAAAACGAGGACTTTGTCTCCCGGCTTGAACGTTTTGATCTTGATCCTTTTATCATGCCATCTCTTAGTCCGTTCTTTATATAGCCGGGAGCTGTGGTAAGCTCGTTCCCTCATTTCATCCAATTCGGCCAACTGAATTTTCCGCTTGAGGCCGGCAGCTGGAAGGTTCATACCCCACTTCCTAATGGCCCAGTGAGCTTTGAACTCCATCTCTACTGGTAAATGTTGCCATAGACTAGCTGGTATGGGGTCATGCCTATGGGCGTCTTATAGGTCGTACGATATGCCCAGAGTGCATCCGGGAGTTTATCCTTCCACTGCCTACCCATCTCATTTACGGTCTTCTGCAGAATATTTTTGATTTGTTTGTTTGATATCTCTGCTTGACCGCTAGTCTGAGGGTGATAGGGTGTAGCAACATTATGCTGCACCCCCAGACTTGAAAGATACTTACGGAAGGCTGAATCGATGAAATGAGATCCGCCGTCACTAATGACTATCCTAGGAACACCAAAACGTGGGAAGATGTACTCATGAAACATTCGTCTCGCGTTCCTAGAATCGGCGGCTACACAAGGCAGAGCCTCCACCCACTTAGAGACATAATCTACCGCCACTAGGATGAACTGGCAACCCTCGGAAATTGGGAAGGGACCCATGAAGTCCACTCCCCAAACATCGAAAATTTCTACTTGGAGATTGCTAGTGAGTGGCATCGCGTCTCTAGATGTTCCCGTGTTTCTGGCAGCGGGGGCACCGCATGACGAATGCTCGTGCATCTTCATACATGCTGGGCCAATAAAACCCACTCTGCCAGACCTTGGCGTTGGTCCGGAATGCACCATAGCGCCCTCCGTACGGGGCTGCATGGCACTTCTCCAGGATTTTGTATGCCTCATGTGCAGGGATGCACCTTCTGAGGAGTCCATCACTACATATCCGGAAAAGGTATGGGTCATCCCAGAGATGGAGTCGGCTTTCATAAGCTAGCCTCTTCCTGTTTTCTCCAGGAGGGGCGTACCCCGTTACCATAAAGTTTACTATGTTGGCGTACCACGGATTGCCAGTGGTGACCTTAAGGAGGGTGTCATCCCGTAGGTAGTCGTCTTCATCGGGGAGTTCATCATAGATTCCAGTGTAGGGGGTGTTGTCTAGGATATGGTCAGGGACTACCCTCGCTTCACTAGGGACCAAATGAAAGAACGACCCTCCAGAAGCAGAGTCCAAGAAAGTGGTGGCTACGGGACAGAGGCCAAGGCTGAAGTGTTGTAAAACAACAGGTTGTGGTAGGCTTATAATGGGAGCGGAAATGAGTGCCTTCTTGAGGGTGTGAAAAGCGGCGTAACACTCCTCATTGAAAATGAAGGGGGCATCTTTGGCTAAAAGATTGGTCAAGGGCCGAGATATCTGGGAAAAGTTTTTGATGAAGCGCCTATAGAATCCGGCATGACCAAGGAAGCTTCGGATTCCCTTAACGTTTGTGGGAGGTGGAAGTTGCTCAATCACTTCTATTTTTGCCCTGTCTACCTCGATTCCACGTTCAGACACCCGATGTCCTAAGACAATACCCTCTCGCACCATGAAATGGCACTTTTCCCAGTTTAAAACGAGGTGCTTCTCTCCGCCAAAAAAACCTAACGACTAAAGTAGATTTACAACTCCTAAACCATGTGTAAAAAGGATGCTCGATCAGTATTAGATAATATAGTATTAAAATTATATGTGTGTATAAACTAATTAACAAACTCAAATTCCATGCACATGAGGTGTGTTACACAACCCAAAGGACATACGCCGATAGGCATACGTCCCATAAGGGCATGTGAACGTGGTTTTACTCTGGTCTTCAGGATGGATTGGGATTTGGTGATATCCAGAGTAACCATCAAGGAAACAGAAGAAGGAGTGTTTGGCTAGCCGTTCAAGCATCTCGTCTATGAACGGAAGAGGGAAATGGTCTTTCTTGGTGGCTTTGTTGAGTTTACGATAATCTATGCACATACGCCACCCGGTAACAGTGCGCTGAGGAATGAGCTCATTCTTGTCATTGCGCACTACCGTCATTCCTCCCTTCTTTGGAACGACTTGGACGGGACTAACCCACTCGCTATTGGGAACTGGGTAGATGATCCCAGCATGAAGGAGCTTGAGAACTTCCTTTTTCATGACCTCTCTCATGGCATTGTTCAGCTGTCTTTGAGGTTCCCGAGACGGCATTGCTTGAGAATCGATCGGGATGCGATGAGTACAGAGATTTGGGCTAATCCCTTTCAGGTCTTGGAGAGAATATCCTAAGACCGATCGATTCTTCTCCAGGATAGTGATGAGTTGTTGGGTTTCTAGTTCGGAGAGCTTATCACTGATGATCACTGGAGTTTGCTTATCCCCAAAGAGGAAAGCATACCTAATTCCAGGTGGAAGCGGTTTGAGCTCGATTGGGGAAGGTTTTGGAGTTTCGTTTGTATCGAGCTCAATCGGAGGGTGTGTTTCCTCTTCTTCCGAGAAGAACGGTAGGTCTTCTTCCAGGATAGGTTGCTCTAGGTCTAACATGTGAGCTGACCTAACTTCCTCTAACGGGTCAGGATCGGGGTTTGCCTCTGATGGAGTGTTCAAGGATTGAGAGTAAGAGACAGGGACGAGTTCTTTACCGATCCTGAGCTCTACTAGCTGATTTGTTGGTGCCCTTTCTAGTATCTTCTGGATTGGTCTACCTATGAAGATGGGATGTGTGGTGTCACTGGGTAGGTCGAAGATATGGAAATCCATGAAGAGTTCAGGGTCGTTAATCTTAACGGGTGTGACCCGCAAGATCCCCAAACAATCCAAGATTCTTCCTGAAGTGAATTTTAGTCGTTTTTGAGTAAATGACCAAGGTACACCAATCAGGGAGTTTCTTATGCACCAATGAGCTAGAGATTATGTTGATCCCGAGGCTCGGGTCATACCCAATTTCTTTGTCTTTGCCCAGGACCTCACAGTATATCCTTTGAATCTTTCTGGGCATCTTGACGACCTCGGTTGAGGCTTCGGCCTCTTCTAGCCACTCCCGACTCATGATAGCAGAGAGACGTCCAAGGTATTCTCTCTGGTATTCCAATTCTTCTTTGTCGGGGGCTTGTTCTAGGGTCTCTACACGACGTTCCTGTGGGAAACTCATTACACTCCCGATGTCATCGAAGAGGTCATCATCGAAGTCATAGGGCGTGTTGTAGAGTGAATCATAGTAGGCTGGGCTAGGGGACAGTTGTGGTTCATAGTGAGCTTCTGGTATGGACGGAACAGAAGAGTTGGTGGATTTGGATTGGATTTGTACTGGCTCTTCGGGTTCGGGTTCAGGCTGTTCTTCTTCTTCAGGAGGGTCGTTCTTTCATCTGGTTCCCAGTGAAGCGAGAATAGTCCTAGAGCGCATCTTGGACAACACTCCCTACACTGGAATCTATGACGAACTCCCCGATAAAGAAGAGAAACAGCCTGAACCTGAACCCGAAGAGCCAGTACAAATCCAATCCAAATCCATCAGCTCTTCTGTTCCGTCCATAACCGAAGCTCATTACAAACCACAACCGTCTCCTAGCCCAGCCTACTATGATTCACTCTACAACACGCCCTATGACTTCGATGATGACCTCTTTGATGACATATCCTGGGCACACATATAGCAGCATT
>OAMR01000638.1:274098-308363 GCA_900205405.1 Echinochloa crus-galli | reverse complement strand
TTGGGCTAGAACTTGGGAAGAACTAGAGCAAGTACTTGGCGGAATTTCATGGATTGATTCTTCCTCTCCTTGATTTATTTTTTGAGAGCATGGGCTATCTTTTATTCATATTTTTTCCATGCCTTTTGGCATGCTTTTCTTTTGATCATATTTTTGCCATGTCTTTTGACACGCTTTTCTTTTTCTCATATTTTTTTGCCATGCCACTTGGCATGCTTTTCTTTTTCTTTTTGCATAGCCCATGCCTCTACTTCACAGACATTCAGAGAGGGAATCAAAGAACATGAAATTTTATTTATGGAATGGATGATGGCATGGTTTTGCTAACTCCCAAGTAGGAATTGCAAGTGAGAGGTGGAGTGTATGTGAATCTCGATCTTAGAAGCATGAAAGATTCCTCACTAAGGTCACAACAATTTGACAAAGCTCACTAAGATGACAAGCAGCATATGGTAGAAAGTTTAGAACTAATCCTATCATATGGCTCTAGTAGGTATTATGACCAATGAGGAACTTTGTTTTATATTTGAAAACATAAACAACCGAGATTTTCACCATACTAAGAGCAGAAATAGAATTCAACCAAAGTCTCATCATATTTTTGCCATGCCTCTTGGCATGCTTTTCTTTTTCTTTTGCATAGCCCATGCCTCTACTTCACAGATTTTGAGAGAGGGAATCAAAGAACATGAAATTTTATTTTATGGAATGGATGATGACATGATTTTTGCTAACTCCCAGAGTAGGAATTGCAAGTGAGAGGTGGGGTGTATGTGAATCTCGATCTTAGAAGCATGAAAGATTCCTCACTAAGGTCACAACAATTTGACAAAGCTCACTAAGATTACAAGCAGCATATGGTAGGAAGTTTAGAACTAATCCTATCATATGGCTTTGGTAGGTATTATGATTACGGCCTACAGATAAATCCGCAAGCGGACGGATACCGATGTAGCTTTCACCCGGGAGTATTCCAAGGTATCGATTTCCACGGGGAACAAGAAGTGTACTAATCCTAAACTAAGTTGTCCTAGGTAGATGGAGTGGATGAATGAAATGGATGAGGTGGATGACGACAACAAGGAGAGAAGAGAAGAGGTAAGAGGGAAGAGAGGGTACGGGTCTGATAAAGGTATTCTACCGATTGATTGAGCAGATCAGAGGATACAGATAGATACTTGCTTCGGGACTACAGAGCCTCCGACACACAGAAAGGGATGAGAAGGGGTGCCGGTTACCCTGAACCTTGGGTCCTAAGACACCGGAACTAACGTGATGGGCTACAAAGACCGAGAGGGCTGTCACCACCTCACGGCTACCACCTCCATTGCGACGGGCAGAAACTAAGGTTACTGGCAAGTCTAGGAACCACTCCTACACTAGTCAATAACTACTTATCTCCTATAGCAAGATAAGCACCCAAGCTAAGCAACCAGTATACAGTTATACCAATCAACTAAGCATTGAACGAAGAACGAGACAAGTATATAAATGTAAGAACTGAATGCTCAATTAATCAGAAAGAGATACAAGAGTTACCAGACATGACCCGGATGTCACTCGAAGCAGAGCCGCATCCGTAGAGGTACAGCGGGAAGAGGGGCCGACACTCCGGCTCCTCTCCGGGACGCTCACCTCTCCTCTCTCCCTATCTCTACTGATACAAGTGGAGAACTAACAGTGCTTCGCCTGCACTCTACTCGGGTTCTCTCCCCCAAGCTTGGCTTGGAACATCGGTGTCAGTGATCTCTGACTGGCCTTCGTCGGTGCCGAGACATGTAATGAGGTAGGGGAGTGTCCCTAACCTCACCAATGTTCATGTACCGAATGTGCTTGATTGTCCTTAGGAATAGAGACCACGAGACGCCTGCAAAATGTTTGAACGACAATACCCGAAGGACTATAGGATCAAGTTTAGCATTTGGTTGTTCGGTGTTTGTCGATCTTGCAGGGATTTAACCTCCATACAGTGTTAGTCCTTCTTGTGGGGTAAGTTAAGACCTCCACAAACCGTTTTCAAGGAAAGCAGCATAGTGATCAAGGGCAAATGAAATATTTTTGTTGTTTTTATGTTTTTATTCATGCAAGTGAATCAGACATTGCATAGAATTGAGAGAGAAGTACTCAAGGAGTGTACACGTGCATACCTGACTGAAGCAAGCTTCCTCCATGCATCCAGAGTGTCACCCACAGGCGAGTGAAAGGAGAAGAAACTCGGTTAAATCACCATGGCTCGACTGAGCCACTGTGATATTCACCCTGTTTGCCTCCTCTTACGAGCCTCGTCAAGCACAAAGGCATAGGAACTTTGGTGGATTTTGTGGGTAGATGGAGCGACCGAAGGATCAATGAGATCACACCACTCCCATGCTGCCATGATTGTGATGAAGTGAAATGTACAGGCATGTGGAGTGGTAGAGATCATGCTTTTGTGCTGGCTGGGGCGAATTTCGTGGTAGAGGGTATAGGTCAGGATCGATCAAGGGTGAAACCCTTAGGTGAACTGACCAAATATGGAGTTTGCACAAAATTTGGCTCTGGATATATGGGTGTGATTGCTGGGTGGACGGGTATTGCAAGTGGAGTACGTGGCATAGGTTGAAAGGATATGAATGGTATACCTAGCCAACAATACTCCTCTTATCATGACCCTGCAGGTTAGTGCACACTTGGATACAGGGGCAGGTTGGGCCGAACTCAAGAGATCGGCTGAACCACCCACTACTCAAAAATTTTCCTATTTGTTCTCTCTTAATTCTAATGCAAGGGTGATTCAAGTTTGGAAAGGGAAATATGCAAATGCAATGATGGAAATAAAATTTTGGAAAGGGAAATATGGAATACATACCAGTTTACCTCACGGTGAGAGCTCGTGTTTTATGTCCACGAGCGAGACTTCTCCGTCCTTCAATTGACCTTGTCATCGTCTGATTTGGAGAGGGTGCTTCAAACGATGCAACTTCTGTCTGGGATGATTGCTCCACCCTGGGTTTCAAATGCATCCATGGTCGTGGCTTGTCTCCGATGTGAAGTAGATTTTGGGACTTCCCATTTAAATTTGATGATTTTTCTGCAGGGGGTAGTCCACACATACGACCAATATCTATAGAAGTATTGCTCTCAAGGTTCATTAATCAAACTTGACACCATGTCAAATTTGATTAAAGCAAGCTGGGTAACCTAAGCATCATGCTTAATTTAAAGAGCTTATGAATGTATCTGCAGGATTACATTCAAATCAGAGCGAACCAAACTAGATAAAGGAAGCATGAACGCATCGAGAAATATTCACATGGAGAAAAGCATATGGAAACTGGTGAACAATGCTTTAATACAGGTAATAAGCATAAACCTTTTCACGTACCTGAGTGTGCCCACCGTTGGCATCTGATGATGAAGACTTTCGGAACTGATGCCACGGGACGGCGCTATGCCGACGTGACTCCACGTAGTTGGCTGAATCCTCCTCGGTAATGATGTCACCGTGTAGGGATACACGGTCGCGGGTGTGGCAAAGGGGATCGGTACTCAAACAAACCAACTAGTGGGATGCCGCAGAGCTAGCTTGGGTGTAGACAAAATGTTGCAACAATGGTTCCAAACCAAGCTAGTGGAGCGGCAAAGGAACGGAGGCGTAGAGTACGTCTCCTCTCTTGCGCGAAGCACAGAGAACGAGCGAAAACTGGCCAGGCTAGGTGAAGTTTGGCCACTAGCCTTGGATCAAGGCTTGCGGACATACAAACACCTTGGCCTAAAACCGGTGGTCGCTAGATATTTATTTTGTTTTTTTTAGTTTTTTTTATTTTAATTTTTTTTCAATGCAAAATGATGGTGGGGTGAATGAATGCAAATGCAAGAATGGAAAAATATGCAGTGGATTTGGGGAAGAAAAAAAATGGGGTGATGGAATGCATGAATTTAAAATGAGTGATTCAGAGCAAACATGCAGTGGATAATGCAAAAATTGAAAAGATAATGCGTAGGGTACCTCCTAGCAGGTGCTCAAAATTTAAAGTCTAAGAGCAGGACTATCTCACGTACCTTGGTTTTTTCTTCGCCATTACCGACAATTTGAGATGTGATTGCGGTGATGCAGCGTCGTTCGTCCATCACATTTGATTTTGTTTTCCTCCGGGACGACGATCTTCCCTCCAGGCTGCACATGATTATGATAGTATATATGTATATCTTTCTAATGTAAACACATACCTGTGGGTTTTTTTTTCTGAAACTGCGTACGCGTCGCAGCAAACAGGGGCAAACATTGATGAATCCTGCACGATCGGGCACCCTGGGCTCTCTGCTTCCTCCTGTTTGAAATACACTCAAACAAACAGGGGTGATCCCGCTAATGCTAGCGGTAGATTAAGTTAGTAGACACCAATGTCAATCATCAATATCTTTCGCCAATTGCTTCCCTGTCACACCCCAAAATTTTTCGATTTTGGGTTGTGAGTTTTTTTTCAATTTTCTAAAATTTTCCAAGCTTTGGAGGACAACGAGAAGGGTTAAAGGGTTCCTGAGCCTCTATCTACCTAAGTCAAGTGGTTAGAGGTACAGTGGCTATAGAGCTAGCACTAAAAGGTCTGGGGTAAGTCTGTTGTCTTTCTTGGGGACTACAGGGCCTCCGACACACAGAAAGGGATGAGAAGGGGTGCCGACTACCCTGAACCTTGGGTCCTAAAGCACCGGAACTAACGTGATGGACTACAAAGACCGGAAGGGCTGTCACCACCTCCCGGCTACCACCTCCGTTGCGACGGGTAGAAACTAAGGTTACTGGCGAGTCTAGGAACCACTCCTGCACTAGTCAATAACTACTTATCCCCTATAGAAAGATAAGCACCCTGGCTGAGCCACCAGTATACAGTTATACCAATCAACTAAGCACTGAACGAAGAACCAGCTGAGATAGAGAATCTAGGGGGAATTTATAGAACCAGACTACAGCAGCTTATAACCAAAGCCAGACATTCTACACTTACTCCGGAATAAATGCATAACAAATAACTCAAGTAAATGCAGGAGGAAATATATTGAGAATACTCAGAGTCATACATAAAGAAACGGAAAAGATACAAGAGCTTTACCAGAACTCCAGAAGACGACTCCGGAACCCCGAGCGAAGCTCGACCCTGACTCTAACTCCCAACAGGACTAGCCTAACTCTACATCTTGAAAGTGAAGGATGGAGACTTGCTCCCAAGTGGTTTGTGTGATACAAGGGGGTATGCCACTGCTTATATAGGTGTCCTAAGGTGGTTCGGAGGTAGGGTAACCGCCACGGCATCCAGAGGCGGCAGGGAGGCGGTTCGGCCGAATTCCTCAGTTCGGCCGAACTGGCCGCTTTGGCCGAACCGTGGCTGGCGCCGCCTTTGCTCCCTACGGCTCAGATGATCTCCTAGAGGCGGTTGGTGCATTGGGGGCGGTTCGGCCGAACTGGGGAGTTCGGCCGAACTGGGCTTTCAGCCCAGAACGCCCCCGGTGCACTGCCTCTTGCTCCTGGACCTCCTAGGCTGGCTTCTGGTGCTTGGACTCATGTTGTTCTGGCCCAGGCTGACGTGTCGGTGCTCCAGGATGAGTTGGCGGTCGTCCACGTGTCGTAAGTTGTGGTCGCTTGGTCATCGTTGACGTGGACGGCTCCCGGTGACTCGTACGGCTATGAGGGGGGGGGTAACCGGCCGAATCGTGTCATTCGGCCGAATCGGTCAATTCCGACTCCTATAGCACGTATTTGTCGTAGGTGTACCTGCAAACATGACACTCACCAAAACTCGTGGAACTTTATTAGAACTAAAACCTAAGTACATGGAATGTTGCATAAAGCCTCATTTATTTCCGAGTATTGGTGGTCCAAATTGGGTTGTAACGACCGCCAACAGTAAATATCAAGTTACATTAGCAAGTCTTATGCAAAATCATGTTTTTTATTTTGCGCTTTTGTGGGAAAAGACAATGTACATAAAAAATTCTATAAATAACAATTTACATGCAAATAAATATCATCAAGTGACAGATATGGATTTTAGATAAAGTCAGAAAAAAGAATCAGAACATTTGGAGTTACTATGACAGAGAAATACCACTTACAAGTTTTAATTGTAGATTAAAAAGAAAAAACAATGCGAGCAGCAAGTTACTATGACGAACTCTACCATTCCAAGAGTGTCACGTGGCATTCAAAAATCCCCGCGCTCGGGTCTGGATAAAACAGAAGAAGAACTCTTATAAAAGATACAAATGCCACACTCCTTCACATATGGTCCTATAGTCCAAGGATAAGGCGCATAATTCTCAGCCGGTGGTCGGTTCGAGCCCTCTCACCTCCTCCTTTTTGCCAGAGGCCAGATTTTTTTTTTGCTAACCGTTGGGCTGGCGGCCGGTTTGCAGAGCTGGACTCGTCCCAAAAAAGATAAGGATGCCAGGCCCACTCGAGCAAGCAGGCCTAGCGCGGAGCGGTCGCCGCCCACTCGAGCGACCAGGCCAGGAGCAGCGCGCGGCCTGGTTAGATTTCGGTAGAAAAAAAACCAAATGCTTAATAATAAAAACAATAGTTGTTAAGTAGCCTGGTGGTAAGTGGTGTGGATTGGAGGATGAGGTCTTAGGTTCAAGTCGTGCTTTGTCCATTTTTTTTGAGATTTTTTCAATTTATCATTTTTCTTCATTCATAATATGACTATTTTTTATTTGTTCACCGCGGACATTTTATTCATGAAACTCAACACCACGGTTCGAACCTCACATGGTGCAAGCAAAATGCAAACGTTTCTGAAACCGTCACAAGGATTCCGTCGTAATTTTTTGGGCTTATCTGGGCTCAGAAGCCAGATGCTAACATTTTCTGAAACCGTCGCCAGGATTCCGTCGCAATTTCTGGGCTTATCTGGGCTTAGAGCAAAATGCCAATGTTTTCTGAAACCGTCGCCATGATTCCGTCGTAATTTCTGGGCTTATCTGGGCTTAGAGCAAAATGGCAACGTTTTCTGAAACCGTCACCAGGATTTCGTCGCAGATTAAATAGTTTCTTGTAGTGTATTGATGATGTATAAACTATTATATATACCTTTCAGTTAACCAAATGTATTTGCAACAGAATTTAGATGTCAAGGTAAAATACTCTTCTTAGATCTTGTGTGGTAAGGCACTCAGAAACTTAATTTATTTCATTTATCCAAATAATATACTTTGTCTGACTGTTGAAAGTTACATAATTCGGCATAATCAATTATGAAACACTGTCAGACATATAAAAATAATTAAGAACAGTCAAAGTAAAGTGGTGGATGCAGGGTAATAATAACTACACGAACTTTTGCACAATGAAACAAATATGGCACTAAAATGCAATTAACACAGATTATTATGTTTGACATCTACATCTTGGCATCAGGCACAACTGTGCACAGATGCAGTTCCCACACGGCACGTCTTCACCATCTTGGCTGCTGTGGATCTTGTGAATTAGTTAAATTTTGTGGAACTAAAAGGAAGTAGCTAGGAAGTCTTCAAGACAGAAATTATAGAATAGATGTGTTACCTATTTGTCTCCGTGACGCCGTCATATCTACTGACCGCGGCATTGTAGACACCAGCGGGAATGTATGCCTGATGATGGTGCACAATGTTCTCGCTGTCGCTGAATTGCCTTCAACAGTGTGGCTAGAAGATGGAAGCGGCCGTGCCTTTTCATCTGCCTTCCCCTCCAGTACCTGCAGCCACCGTAGGCCGATCTGAGCAGCCAGACCCTACCTCCTGCAGTCTTGCGGCAGGGAGTCCACCTCAACCAAATTCCATCATGTGGGAAGATAGATGAACCGGTTGCTGAGGAGAATTGAGGAGGGATTGTAGTATCTTTTTTTTTATGGGAAGTGGATCGATGATTGAGTGTAGGAGTCCATCTATAGATTTTTTAACAGACAATCGGTAGTTGATTTGGATTAGATCGGTTGAAATCCGTTGTATTTTGACGTAAGACAGCTGGTTTTGTTTTCTTCTTTGATTACACTAGCAGACGCGGCACGTGCGCACGCACGTGTGTATATAGAGCTTTAGCTATTCTCAAATTTAGAGGCACATTATTTTTCGAGTTAGTTGGTCTTTATTTATATGGAGAAAAACTCTTCAATCTTTTGTCTATTAGCAATACGGGATAATTGTGCGCACGTGGGGAGTTAGGGGCCCACCTGGCCGGAGGTGGGTACGCACGAGACGTTGGGTGAAAAAAGTTTTGCGAAGAATGAACTAAAAGCGCCTGGAACATCAAGTTTTTCCCACTCATATAGTTGATTTTTAGAATAGTTGGAATATATTTAGACAATTAAAGTAATCAGGAAAAAAGAAAAATCTTAGCAATCTCGGATGTCCCTCACCCGATCAGGCCGCCACTCAACACGTGCGGTACTGGTGCTATAGTGTCTGATCGGTTTCATGCAGGGGCGGAGCCAGGAATTGAGTATAGGGGGCAATAGACAAAACAAAGTTTAACCGATAGTCATATCAGCTTGTTTTAGTCACGTATATAATATAACAGTGTCAACTTTTTTGGTCTTATTCGTCTTTAATCTCTTCGTCAGCTAATTTATTTTTATATACTCTCTCCCTAGATGGATTTCCACTGGACACCGGGAATCGGTGGACTTTCATTAGGATCTATTTTATTGTCTATATTCAGATATCAAATTTATTTTTAACATATTTTTTGGATGCATGCTTGCGAATTTAAAAAATAAAATGAAGTGGCAGTCTCTAGTGGCTAGGGTTGCTGCCAAATTTGTTCAAAACCATCATGGAAAACCACAAGAAGGGGTTAAGTAAATGGTTTTGCAATGATGAAGGTGTAAAATACCTGGTTTTACAGGTCAGGGGGCTATGTAGTCTACCTATAATTAATAAATGAGGGTGCTATGTAGACTTTTTCCATAAAACAACTCATGATATTACTCCACACCATAGAAGGCTTATGCTGAAGTTTTTTTTAGAAAAGGGAATATTATTTATAAACTAGTAGACGCGGCACGTGCGCACGTACGTGTGTATAGAGCTTTAGCTATTCTCAAATTTAGATGCACATTATTTTTCGAGTTAGTTGGTTTTTATTTATATGGAGAAAAACTCTTTAATCTTTTGTCTATTAGCAATACGGGATAATTGTGTGCACGTTGGGAGTTAGGGCCCACCTGGCCGGAGGTGGGTACGCGCGGGACGTTGGGTGAAAAAAGTTTTGCGGAGAATGAACTAAAAGCGCCTGGACCATCAAGTTTTTCCCACCTTTCCCACGTCCCCCACCCTAAAAAATCTGACAGGTGGGGCCTCTGTGAGAGGGTGGGGGTGGATCTTTTGGTAGAAAACGTTTTCAATTCTCTAGGATCCTTATAGTATAGATTAGTAGTATTTTTACTCGCAAAAAATGCTAGTTTTTTTTATTGAGTATTCGATTGGTATATGTGCACATATACATAGATTATTTTTAATAATATGGCATACATAGAAAGTTTAGATGAAAATTAGAGTTATTTTAGGTTAATTTTTATAATGACATAGGTGGGTAAATTAATAATATGGCATAAGTAGGAAGTTCACTGACATCATAACAACTATCAACTGGTACGTATATTGTAGGTTTTGCTAAAAAAAATCAATCTCGCAATGTTTCTAATCGATATTGCTGATCAAGCTGGGCCTATGGAGAATACATGGCACCGAAAGTGAGAAAGAATGCAAAAACCAAACCAAAACTCAGCCACAAGATAGATTTTCCGGTAAGTGAGAATGCATGGCCCTCTGCTGCTGGTGGTGGTGGTGGTTGTATTCCTCATGTCCTTGTTTTTTCTTGTTCACTTCATACATATTTGGCAGTGTAGTGCCTTAACTTGTCATTTTGGTACATTCATTCTCAGTGCAATCAACAGCCATCGGGGAGTACGCTGTGTGGATTCTATGCTGCAGTGCAGATGATTGACCTAGTCCATGACCTAGTCACATTCAAAAAGGCTTCTGTAAGTATATTCTCCTAATCAGCCTTGTCTTTGCTCACATTCTCCTAATTATGTTATGCAGGATTATAAACTCAAAACCGGAAATTTAGAAGAATCAGCACTAAGGATGGTCCAGGGGAGTCTGTGCAACTTCATTCTTGAGGAGATCATCAACCCAGGGGGCGAATTCTATGTCGATCCGTCAGCAGATGCTCCTCTGTCAGCAGGTCCTAAGTGAAACTTGTTGAATGTAAACAACTTGATCCAGCTTGAAACTTGTAGGCTTGAAACTTGATCTTTATGGTCTTTGCTCTGAAAAACTTGTAGATCGTTATCTCAGTAGGGGATAAGATTCAGTCTGCTTATCCCAGTAGGGGATAAGCAAGATTCATCCAACTTGAAACTTGTTGCATGTGTATGATAGTGAGGATCGACAAACTTGATGTGTACTTGTGTATGTATGTGATGTGTATCTCAATTTGTATGCATTTCAATCTGTATGTGATGTGAATAACCTGGGGGTTGCCAAATCCTGGCTGGTTCTAGGATGCAGCCAGAAATCTGGCCAGGCCATGTGGGGGTGGAAGAACTAAAGGTAACGGGCATTGAGTAATGAACGTTACCTATACAAAGTAGTAGTAACGGGCGTTAACTAAAGAACCATTACCTATACAAAGTAGTCGTAACGGGCACTAAGTAAAATCCGTTACCTATAAAAAGTATTAGTAACGGGCGTAAAGTAAGGCCCGTTACCTATAAAAAGTTCAAGTAACGGTCATAAACAAAGACTGTTACCTATACAGATTAATCGTAACGGTCCAAAGGTAAGAACCGTTACAAAGCCTGACCAGTGGACCCAAAAAGAGACATTTGGGCTATAGGTAACGCCTTCTTGTATCGGGCGTTAAGGACCAACCGTTACGAATATGACTATTGTAACGGTTGTCGATAACTGCCCGTTACAAGAACTGACCAGTGGGTCCACATGGAGACCGGTCAACGCATAACCGTAACGGATGTTCAGTAAAGTCCGTTACAAGGATGAGGCTGTTGTAACGGATGTTCAGTAAAGTCCGTTACAAGGGTGAGGCTGTTGTAACGGATGTTCAGTAAAGTCCGTTACAAGGATGAGGCTGTTGTAACGGATGTTGACTAGAGCCCGTTACAATAGAAAGAATTTGTAACGGTCGTTTATCTTTTGCCCGTTACGAAATCGATCCGTGGGCCCATAAAAACCGTAAGTTTAGGTTACTGGTTGCTGCTATTAATAACGGTCGTTGTTAAACGCGTGTTACAGGTTCACGTCATTAGTAACGGGTAAGGCGCCCGTTACCTTTAACCGATTATTAGTAACGCAATAAGGGTAACGGGCGGGTTGCCCGTTACCAATGGTCATCTACGCCCGTTACTAATCTTTGTTTTTCACGCAGTGGTCATATCGGATGTAAATATGTTAATTAGGAGTATTAAATATAGATTAATTTTAAAACTCGTTACATAAATGAGGAGTAATTTACAGACAAATCTATTAAACCTAATTACACCATGATTAGATAATGTAATGCTACAGTAAACATAAGGTAATTATGTATTAATTATAGCGAAATTAGGCTTGTTAGGTTCGTCTCCTGAAATAGAAATGACTTATGTAATTAATTTTATAATTAGTAGTTTATGTTTGATACATCTAATTATCACTAATTTAAAGCGCTAAACTTTAGCACTTAGATCCAAACGGGTCTAAATAAATATGAGAATACAAAGCACATTTTTTATATACTTTTGAGGACCATGTGTGTCCGATGGATGGTCGCTCCTTAGTGATGAGTGATTGACAACGTTGTGTGGACTGACCCTTGGCTGAGTATTGCAGGTGTTCGATGCGACTGGATTTGCGTTGGTTCAGGTGAAGAACAAGCGCGAACGGTTTCCGAGGAGTGGAGACGAGTAGGCTTGGTTTGAGGGACCCGATGGCCAGACGAGATCGAGTGCGGTCGGCATGGTGCAAGAAAAGAAAGACAAAGCCGAAGACTTGGAGCCGGTGCAAGGTAGCGGCTGACGACCGAAGCTTGTACGCGGGGTTTGATGGTTGGGCCACAAAACCATCGGAGGAGTGTTTTTCGGTTTGGGCCTCAAAACCGAGCCCGAAGGCCCAACGTGACGGAGACGGTGATCCAGGCGCGTTCGGGAAGCTTCGAAGCGGGGGACACGCGGTGGGATTCGGGAGCTTGCGTCGGAGGGAAGCAAGGCCGGATGGACGACGTGCCCAGCCGGAAGAAATATCTGGTTTATTCCAAAATTGCCCCTAAGGGGTGTATATCTTGTTTTAAGTTTGTAAGGATAGTTTGGTCTTTTGCTATCTCCAGGTGACTTAATATATATAGGGGTAGAGGGGGATGGCAACTCAACTCTTTGGAACGCTAGTTCATTTTCTCTCTTCCTTTCTCTCTCTAGGCTAGCCCATGCTTCATGTTGATCTTAGTGGGAGGATGTTTGGGAGGCTGCTAGCCTTGTATAGAATCTGACCTTTGTTTGTTGGAATGAAATCAAGTGCTAGTTGAATTTCTTTGTTCCTTCCCGAGTTCATTTTTGTGCTATTTTCGTTCTTGGCTCGATTCTTCGTCTCTAGACCGTTTGGCTCCGGATTTGTTTGAGGGGATCATGGGTGAGTGCCTTGCGCCTCTTTGTGTATGATCTTGCCCCCTCAAACGCCGGGAATCGGTCTCGATTTGATGACTTTGGGATGAACTCGTGGTGGTTGTGTTCTTCCATGTGATCTGCGATTTCTCGGTTTGTAGTGAGTTAGAGGCCGAGATTTTTGGGGCATAGCATCTCCTTAGGGTGCTAATCATCTCCCCAAAGTTTCATCTCAAGAGCTCTAGCCGTTTGGGAGATCCGGTGATGGATTGGAGAGGCGATTTCCGCGGGTTACTGTAGCTGTTCTTCCTGTTCGTCCGTCGGGCTTCTCGGACGGTCCGCGCGTTCTTGGCGGACGGTCCGCCGTGTTCCCGGACGGTCCGCATGTGATTGGCGGACGGTCCGTGCAGAGGTGTTCGTGTGAGTTCTCTCTATCTTCGTGACGGACGGTCCGCGACACTGGCGGACAGTCCGTGGTAGAGGCTCGGACGATCCGATTTTCGCCTGAAGTCTCTGGAGATTCGGAGAGGGTTTTCGGACGGTCCGCCTTGCCTAGTCGGACAGTCCGCCCTGACCACGGACGGTCCACGACCCCCGTGCGGACGGTCCGCCCAGATTCAGACAGTCAGCAAGCGTTTGATTGTGCTTCCGCTTTGTTGTGTGTTTTTTGCTTGTTCCTAGGGTTGGTAAGTCCGCTGTGACTACGCTATCTTGGCAAGCTCGTGAGGAGATCTCGGGTAGTGATTCTTGGGACATAGGCCGAATTTCGAGAAGAAATTTTTATCGGCTCCCATTCACTCCTCCCTCTCTGGTCGCCGTATCAATCCTTCAACTTTATTATAAAATAAAAAGGCACACACCGGGTCAGGCCATGGCTGGAATCCTTGTAACAAAGCCAGCAAAGGTCTTTGTTTCAAAAAAGAAAAACAAAACCAGCAAAGGTGTGAACAACGTTGACGGACCTGCAGCCCAGGTCAAGTCGTCTCCCACAAAAAAAGGCACTCAGGCAGGGACCAGGATCGGGTGCAGTAGACACTGGCACTGTAGTTAAGCAGTGACACTATAGCACCGCGGGAGAAACGAGTAGCTGTAATGCATGTGTCGCTGTTGGCCATTTATTCCCATTTATTCCCCCACCAGCACCAGCGATCGTGCAGCGAGGAGTCTGCTGGTAGTACCGTACTCCCTTCCTCCATGTGTATCAAATTTTATATTAAAATATAAGTATTTTTAGAGATAAGATAAAATTAAATAGGTTGGTATCTATGAATAATTGTCTAAATATTAATTAATTAGATTTAAAATGTTCGTCTCATAAACTACAATAAAAATACGCAATCAGTTTATGGTTTCATCTACATTTAGTACTCTATGCATGTGCCGATATTTTGATGTGATGGAAATCTTCTTTTTGTATAGTGGAATTCGGTCGTGGATTTTGGGAACTAAACAAGGGCCTACAGAAAGGAAATACATGGGTGTGTTTAGTTCCCGTGAAAAGTTGGTAGAAAAGTGACATCGAACATTGTATCGCACGGTAACATTTTTTGTTTGTTTGTGGCAATTGTTGTTATACCATAACCTAACTAGGCTCAAAAGATTCGTCTCGTCGTGTACATCAAAACTATATAATTAATTTTTTATTTACCTATATTTAATACTCCATGTATACGTCATTTACTACATTTAATGTTTCGGTGTGATGTCGATACGATGGAAAGTTTGGAAATTTGAAACTAAACACACCCACTGAAACATTGCTTTAGTTTCACGCTACCTACCACTGGAGCAGTGCAGTGAAGGACTCGCAATATAACAAGGACTTCGCGTATATGCGAGTAAGCGCCAGTGCCACTACTTGCGCCTACTTCTTCCACCTCAAGCAAGCCTCATCACCCTGCAAGCTGCAACTGATGGAGGCTGCGATGGTGAGCGCCTTCTCAGGGGCGATGCCATCCCTCCTCGCCAAGCTCGCCACCTTGCTGGAGAAGGACTTGAAGCTGGCCAGGGGCGTGAAGGATGACATCGTCTCCATGAGAGACGAGATGAGCACCATGAATGCTTCGCTCAAGGTGCTGTATGAGATGGAGGAGCCAATCGACGTGCTGCACAGGGAGCTGCGCGACAAGGTGCGTGAGCTGGCCTACGACATGGAGGACTGCGTCGACATCTCCATGCACCGCCTCGGTGACGCTGACAAGACCGGGCTTCTTGGTGAGCTCAAGACATTCAGAGCCCGCTACGAGATCGCCACGCTGATCAGAGCCCTCAAGGCCCGAGTGGCGGAGCTAGGCAATCGACGCAAGCGCATCATCCAGCTGCCTGAACCTGAGCGTCCTCGCTCTGTCCGCGTCGACCCTCGGATTCAGGCGCTGTACACAGATGCTGCCAGCCTTCAAGGCATAGGAGGCCCAAGGGAGGAGCTCGTGAAGCTGCTCCAGGATGGGACACCTCAACTGAAGGTGGTCTCTATCGTGGGGTTCGGGGGGATTGGCAAGACAACTCTCGCCAACCAAGTTTACACTGCCATCCAGGACCAATATGCTCGCACAGCCTTTGTGTCGGTCTCCCAAACCCCGGACTTGGCCAAAGTCCTATCAGATATGTTGAAACATTTCGGATTTGATTACTCATCAACAAGACTCTATGATGAGAACGAACTCATCGGCAGACTCCGGGGATTTCTCGAAGGCAAAAGGTACTAGCATACAATTACTATTGCTTAATGAGAAAAAGTAGGAGGTTGTGCCTATTGCTTAATCGCTTTTATTAATTTGCCAATAACCTTATACCGGTCCCCTGTTATCCCTCCTTGATGTATAAGATCCGTCACACGTTACTCTCCCTTCCCACGCGATACTAGTTGTGATGTCCATAGCCTCCACATCATCAAGAAATTAGTACATGACACTACCCCTCCAACCCAAACACTACTATTTCAAACTTAAATTTAATGACACTCATCTCTCACCATGTCTTGGATAACGTGTAGAAACTATATCTCATGCAAGACCCGGTTTCTTCCTCTTTCTTCATTAACTCTCTTGACACATCATCTTTTAGCCTATGTGGCATATCATTTAATTCTATGGACATCATCCTAGTCATGGGGTTGGAAATGGCCTTATCGATTAAACTTATGCAGGTACCAGATCCCCCAACCCATAAACCCATAGGCCATATATATGATTGTGGAATTTCCTGTGGATCGAGGCCGGAGCCGGCCGGTAGCCATCCAACACACCTGTGTACGGATCCCTCTAAAACGGGGCTTCCAATTTTCTGCTCATTATTAGGTCTCTAATCCCTCGTGCATCACAATTCAATTAAATAGCCAATTAATGGATCCAATAATCCAGATTAACCTTAATAATCTTTCAACAAATTAAGTTTATGGACTGTTAACTAGGTTCATATATGTAAATATGTCATGAATCCTCTCCTTCCCTTCCCACGCGAGCGCCGCCAGCCTCTCCTCTCCCTGCCTTGCCGCCACCGGAGCTAGCCATCGAAGTCTGTGTGGCAGCTATGAGGATGGTGGCAGGAGAAATTGAGCATAACTGTTGTTGTGCCCATATGGCTATGCAGGCCTAGCGCCTTCCCACAATAAGCAGTATTGCAACATTTGCTAACCAATTTAAAATCAATCATAGTTACATTGCATATCCATAGTGACCAGTATGATGAGAACGAACTCATCGGCAGACTCCGGGGATTTCTCGAAGGCAAAAGGTACTAGCATACAATTACTATTGCTTAATGAGAAAAAGTAGGAGGTTGTGCCTATTGCTTAATCGCTTTTATTAATTTGCCAATAACCTTATACCGGTCCCCTGTTATCCCTCCTTGATGTATAAGATCCGTCACACGTTACTCTCCCTTCCCACGCGATACTAGTTGTGATGTCCATAGCCTCCACATCATCAAGAAATTAGTACATGACACTACCCCTCCAACCCAAACACTACTATTTCAAACTTAAATTTAATGACACTCATCTCTCACCATGTCTTGGATAACGTGTAGAAACTATATCTCATGCAAGACCCGGTTTCTTCCTCTTTCTTCATTAACTCTCTTGACACATCATCTTTTAGCCTATGTGGCATATCATTTAATTCTATGGACATCATCCTAGTCATGGGGTTGGAAATGGCCTTATCGATTAAACTTATGCAGGTACCAGATCCCCCAACCCATAAACCCATAGGCCATATATATGATTGTGGAATTTCCTGTGGATCGAGGCCGGAGCCGGCCGGTAGCCATCCAACACACCTGTGTACGGATCCCTCTAAAACGGGGCTTCCAATTTTCTGCTCATTATTAGGTCTCTAATCCCTCGTGCATCACAATTCAATTAAATAGCCAATTAATGGATCCAATAATCCAGATTAACCTTAATAATCTTTCAACAAATTAAGTTTATGGACTGTTAACTAGGTTCATATATGTAAATATGTCATGAATCCTCTCCTTCCCTTCCCACGCGAGCGCCGCCAGCCTCTCCTCTCCCTGCCTTGCCGCCACCGGAGCTAGCCATCGAAGTCTGTGTGGCAGCTATGAGGATGGTGGCAGTGCTAAAAGACAGCTGGCGTTGCGCGCGGATGCCGACGGCCGGGCACGGGGCCTGTGGTGGCCGGGCGCGGAGGCGAAGGAGGCCAGCAGGGGCCAGCAACGGCCGGGAGAGCGGCGCACAGGGCGGGCGAGGCATGTGCGACGCCGGCTAGGGTCTAGGCACGCGGTGGCCCAGCAAAGGTGCGGCGGGTGCGCGGCCTCGATTCTTCGCCTCCGTTCTCTTCATGGCATGCACCATAGTCGATCCGGCATGATGGTGCTGTTGATTGGGTTCATGGCAGATCTTTTAGGCGAAAGCTCTCTCAATCTTGTATCGATCGGTGATGGTGGTGGTAGTGCATCCCCTTCCTTCCTGAAGGCGTCGTTGGAAGGACCTTACAGTAAATTCTTCTCCAGGTGAAAACCATTGAACCGTTAAGTTGGTTCTAGCGGTGGCGGCATCTTGATGTTGCTTGCCCCTTGGGGTGTTGCTTTGGAGATGTTGAGCCTTACGGTGCGGTTTCAGGCTTAGTGTCATGGTTAGGATTGACTCAGTGTAGTTTCTATACGATAGGAGCATCAAGCAATGATTAATCATTTCTTACAGGATGATTATGTCATCAATTGTTTCTAAGTAGACAAGAGATACGAAGGATTAGTACTCTACACGGACCATTCGAGTTTCAAGTGAAGACGCGAAAGAAGATTGAAACTAAAAGGAACTAAGATGGACTAGAGGGAGGGGGGTGAATAGTCCAACTGCAGATTTAAATCACTTTAAAAGAAACTGTCAGTACAAACTCCGGAAACTCCGAAGATTTCTCCAGAAACTCCGCACTTGTGCGGAGACTCCGCAAAAATCTTTGCAAACTCCAGACCTTTTGCTGAATATGAACTTCAATGAATCAAACCTGACCCAAAATTGAAACCTTTGAAATACAAGAGTCTCTAGGTGCTGATCTACTACTTCAACCTATTAAGCTTAGCTCAAACTATTGAGGGAAGTAGATCTCGGCCTCAAACCCTAAGGAAATAAAGAACGAGCACAAGTGCAATAACAAGTAAACCAAAGAAAAGAACACAATAATTTAGTTTCTAAAGTTCAGCTTCCATAAAGGATGCCTACCTCTCCATTGAGGTGCCCACAAAGGGCGGGTTTGTCAAATAAACCACCTCCTCTCCCTAGGATCCAAAGACCCTATATCTTATACTTACTTCACGAGGTAATACAAACTTCTCAGGGCTGCCACAACTGAGTTAGAGCTCACGGGCGACGCCTAGCTGTCTAGGAGCAAGCTCTAAGAGTAAAGAACCCAAAATCCATGGCTTGACGAAGAAACGAAGTGCTTAAAGGATGGGAATGAACTTGCTAGTACTCAACCTTGCTCTCTCTTGAATCTCACTTCAATCCCCTCCCCAAATCTCACCAAGGAAGTCAAGAGGAGAGTAAAGAGGTGCTTTGAATGCATGAGAGTTGTTCTGGTTTAAGTTAGGTCAAGAAAAACGAATGAGAGGGGGTGAGGGGGGTATAAATACCCCTTCACCAACAACTAGTCCTTGTGCTATCAAAGTACGGAGTTTTCGGACAATTGTCCCGAGTTTCTGCACACTGGCTATTCCGGAGCAATCTTGATGAGGACATGAGAACAAAACCATGCATGTGAAGAAGTAACCCGCCACCAGCCCACCAGTTACATCAAATAGTCATGGTTTACGCAAATCTGAACTTCATGTGGTACAATATTTTTGTTTCGTATATTTCTGGTATTAATTCACAAGGTTTCAGCATTTATATGCTACACCATTGGAAAGGCCTATGAGTTAACTTTCCAATGCAACAAACAGTGCATCTTTTGGACTTCTAAGCTAGGAGTTATGGCCATTTTAGTGGAAGGTGCACAGGCTGTCAGGAAGCTACGTAGGACTCAAAGACTCTTTGGCTTCTTCATCAGTTTTGTGTTTTCCATGAGTCATATGCATCTTAGTGTCTAAGAATATTGATTAGGGAGTCAGTTCCTAAGTGTCCTTTTAGTTTTCCAAATAGTACAAGTATTAAGTGTGAGTCTCTCCCTCTCTATATAAAGAGATGATATGTAACCAGTTGGAGGGAGTTGATGAATGGATAGTATTATGAGAATTGAGCGTGGCTCTTCTTTCTGAAACCCGTTGAGTTACCTCCGGTGCTAGTTGACTTTGTCGAGTTATCTCCGAGTTTCCTAGTTGAGAAACCCGTCGAGATACCTCCGGTGCTAGTTGATCTTGTTGAGTGATCTCCGAGTGATTCTAGTTTTATACAATCCACCCACCACCACGCTTCCGTGAGTTAATCCACTCCATTTGGCTGTCAAAGATTGAGAGTGTTCCTATCAAATCTCTAGAAACTATGGAGATGCACTAGAGAAGGAGATTTGAAGTGAATGAGTGGGTTTCTCTTATCGGCAAATAGATGGTTATGAGCACTTCTTCATCGACAAGACCGACAGACTTCAAATCCCCATTTATAGTACAACATTGCCTAATTACTCAAGGATAAAAACATCAAAATAAAATAAAACCCTTGTGTCTTGGAGCTGCATTTCATTTCCTCTTTTGGTGTGCCTTCCAATATCAAATTTGTATTACCACCTACCCATCACTTGAAAAAGGATTAATCTTCCAAAACACAAAGGTGGTCAAATGCACTTTCAATCTCCCCCTGATTGATGACAACACACTTGAAACTTTACATCAGAGCACAATCAATAATGTCATAAATGAAAGACTTGCCTTTGTTACCTTTTGAGGATAGTACTTTCGATTCTAAACTCATAACCATCATGTCATCAACATATATATGGAATAAACAATAAAAACCAGAGAATGCATATGACATGATAAGCACAAACAATAAAAATAAGAGAAAGCTCGGACAAACTGTCCGGAGTCTCCGCATGTTTCCGCACAATTTTGCAGAGATACGGGACCAACCAGCCAAACAAATAACAGCACATCACAGAAACCAGATTAGAGCACACTAGCATCATGTCCTTGACTGAAATCAAATTTGATCTAAACACACATGACATTCAAACCATTGTTCTCAATCTCACTAAGTCTCAATAACCAAAGTTTGATACATAAATAGATAAACTTTCACTGCCCCTTTGGCATCAAGCACCAAAAAGAAAATGAAAAGGGCATGATGTGCAGCTACTCATCGTCATCATTATCGTCCTCCTCCTCGGTGGTGTCCTCATATTCATCATCGTCATCGTGCTCACAGTAGGTGAGGGGCTATCTTCTACCTCGGTCCCCTCTTCCTCCTCCTCGTCATCATGTCGGCGAGAACAACGAGGGTGGAGAGAAGATCCACTGGGCATTAATGGATCAACATGAGGGGCATGAGGGCTTCTTGCTTCCTCCTCGGCATCGGCCGCGTCCCATTTCTCAAAAGGGTTAGGAAACTCGAGAAGCTCATGATATGGATCCACCGGTGAAACGAACCAGATTTTCCTTACCGAAAATCCGACTCCTTGTACCATTGTGATAGTCCCATAATCAATAGTTATCACGTACAGAACTCGTCACATCCATACATCGATATCAAAGTGCAATATATAAATTTATTACATCTCCCAACCTTGCTTTGTTTCTCGTGACTACACCATGTTCATCTTGTTTGTTGTGGAAGACCCATTTGGTTCCAATCACGTTTTGCTTGGGTCTTTCAACCAATAAGCAAACTTCATTTCTGTTGAAGTTGTTGAGCTCTTCTTGGATGGCCATCACCCAATCTGGAACTCAAGTGCTTCTTCTACCTTGAGAGGTTCCAAAGACGAGACAAACAAGCAATGTTCATAGAAATTTGCTAATCTAGAACGAGTAGTTACCCCACTTTGGATGCTTCCAAGTAAAATGTCGACGGGATGATCTCTTTGAACACTTTGATGAACCCTGGGATGTGGTATTTGAGATTGATGTTGTATTTGATCATTCTCCTCATCTTCTACATGGTCTTGAGTTGATTCAGGTGCATCTTCACTAGACTGTCCGGAGTTTTCGGTCATTTGTCCGAAGTCTCCGGACTTTTCAGCAGCGGTTTGAACAGATGAGTTTCTTGCAGCTACACCTTCTTCTTGATCTTGAGTCTCCTTTTCTTGGGTCCTAATCTCTCCAATGGCGAGCTTCTCTATAGCTTGTTCTGGAGCTTCCTCATCTACATCATTCAAATCTATTTGCTCTACTTGAGAGCCATTAGTTTCATTAAAGCTCACATCACACGCGACTTCAACACACCCGGAAGTTTTGTTCAAAACACGATAGCCATGAGCATTTGAAACATAACCAAGTAGGAAGCCTTCATCACATTTAGGTGTAAATTTAGAGTTTTTGGGCTTCTTGTTAAGAATGAAACACTTACTTCCAAAAACCCTAAAATAAGACACATTTGGCTTATTACCTATGAGGAGCTCATATGCCACCATTCGCAAGAGTTTGTGAAGATAAAGACGGTTGATGGCATGACAAGCTATGTTGATGGCTTCGGCCCAAAATTAAGACGAAGTCTTGTATTCATCTAGCATTGTTCTTGCCATCTCAATGAGAGTCCTAGTCTTTCACTCAACAATACCATTTTGTTGAGGAGTGTATGGCACGGAGAATTGATGGCCAATTCCTTCTTGTTCTAGAAAAACTTCAATGTTGGTGTTCTTGAATTCGGTGCCATTGTCACTTTCACTCTTGATCTTTCCTTTAAACTCAAATTGTGCCCTTCTAACAAATTTTTTGAATATCTCATGAACTTCACTTTTGTCATGCAAAAAGAACACCCAATTGAACGAGAATAATCATCAACAATTACAAAAACAGAATTGTTACCACCGATGCTAATGTAGGTCATGGGTCCAAATAAGTCTATGTGAAGAAGCTCAAGTGACGTCTCAGTGGTGACAATACTCTTGGGAGGATGTGTCACACCAACTTGCTTTCCCGCTTGACATGCACTAGAAAATACGATCTTTCTCAAAGGAAACATATATTAGTACAAGAATGTGATCACCCTTAAGAAGCTTGTCAAGATTTCTCATCCCAACATGAGCAAGCCAGCGATGCCAAAGCCAGCCCAAGCTAGACTTTGCCAACAAACATGCATCAAGTTGAGCTTTCTCCGATGTGCAATCCACAAGATAGAGCTTTCCCTTGAGTACACCTTTGAAGGCAACGGAGTCATCACTTCTTCTAAAGGTTGTCACATCCTTATCGGTGAACAAACAATTATAGCCCATCCCACAAAGTTCTGAAACGAACAACAAGTTGTAGTCCAATGACTCCACCAAGAAAATATTTGAAATTGAATGATCGGTAGAGATAGCAATTTTACCTAGGCGTTTTACCTTTCCTTGGCTATTATCGGCAAATACTATGTTGTCACTTATATTGTCATTAGCCTCAAATGAAGTGAACATACTCTTCTCTCCAGTCATATGATTTGTGCATCCACTATCACCACCCACTTGGTTCCACCAGAGGAGTATGCCTACAAAATGAATCAAGCATTTGTTTTATGTACCCAAAGAGATTTGGGTCCTTAAGTGTTAGTGACAAGAACTTTGGGCAACCACACATTTCTCTTGATCAATGTGTCTCTAGTGTGGTACCCAACATACATGGCGACCATCTTACCATAATGGTCCCAAGTCAACACATAATCGGCATAAAAAGTACTTTGAGGAGCATGTTCCTTGACTTTCTTCCCTTGCTTTGAGTTGACCTTGATTGGCTCCTCCTTCTTGACTTGAGTTTGTGGCCTCTCATACTTATAATACACAATATGAAAGGACTCAAAACTCATGGGCTTCGTGTAGTTGGCCTCGTGTTCCACCCCCTTGATCCAAGGGTACTTTGTGTGTTGAAAGTGCTTTAACAAGCCACCTTTCACACCAAGGACGGAGATCTTGTTGTTCTTGATGATGGGGATAAGGTATCTATCACCTTGTTCATCCTTACCTAACCCTTGTCATCCTTGTAGCCATACTTTTTCATGTAGCTTGTACCAAAAGCCTTCGAATACTTCTCAAACTTACCTATCTTGAGATGTGGCTTCTCTTTCTTGAGGAGATTTGTGAGCCTAGGTATCTCCTTCTTCATAGCTTCTGCTTCGGTAAGGTTAGTACCATAAGATTTTATATCAACATTATAACAACTTGCACAACCATTGCTAGTAGAGGGAGTAGAGGACTTGGTTGCATCATTAGAGCATGCGGAAGTACTTTCCTAAAGAGTGTTAAATTGTACTTCAAGAGCCATGTGCTTGGCATTCAAACATAATAAGTTTTCTTGAAGTGTTTCTTTTTCACCCTCTAGCTTAGCATTTGATTCATTGGCTAAGAAGAGTTCCTTAGTCAACTTCTCAAGATTCTCCTTCTCTTTAGCATGAGACTTTTCAAGCCCAAGAAGTTTGTCAATTTTGGCTTTGAGCAAATCCTCTTGCACCTTAAAACCCTTCCTTTCTTGGGAGAGGGATTTCTCAAGGGCTATGAATTTCTCTTGCTCATGCCTCATTAACTCTTCTTGAGCCTCAAGAGTCTCATCCATAATCTCTAATTCCTCCTCTTGTTTCATGATTCTATCAGTGTCTTTTTTACCAAATTATTTAGTTAATGTTTCATACATATCCTCATTATTATCATTATCATCAAGAGAGATGGATTTGGGAGCTATACCCCTTTTGCCATAAGACAAGTGGGAGTACTATCGTCTTCATCGTCTGTGAGCTCCCCAAAAATTGAGGTGCTTATTGTTGTTGAAGCTTGCACCGCAATTGTAGCCACTTCTTTATCATTGGAATTCTCTTTTGTTGAGTCCCATTCTTGACCAAGATGTGCTTCACCAACATGCTTCTTCTTCTTGTTGTTGCCTTCTTCGTCCCTCTTGTTGGGTGTTGGACAATCGGCTACAAAGTGGCAAACTTTCGCACACCCAAAGCATGGCCTATTTGAATTCCTTTTGGTCTTGCCCTTGTAATTTCATTTCTTGAAGAAACCGCTCCTCTTGAATGACTTCTTGAGGTTCTTCATGAATAGAGCTAGTTCTTCATCATTATCACTATCACTATCACTTTCTTCCTTTTCTTCTTCCTTTGAGCTTTCTTCAATCTTGACGACTTCCTTACCTTTACTTTTGGTGCTTGCTTGAAGAGCAACACAATTTCCCTTCTCAATTTGCTCATAGATTCTTGACATTTCTTGAGACCTTGGCTTCGTTGAAGGTCATGAGATGCTCTTCAATCCTTCCAATCACATCGGCGGGAGTGAATCTCTTGAATCCTCTCTTGTCTCTAATCAAGGTAGCAAGGTTTACATCTCTTGCTATTTATGCACTTAGAATCTTGTCCACAACTTCACGGTGACCTCACTTGTTGCTTCCAAGTGACTGAATCTTGTTGATGATCTTGTCTAACCTATTGTACATCTCTTGTGGTGACTCACTTGGGAGCATGACAATCCTATTGAGCTCTCCTTCCAAGCATTGGATTATTCCTTCCCTAACTTTCCTTGTGCCTTCATGATTGATTTGGAGAGTGTCCCAAATCTTTTTGGCGAAATGGTAACCATCCATCTTTTGCTTCTCCCCTAGTACTGGGGAACTAAGAAGAATGGAAGTGGCTTGCATGTTGCAATGAATCTCATGTTATTGATCCATGGTGAGTGGTGTGTTGTCCTTCGGATAGTTAACACCTACACACACGATCTTTGAAAAAGGTCGGGTGAACCCCAATCAAATGCGCAATCATCTCATTTCTCTATGAGGCGTACCCCATCCCATCAAAGCGAGGAAGTTTGCCCATGGAGATAGAGGTATATGGGGTAGTATCACTTAAACGAGAATAATCAAAAGAAATTTGAGTGTTAGACTTATTTTCACGCTTCTTTCTCTCATCTTCTTCGTAATCCGAGTCATCTTCGGATGAGTCCACAAAGACTCCACCTGCAATGACCTCATCTTCATTGTTCATCAATTTCTCTTCCTTCTATGATCCATCACCTTTGGAGATTCCTCCTTCTCCCAACATCTTGATTCTCCAAGCAGTTAAGCTTTAATCCAGAGATCAAAGCTCTGATATCAATTGAAAGGACCTAAGATGGACTAGAGGGGGGTGAATAGTCCAACTACTGCTTTAAATCATTTTAAAACAAACTGACAGTACAAACTCCAAAAACTCCGAAGATTATTTCCGAAACCTGATTCCGTAAAAATCTCTGGAAACTCTAGACTTTTTGCTGAATATGAACTTCGATGAATCAAACTTGACCCAAAATTAAAACCTTTGAAATACAAGAGTCTCTAGGTGCTGATCTACTACTTCAACCTATTAAGCTTAGCTCAAACTCTTGTAGGAAGTAGATCGGCCTCAAACCCTAATGAAATAAAGAACGAACACAATTCAAGTGCAATAACAAGTAAATCAAAGTCAAGAACACAAGGATTTAGTTCCCAAAGTTCAGGTTACACAAAGAATGCCTACGTCTCCGTTGAAGTGCCCACAAAGGACGGGTTTGTCAATTAAACCACTTCCTCTCCCTAGGATCCAAATACCCTATAGCTTATACTTATTTCACGGGGTAATACAAACTTCTAGGGGCTGCCACAACTGAGTTGGAGCTCTCAAACGACACCTAGCCTTCTAGGAGCAAGCTCCAAAAGTAAAGAAACCGAAATCCATGACTTGACGAAGAAACGAAGTGCTCAAAGGATGGGAATGAACTTGCTAGCACTCAACCTTGCTCTCTCTTGAATCTCACTTCAATCTCCTCCCCAAATCTCACCAAGGAAGTCATGAGGGGAGTAAAGTGGTGCTTTGAATGCAAGAGAGTTGTTCTGGTTCGAGTTAGGTCAAGAGAAAGGAATGAGAGGGTGTGAGAGGGTATGAATACCCCTTCACCAACAACTAGCCGTTATGCTATCAAAGTGCGGAGTTTCAGGACAATTGTCCGGAGTTTTCGAACATCGGCAACTCCGGAGCAATCTTCAGACACTCTAGAGATGCACTAGAGAAGGAGATTTAAAGTGAATGAGTGGGTTTCTCTCATCAGCAAATAGATGGTTATGAGAACTTCTTCATCAACAAGACCGATAGACTTCGAATACCCCTTTATAGTACAACATTTCTTAATTACTCAAGGATAAAAACATTAATATAAAATATAGCCCTTGTGTCCTCGAACTGCATTTCATTTCCTTTTTCCGTGTGCTTTCCAATATCAAACTTGTACTACCACCTGTCCATCAATTAACAAAGGATTAATCTTCCAAGTGACTTGTCATCAATCAACCAAAACACAAAGGAGGACAAATGCACTTTCAGAAGCTTAGTCTTTGTTTTCTTACGTAGTCCTAGCTTTGTTTGTTGTTGTTTTGAGTTCCTAAGTATTGAGGGTTGGAGTCTAAGTACTCATGTATCGTTTGGCTATATAGAGGCCAGATTTATATCCTTTATCTAAGAAAACATGTCCATGAAAACCTTGAACACCACAAGTCAATAATTGCACCTAGCAGCTGGAGTGTCACAACATATTAACTTGTCAATATATGTATTTATGTGCTTTTCTCTCCGTTGGCAAATATTTATGAGCTTATATAACATAGCATTTGAATGTGCTGCTCAATTAGACAAACGGTTTTTTCTGTAAAACACATGATGTGCGCCACTAACCGCCCAAAACATGTTGATTTTGCTGTATAATAAGCATGGGGTAGACTAGAAACACACAATTTTCAAGTTCTTGATTTACTAGTACACACACATCAATACATCTTATTGTTGTAAGTAGTATAGCACTACTTATTCTCTATATACAAAGCATAACATGCACTCATTCGTGTTTGTTATCTGCTGGATGGAAGATTTACGCATTTATTATTGATGTGATCACTACTACAAAAGCTCACATTCGTCCACTACATTTAGTACCGGACACAAAAAGAACCGGTACTAAAGTGGCACGGAACCCCCAGAGACCATTTAGTACCGGCTGGTAACACCCGGTACTAAATGTCACACTTTAGTACCGGCTAGTGTTACCACCCGGTACTAAAGTGTGACATTTAGTACCGGCTGATAAGAAGCATCTTCCATTCAGTCCCAGTCCTCAATGGGTTACTTCAAAAGGAATACGTGAGGCTTGAGGTCATGAGTTCGAATCCTCACGACCGTGCACGCGCATTTACGTGTGGAAAAATCACGTGACTCGTGACTTGACTTGTGCCGGCCAGCCAGTATCGGCTGGGCTGCCCGGTACTAAAGCGCAATTTTGACCGGTATTGAAGTAACTTTTTGCAGTAGTGGATGGTGTGATGTCTCACCTCTAAAACTCGATGCCATGACCTTGAGGCACCTGAACCTTTCCCTTTTGTCAATCAAGCATATGTACTTGCGAATTGTAGACTTAAGGCTTTGAACTACTTTCAAGTGACTAATCAAGCTTTTCTATTAACATTTAGTGTTAGATGAAAAATGGACCCAAACACCAGAAAGAATTGGTGAGCATCCAATTGTATTTTTAATGCAAATTTGCATGATGAATTGTTTTTTCGTGTGATAGGTACCTCATCGTGATTGATGATATATGGACCATACAAGCATGGAACATTATTAAGTGCTGTTTTGTTGAGAATAATCTTGGCAGTAGAGTTATAACAACTACACGTTCTGAAGATACGGCAAGGGAATGCTGTTTTAGTTTGCATGACTA
This sequence comes from Echinochloa crus-galli, assembly GCA_900205405.1. NCBI lineage: Eukaryota > Viridiplantae > Streptophyta > Magnoliopsida > Poales > Poaceae > Echinochloa > Echinochloa crus-galli. Next base: position 280,465 of record OAMR01000638.1, on the reverse strand, counting down.
CATCTACAGGATCAAACCTCTTAATGATGTTGACTCAAGGAGACTATTTTACACAAGGATTTTTCATTCAGAAGATGCTTGCCCCGAGCAACTAAAATGTATTTCAGATGAAATTTTAAAGAAATGTGGTGGGTTGCCATTAGCCATACTTACCATAGGCAGTATTTTGGCTAGTCATCAGGAGGTCAGTTCGATGGAAACTTGGGAAAAGATAATACATTATTTTCGCTTTCAGCTGGAAACAAGCCCTGCTTCAGAATGGATGAGACATGTGTTTAATCTTGGCTACAATGATTTATCTCTGGACCTTAAAACATGTATTTTGTATCTTGGTATGTTTCCAGAAGATCACAAAATAATTAAGGATGATTTGTTGAGGCGATGGATAGCTGAGGGCTTCATTACTGAAAAGCATGCTGACTGCCAAGAGGAAATTGCAGAAAGTTACATTAATGAACTCATTAACAGAAATATGATTCAAATAGCTGAGTGCAATGACTGTGGTGAAGTATTTTCAGTACAAGTGCATGATCTGTTGCTTGATTATATCATACTGAAGTCCACGGAAGAGAACTTCTTCACTATAATTAATGATCAGCATAGCACGAAAGGCTCTTTCGAAGTTCGTCGGCTAAATCTTCATGTCAGAACTTCAGAAGGCTATGACGTGCTGGAAAACATTGCTCTCACCCAGGCTAGGTCATTTAATTTGTGGGGTCCTTCTCAGTGGCTCCCTTCACTCAAAAAATTTCAACTCCTGCGAGTTCTACATCTTGATATCTGTGACTCCAAGAGCAGGCAGTACGACATGTCTTCTGTAAGCAGTTTGTTCCAACTGAGATACCTGAGGACCAGTGGCATCTTGTGTAAGAAACTGCTGCAGACACATCTGAGCAACCTACAGTTGAGGACATTGGAGGTTGTCAGCGAAAGAGAATATTTCGCTCTGGATGCACGGATGTTACCCTCAACACTGCGGCATCTGAATCTTAACGCAGGTGTGAAACTGGTTGGTGCAATCGGCCGATTTAGAGACCTCCGTACATTATGTGAATTCGAAATGATCCTCGATGATGTGGGCAGAATGAATGGGCTCGGCGAGCTGACAAATCTCAGGGAGCTGAAGCTCTTTCGGTGCCAAAGTAGCATATACGACACTTGTGATGCTCTGCTCTCCTCCCTCTGCAAACTCTGCAGCCTTCGGTCCCTAACCATCAGAGGACCCTCGGATATCCACGATGATTTCTTGGCTCGTTGGTCGCCGCCTCCACGCCATCTTCGCCGGCTACACGTACTTCCATGCCTCTTCTCCACCGTGCCTGCTGATTTGCTAGCGCAGCTCTGCAACCTCAGCAGCTTGGAGATCCAAGTCGTGTCGCTGCCGGGTGATGGCGTTGACGTTCTCGCTAGGCTGACCTCGCTGCTGCACCTTACGCTTCACGTTGAGCGTGACCCCCAAGAAGGCGTCGTGGTCATGCGCTGTGCGGCGTTCCCGAATCTCAGGGAGTTCTGGTTCCGATGCAGGGCGCCTTGCCTTGCGTTCGAGGCGGGAACCATGCCCAGGCTTCGTAGCCTCCGTATTGACTGGTACGCGCGAGCAACACGGCAAACCGACCGTGTGCTTGAAGGCATCGAGCACCTGGGTAGCCTCGAGGAGTTGAAGGTGAGTATTTTCGAGCGCGAGGACTTCTTGTCTAGGTGGTTTATGAGTAGCTACTACGAGGAACCAGACGTGGAAGAGCATCGGAAGTGGGACGAGAAAAGCCTGGAGGCTGCGGTCAAGGAGGCCATCAGCAAGCATAAGGGAAGTCTTCGTGTTGCCATCCACGCCGCATAAGATCATAGCATTGGTCAAGGCCCAAATGGTATGTATGATCTGAACTATCTTTCTGCCTGGTTCGTTTCAAAAAAAAATAAACTATCTCCCTGGATCCAGTTGCATGCATGTGTCCTCTATTTCTCTTCATCGTTAACTTTGTTCCGATGCTAACGAGTTGCTTATCCACGTGCAGCACTCCAATATATTTGTCAAGTACATGAAGATGAGGGTCCTATTAGATGGACATCCTGTCCATGGGATTTGTGGCCCTGACTATGATATGATTGCTAGCGTTTTCTCTAGATGTATTGATATGATTTCAGTTTCGGTTTTTGAGTTTTAATGACTGCTGTTGTTGTTGTTGTGGACTGGCATATTCCTTTCCTACTTGATCCCTGGATTTGATGGACTTGTGATATTAGTTTTCGATCGAGGTTCCATAAGAGAGCACAAATAAGTTGACCTGCGATATGCAGATATGCAGTGGCAGTGCTGAATTTTTACATAATGGAAAAAAGTTCCGGTTTCAATCTCCTCTGCATTGGAGTATCAGTCCAAAATTATTACAAGTACTAGTAGCATTGCTACACTGGCACACAAAGTTTTAGACCAAAGATAAGCAACTGAAAAACAAATTCGCATATTGAAAGACCATCCATTTGAATTGGAGAAGCGCAATGCTACCATCTCTAGGTTGCGGCACGATACCACTGAGGTTTCCTGATCTTCTTCGTTTCGCTATAACTTGGCCCAGAACCGGAGCCAATACTATTCCTCTGTAAAAAAAAGTTTTTGGTCTACTTTTGTCAAAAACTACATGTTGACAACCAAAATTGGCAGGGCTGGCTGTAATTCGAGTAGGTTTATGATTTCAAGTTTTATCCCATATTGTAACTACTCAGAAGGGGTACGACTTCCCCGGCCTATATAATAAAGGCTAAGGCCGATTGAGAAATACATCAAATCGAATCTATCAAATCTACTTTTTATCGTTTTGTCTTTACTTTTATCTCTTTACCCTTCTCTTCCAACCCTACAATGACTGTCCTTCTTCTGTCTCCATGGCATGAGGAGGCGCCCTAGCTGGCCTGCCGAGCCTAGGGCAAACCAAGGTGCGCCTGCCCCGACGGGGTCCCTCCCGGGCGAGCGTTCGTTGGTCTCTCGCCGGGCACCGCCGACGAGACCGGTCTGACCGGCTATCATACCGTTCTGACCGACCTGCGTGGAGGAGCAGTAAGGAGCCCCTCCGTGCGCCGCACGTTCAAGTGCGATTCGTGTGTTGGCCCGAAATTGACGTCAACACATTTTGGCGACTCCGCTGGGGACGAGAATCTAGCTGCCATGGCTGATCCGTCTAACCCTAGCATTGATCTATCAAGACTTAGTTATGGGCTCTTTATGGAGTACACACGAGAGTGTCGATTGGCAGATGAAAGATTGTTCCTATCCTGTTTCTGCAAGACAGAAAAAGGTATTATTCGAGTAAAAGAGTGGATGCCGCCGTCCACCATCGACACATTGAAAGAGATGCAATCCTCAGGTACTTTATCTAATGATCTATCCGATTTTGTGAATTATTATCTAAATAAAAAGGATAGTTCAGATTTAGTTCCTATTGCTCAAAAGTCGGCTGTTGAAAAACCAACTAATGTTATTATTGATCCTAGCAATAACTTGCCGCATTGTGATGTTGTTTGTCAAGGGACACATCGGCCGTCTCAAGCCTAAGTTGTCGAACCAAAATTCCCTAGCATGAGCATAGCAAGTGCGCCTAGTACTTCAACGCTCGGGGGGCAACAAAACAAAGGCAACGGTGCCAGTTGCATTGTGACCGGTCTGACCGGTTCTCAAACCGGTCTAACCGCTTTATCTAGGGGTTCGCAAAATAAATTAAAACCAAAGATGGTTAAACCCAAAAAGTCCGAGACTGGTGTTTGGAAAACCATTGAATCCAAAGGCCGTCATAAGCATCAAAGAGAAAAGCCGAATTATAAACTTTCGGCTAAGTCTCAAAGACAAAAGATTGTCAATGATGCTAGATCGGTTTAAAAATTCTAAACAATCAAAATCTTCTCCTAGAGAGAAGTTCCATAATCGGAATCGGCAATGGAATAATTCTCACAAATCAATGTCGTTTCCACCATATGGATCACATACACCGATGCCATGGGAGTTTTGCTTTAATATGCCTTATTCTTATTCTCCTTGGTATTATAATTCACATATGCCGTCTCTTCCTAGACATTTGTGTTCAGATTATATTACTTATAAGGAGCCGGTAATTAGTAAGACATCACCTATGCATAATGACCGTTTTGATCAAAAGAATCGGTCTATACAGAAAACTAAGCGTAAGGTTATCAAACAAGTCTATCATGTCAAAAAGGATGGTAGATTAAATAAAAATTCAGATTTGACACTAGATATAGAAAAGCCGACAAGTGAAAAATCATCGGCTAGTTATGCTGATCAAATTGTCCCCAATGATAAGCATGTCGCAAATAATATAGCTGAGCAACTATCATGTTCGGCTGGGGGGCAACATGATCTCAAATTGGCTGGTTCTCAAGGAACCGGTCTTAACGGTGTTCCAACCGGTCTGACCGGTCATACCAAAAATTTTAGTAGAACTGCAAAAATTACTCCAAAGAGTAAGGTGATGAAGAAGGGGCCAAATTTTGCTGAGTTGTTGCAAAAGTATCAAAAGATAGCCGAGCAAAAGCAAAGTAATCGGTTAGGAGATCAAAGTTGGTATTCTTCATCACCAAGAGTAAAGAAGCATCAACGGTTATCTCATTATTCTTCAATATTTATTCTGTCGATGCATGTGCCATGGAATGCGTATCCAAGTATACCTAATTATAATTCATGGTTTTGGTATGATCCTTGGTCTTCTTTTTACAATTATCAATATTATGCTTCTGATGCACCAAGGAATTACGGTTGAGCGCCAGACCATTGAAGATTATTTTCTGGCACGCAAGCTTTGCCAAAAAACAGGGGGCATATGTTGACAACTAAAATTGGCAGGGCTGGCTGTAATTCGAGTATTTCAGGTTTTATCCCATATTGTAACTACTCAGAAGGGCACGACTTCCCCGGCCTATATAATAAAGGTTAAGGCCGATTGAGAAATACATCCAATCGAATCTATCAAATCTACTTTTTATCGTTTTGTCTTTACTTTTATCTCTTTACCCTTCTCTTCCAACCCTACAATGTTGTTCTTCTTTCCTCTCCGCGATGTCAGAGGACGCCCTAGCTGGCCTGCCGAGCCTAGGCCAAACCAAGGTGCGCCTGCCCCGACGGGGTCCCTCCCGGGCGAGCGTTCGTTGGTCTCTCGCCGGGCACCGCCGACGAGACCGGTCTGACCAGCTATCATACCGGTCTGACCGACCTGCGTGGAGGAGCAGCAAGGAGCCCCTCCGTGCGCCGCACGTTCAAGTGCGATCCGTGTGTTGGCCCGAAATTGACGTCAACACTACATTATTATGAGACAACCATATTGTCCAATAGAAAGCTGCACACCCGCCAGTAAGAAAAGATTTGGCATGTAGCCCCCAGTTTTATCCAATGACCAAACAAATCCATCATACTATATGGAGGAGATATGTCAAAAACCATATGCACAACACGCCAAAGAAATTTTGCATAATTACAATGAAAAAAAAGATGGTTTATGGATTCCACATAACTGCAAAAACTGCAATATTTGCTCTCATTTCAATTTCTTCTAGCAAGGTTATCTTTAGTCAAAATAACACATTTTTTGAGATACCACATAAAATTCTTATTTTCCAAATTTCTGGCGTGACTCTAACTCCACTACTGACGAGATATTTGTACATAGAACGTATTGAAAACGTCTCATTCTTCTGCAGGGACCAAAGAAAGGTATATCTCACCCCGTTAAGTTTACATTCATAATTTTACTCACCAAACTATACCACTCTGAAAGCTTATACCCCACTAATGACCTCCTAAAGGAAATATTAAGTGGTGTTGCACTAAAAACTTTTGGCACAGTGGCATGTACTTTCCTCACTATATTATACAAGTTCGGATACTGCGACTTTAAAGTCCGTGTCCCAAACTATGTATCCTCCCAAAATTTAGTCTAGGCACCTGCTTGCACATCAAAATGACCTAACTGGAGGAACTCATCCTTGACTCCCATCAAACCCATACAAAACAACGAATCGCCTTGTTTCTTATACACTTGGGCTAGGGCTTATTTTTAACATATTTGTTTCTTATTAGATCTTGCCAAATGCCCTCATCATTACATAGCTTGAAAAGTCATTTTCTTAGTAAACACTTATTCTGAACATTTAGGTTCATAATTCCCAATCCTCCCTAGTATTTTGGCTGACAAATTAAATCCCACTTTGCCAGTCTATACTTTTTCTCGTGTTGTTCATTCTGCCAAAACAATCTTGACCTATAATATTCTATTTTTTAAGGACTCCCTTGGGACCTCAAAAAAGGAGAACATAAACATAAACAATCTACATAAGACAGAGTTGATCAATACATATTGATCTGCCC
>OAMR01000638.1:259068-269871 GCA_900205405.1 Echinochloa crus-galli | reverse complement strand
CCCCCCCCGGCCGCCGCGTCAAGAGCATTCTCCCTTTCCATCTGCTTAATTTCTTTTTTCAAATCATTCCTCTATCATTCGCTAATCCTTGTTACTCAGTTTCCTAACATGCATAGGTATGCCTAAGTAGCGAAAATGATAAGAGCCTATTTTACACCCAAAAAAAATTGAGTATGTAGCCTCTTACTCCTTGGCTTCACCAAAGCAGATTATCTCACTTTTTCGAAACTTTATCTTTAGGCATGATAATTTCTCAAACATGCATAACAACTCAATGTTCTTTGCTTGCTTAATATCATGGTCCAGAAAGATAATTGTGTCATCTTCATATTGCAGAATCGAGAGCCCATCTTCTATTAATTGTGGAATCACCCTATATATGATGATTGCTAGCATGTCCGCCACTATATTAAATAGTACGGGGGACAATGAATCACCTTGCCTTAGGCCTTTTTTTTGTCTGAAAGTAAGAACCCAATAATTATCATTTACTTTAATCCCTACATTCCCTCTAGTTCTAAAATCATGAATCCATTTGCATCAGATTGGTGAGAACCCTTTCATCCTTAAGGATTGTTGAAGGAAGTTTCAATTTAACTTGTCATATGCTTTCTCAAAATCTATTTTAAACACTACCCCCATTCTGTTTTTTTTGTATGCAACTCAGTGAACGTTCGTGTAAAATGATTGCCGCATTTCTTCCTGGCAAGAAAGCTGTTTGAGAAGGTCTGATTACTTTTTGGGCTACCCTTTAAATTCTATTTGTGGCTATTTTTGTAAAGATATTAGGTAGTAGAATTATTGTTCCAAAATTTAGGGTATGTAGAGGTAGCGAACCCTTAAGTAATTCCTCTAAGAGAGCCATCAAGTCTTCCTTTATTATATCCCAGAAGAATGGATAAAACTCTAGTGGGAATCCATCAAGCTCAAGCACCTTATTCGGCTCCATCTGAAAAATTACATGTTTAACCTCTTCCTCTCAAAACATTTCTACTAGTAATGCATTTTCCTCTTCTGATACTTGGGGATATATATTACTTATTAGTGATTCATCCGTAGTCATATGGTTCAGCTGTGGGGGCCCAAAAAGATTCTTAAAGAACTTTGTGATATACTTTATCAGCCTCACATCCCCACATATTTTTTCCGTCTTGTTCAAGTTGGAAAATACACATTTTTTATGTTTACCATTAGCCACTAATTAGAAATATTTGGTGTTCGCATCTCCTTCCAATAGATTTTTAATTTTAGCCCTTTGATACCATTTCAATTCTCTCTCTAAGTAATTCAGCTAGCCTTCCATTGAGGACGTGCTTTAAATTAACTTCGTGATGATCTAGGGCAGTGCTGATAGTGTACTGAAACGACTAATAAGTTACATACTTACATTGCCAGTGACACTGGCATAGGCCTTCTCTATATCCCTAAACCTTGCAATAGTTGTAGACAAAACTAGCAAAGGGTCTTGCCATTGCCATATTAACTACACTGGGCAGGTTACGATCCTTTTACTACACTAATAAAGCTTAACTCAGGCACCACCATAAGGTCGGAAATAGTTTGACGCTCGTCAAAATCGTACTCATTCCAATCAGGTGGACCATGCAGTTCACCCTTGGCGTCCTCCGCGGGCAGCAGGAGCTCCGACTGTGAGCACGCCGGCGAAGGTATGAAGAGCTTCTCGGCATCCTCCTCCTCCATCGACGGCGTGGAAACCGCATCATCAGGCACCACGGGATCATGCTCTGTTCTACACAGAGCTGCCGGAACGGCGGCGGCGGCGGCCGCCGGCAAGAGAACACCGGCGCCGGCGGTCCTCGGGTCGTTGGTGCCGCCGGCCAGCAGGTCTGGCACAGGGTGCAGCAGTGGTGACGGTTGGCCGGCGTAACGACGCTCCGCTGACTGAACGGCGGGGACGACCGGGACAAGCCGAGCGGCGCTCCACTCCGTGCCGGAGCTCATGATCACCGGATCTGGCACAGAGTGTGAGGATGACGACGGTGGTGGAGCTGGGTCATCGCACGTGTGCGCGTCCCAGTAGGTGATCTCGAGCTTGGATGGATCGGCGTCGGATTGCTGGACGTGCTTCTTCGCAGGGCAGCCGGTCTTGCGGCCACATTTGAAGTAGCTCCTGCAAGAGCCACGCACGCCACACGGTTTCATCATCAGAAACATAACTGAGAAATCTTTGTCTCTTCCGGCCGCTTCAGCGCAAGTAGTACCTTGGAAATCTAGCGCCAAGAATATCCTTCTGTCCGTACTTCCTCCATGTATAGGAATCTTGAACTCCGTTTTGTAGTACAACCATTCGGCACGCTCCTTCCATCCTGGATCATGACGAGGTCAGGCTCAAGAATACCAAGGTGACCCAGCCAATTCAGAAAATAGGAATGGATCTGAATAGACCACATGGCGTGTCTGGTATCAAGGTAAAAATTAAACAGTTGTGTTGTGGCTTGCTAGTTGCTATGACAAACAGAGGACATATTACCAAAACATGATCCAATTAGCTAAAAAAAAGTTAAAGGAGGTGTAAGGCAGGCACCTGAGCCGTTGCCCACTTCTCCTTGGCGCTGATCTACCGCCGCCGCCACCGCCAGTAGAGCTCTGCCCTGGAACTGGAGGTCGCTGCGTGTCCAACGCGCCGAACCGCAGAGACGCGAGCGCCTGAGAGAGTGAATCGGTGATGTCTGAGAGCAGGGCATCCACGGCGCTGCCAGAAGATCCTGATCCGCCTCCGGCAGCGGGCAGTAGCTTGGCCAGCACTGCCTTGAGCTGGTTGGTTGACTTCTGAGCTCCGACGATGAACCGCTCCATCGTTGCGCCACCCGGGCCGGCGGCCATCTCTCAATCTGAATCCGAGAGCACCCAATCTCTAGTCTCTATGTGTGTTACTCGCAGATGACTGGTGTGTTAAGATATTCTTGTCTTCTTGACTCTTGAGGCAGTAGGTGAGTATAGTGTTGTAAAACCAATGCACTTTGTTCTCTTTTTTATACAAACAGTTGCACTTTATTCAGCAGGGGTCAGTCAAGATAGCAACCAGTGACCCAATCACTGGAGAGCTTCTCTTATCGCTAACAAAAGAAGCCCATGTGGCATCCGTGGAAACTTTGAACCCTTCCTGGATAAAAGTTCCCACGTGAACGTCGGTACGTGGTGCTCCTGCTCCTGAAATAAAAGGCGATTCGACAACCAGACATACGTAAGTGTTTTCCCGGGTTCTTTAAAGAAGTTCAAAGTTACATGACAGTTTACCCCTAATATGTACTGAAGTTCCTTCAAATTGTGCCGTCAATGCTGATTTTGTGGTGTAGTACCCATTCTGTGTCCATTTCCAAATGATTTGATCTGGTTTCCGTGAAAGTTCGTTGCCTCCTGCACCAAATTCGAGAGTAAAAAGAATTCGGCTTCTTGTACGGTATTTATGCGCCAGAGACCCCTTGTCCGATTACGATCGGTGAGATCCTCTCTCACTCCCGGTCTAGAAAAACGCCCCGAACCCCCGTCAAACCAGCGAGGGAATTTTTTTGAAAAAAATCTAAAAATTCACTCCCACGAGGAGTCAAACCCGTGGGGCTACTAAGGGTGCTACTCAAGCATTGCAATCATCAAGCTACAAGCTCTTTCTTCTTCTTAATGAAAAACCGTGGGGCGGTCTTATCCCACCGATCTAGTTTTCTTTTAAGATCCTCTCTCACTAATTTGTTCTTCCTACATAGCAGCTTATATAGACTAGGTGCTATGTCAATTAGTGCTCTTCCATTTATCTAAGTGTCGGGGACATCCCAAGGGGGTCCCCTAACCACCGGGAATAATCACCCTCAGAAAACACCTAACCACCGGGAATAATCACCCTCAGAAAACACCTAACCACCGGCGGCCCAGCAAATCACCCGAGCAGCGTGTCCCAGTGCCGCTCGCCGCGGCCCAAACGACCATCCCGGCTTGCCTCAAGGCCCAAAGAGCGAGCGCCATGACCGCCTCGCTTGAGGGTCTTCGACCCCCTCGGGCAGGCATGGCCGCATTTCCACCTCGCTCGAGGGTCTTTGACCCCCTCGAGCGGGCGCGACCCCGCGTTGGCCTCGCTCGAGGTCCACACGCCTCCTCGAGCGGATGGACCACTCCGTCCCGCTCGAGGTCACCCCTCTATTCGCTGTCGCCCAGCAGGCGTGGCGAGCCCTGTGCGGACGTACGGCTGTCATTCACCGCCACTATTCCGCCTAATCTCGTCCTCCCCCGTACGACCCGGCCCTCGAACGGGCAGGGGAGGCCCTCGAGCGGGAATACGAGCCAATAGGGAAGCGCTGACTCCAGCCCGGCGTGGCTCTGCCACGACGTACGCTGGGTCAGATTATTGACGTAAAATCTGTAGTTCACGCCAAGCACACAGCAAGCCGAATTAGCTAGCTTCACATGCGAGCGTTTGAATCCAGAGCGTGCCAGTCAATTTTCCCTGAAACTGACACAGGAAGAAAATATTTAGAATAAAACCTGGAACGTGCCGGATGATACCAGACAGTTCCACATCTACGGCTTTGCAAAGCCAATCTTGATCGGCATATAGCTATGAACAAGCTATCTGTCGCAATTGATGCATTCGTTACATAATCGGCAAAACAGCATGCAAAGGGTGCACAGCCGACCGCGTGACGTCACCATGATGAAAGATCGGTTTTTAATTAAATGATCGCTGCAGTACTCAATCACAACTGATTAACAAGAATGAGGTATAATAAACGTGAAAAGCACGATCGTGAATCTCTAGTAAACAAGAATGCATAGGTTTAAAAGCACTAGTCTACCGCATGTCTAGATACTTTCGAACCCGTCAGGTACAATAAACACACAAGTTAATCCACCGCATGATACAACTTGTTTAAAAATCACACCACCAACCATGAAAGTGCAATGTACCTTTTATCTTGCTCATCTTCTATTTCTGTGATAAAAGATACTTTTGTTTCGGAATTGACCATAAATACTCAGCGTTTCTAGGTCATCTTAGCTCAATCCTCGCTTTTTCCGCTCTTAACTTTTCCGAAGCTTAAATTTTCCTTTCGCTTTTTTTTGTTCTTGGTAGGCTCTAGTGGCCGAACTTTTGATTCCCACCGAGGAGAAAACACCCACTTATTTTCTCGGGCCCGTAGGAGATTCAGACCCTTCTGAGCTGATTGCTGCCGAATCTCAAAGGCTTCCCTTCAAAACTTCACTGGCAAAGCCTCATGAATGGCAAGATGCTTTCAAGAACTGGCCTCTGCCCCCAATCGCCGGTTGGAGGAACAAGTACAAGAGAATTTTTGATGACAAAAGCCCTCAAACCAAGAACTGGGACAATCTCTGCATCTCACACTGTTTAGAGCTATCTTTAGCCGAGACACCCAAGAATGAGAGCCTTCTAATCGCAGCCTGCCACTTTTGGTCCAATGGTGCAAATGCTTTTCTTTTTGGCCATGGACCGATGTCTCCCACCTTGGCCGATGTCTACATGATGACCGGCCTGAATATCATAGAGTCTGTTCGCCCATACAAGTACAAGGGCTCCTCCAAGGAAACAGGAGTAAAGACAGGAGTTGGATATAAGAAATATATCCAGAATTATATGTCTGATGGTCCCCTGTCTGATGTTGAATACAGGGCCTTCCTGAATATGTGGTTGTGCAGATTCATTTTTTGCGGTAAAGCCAATGAGCCAACTCTGAATCATATTGTGATGGCTGAAGATTTGGCTGCTGGCACACTCATCCCTCTTGGGAAGTACCTGCTGGGAAGTGTCTATCATATGCTTTGCCGGTCGGCTTCGCCCATGGCAATCCGGAGGATCTAGGCAGCTAGGCTGTGGCCAAGTGCCACCAAGATTGTTTCTCCATGAATTCCTCAAGCCCAGGGAGATTGTTACAGACTCCACTGAGACAAGAAGGATTTTTGACTACAGATGCTGCGCATCTATCTATAAACCTGAGCCTTTTGTGCCAATAACATCTGTTCATCCTTCTTTCACCATCTGGTGGCAAGAGTTTCATGATCATATCTGCAACGTGCCAATTCATCCCTTCTGTCTTGAATTGATGCCTGACTATCAACCAATTTCAGAGGTAACATGCTCACTCCTCATCTTGTTTTAATAATATTTCTTCCTCTGATTATTTTATCATTTTGTAGGACATAGTAACGTGGTCATGTCTCGCAATGAATCAAAACCGAACCTAACCAATTTAGATTGGGCAAAAAGAGTGTTATATGAATTAAACATAAAGTAAAACCCAAATAACACAAGGTAACTTAATGAATCTATTAGATCTTTGACAAAATCTAATAGAGCCGATAACTCGCTTCAAGCTAAACCTTAGCCTACCGCATGACTCATGATTTAACAAAGAAGCCTTCTCATACCAAGCTTAAATCCACCGCATGATACTAAGCATGATACAAGGTTGTCGATACTTACGGAGGTCGACGGATCGATGGTTCCTCTCGAAGATTTCGACGACACGACTAAAGGACTCGAAAAGGTGGCGCAAGGCCGGTTTGTTGTATGATTGTTCGATACCTATTACAATTGTCATGGGTTTATATTTATACCCAGACTTTGACACGATTCCTAATCGACTACGATTACAAAACGTTTATATATCCAGGATTCGGAAGAGCATCAATAGCATTATAATCCATGAATTCTGTATATCCATTCCCATACATATCCCTCTGCAACCTGTTATTCAGCATCTCATTGACAGCAGCTCCACCATCAACAAACATCTTAGTTAATGGCTTCCCATTGACAAATCCCCTCAAGTACAGTGGCTTCATGTGGCGATTCTTAGCTGGTTTATCGAAAATAGCTTGCTTCTCCAGCATTAATTGTGCCATTAACCCCAATTGCTCGGCTTCATCTATCTCTGGCAATACTTCCTCCTGTACAATTTGATTAGCCGGAGATATAAATTCATTCGGCAAGAAACATACCATGCATGTGGGAGCCGCAGGACCATCATCAGCGATCAATTTCGACACTAGGATAATATTTCTTTAAATATCTCCCGTTTATAGCGGCAGTAAATTCTTCTCCCAGCAAAGTTTTTAGGATATATGCATTGCCAGGCACGCAACGAACCACTCTGAAAGGTCCTTCCCAATTTGGGGACCATTTACCGAATGCACTATACTTAGTTCCAATCGGCAATAACGCTTTCCAAACCAAATCTCCTTCTGCAAATTGCTTGGCTTTCACCTTCTTGTTGTAATATTTAGCAATCTGTATCTTATTTTTCTGTCGATGCCCTTGCCCGCAGATATGGCCTCGTACGGCCGGGAAATTGGTCCCAAGGGTTCTCTTTTCCTTCTGCAGCTAGCTTTTCATCCTCCTCCTCCCACTCTAGCTGTTTACCAGCATAACCTTTTCTGCCCGTCCTGTGCGGCTTATCGTGCTTTGCTCTCTTTTCTTTCATCTCCTGGCTCACCTTCTCAAAACTTGGAGATTTGGATGTCTCCACAAACTGCTGCTAGTCTTCTGGATTCAAAAACTGATGCTTCTCATAGGGAAGCTCATCTTGGTTCACAAATTCTGATCTTAAATGGCTCTTGAATCGCAGCTGTAACTCCCCAATCTTGCTCATAGCTGCCTTGATTGCCTTATCATCTGTCTCTTATACACATCTAGATGTGTATAAGAGACAGATCCTGTCTATATTCATCATGTCTATCGTTGCATTCAGGGCAATTATTCCATGTAGGCAACTTTAAACCCTCGTTCCAGCAATGTCTGAAGAAAGCACAATCCCAATGTGCACGTTCCTGTTCCCGTGCAAATTCTTCTTGCTCTTTTCTGTACCTTTCTTCTTCATATCTACGCCTCTGGTAGCGCTCTTTTTCTTGCTGTCGTTGCCATTTGTTGAGAAGAATACGTGAAGTGACTCTAGGCTTAGAGGATTTCCCAATTTCAACTTGATCATTCGGGAAACGAGAATCTTTCTTGCGAATTTGTTCAATCGTGACTTGCCGAGTGGGGTCAACTGAGCCACTTTGTCTTGCCTTTTCTGAAGTTAAAACTTTCATCTTCCCTTTTTCTTCAGGTGCAACAGCATTCACCATGTTGATTGAAAACCCAATCATATTCTGAGGGAAGGGATTGCTATCTAATTTCATTCTGTTGTCAAACTTCAGGTGCCCCTCTTGGATAGCCTTTTGAATCCTCATTCTGAAGATCCTGCATTCATTAATGGAATGAGAATTTCTGTTATGAAATCCACAATACTTCTTGTCTCTCACTCCTTCAGGCCGAAGCATAGAATGCCCCTCTGGTAATTTGATTCGGCCTTCTTTTACAAGGAAATCAAACAATTTGTCTGCCTTAGGCACATCAAAATCATATGTGCCCTTGGTTTGTTTAATCCACTTCTGATTCACTGTGACTGGCTCTTTGCCCCATATTATCTCTGCTGCAGCTACCTCTTTATTGTCCTCATACTCATCTCCTTGATCTGCTCTTTTGAGGAATTGATTGTAAATATCAGCTACATCATTATGTTTGGCAAATCTGGCATCCTTCTTGAAACCATACGCTTGGTTACTCATCAATGCCAATTTTTGTGACAACTGACCCAGATCTTCAAATTCCATTCCAAATAGCTTTTCACGAATTGCAGGTAGCATCCCAGCTACAGCCATACCAGCCAACTGATCATCAGGTATGTTCAGAGAAAACCACATGCTTTTTGTTTCCGTAAATCTCCTGAGGAATTCTGTAGGTGTTTCATTATTTCTCTGCCTCAAGCTAGTTAAATCAACCAACTTTTTCTCAGTGCTGCCAGTATAGTAATGAGCATGGAACTTCTGCTCCAGATCCTTCCAAGTACAAATTGACTGAGCAGGCAAAGTAGCAAACCATGTAAATGCTGGACCTGTCAAGGACAAAGGAAAGTATCTAATTCTAAAGGCTTCATCTGCGGAGGCTTCTCAAATATCTTCCGTTTATAGCAGCAGTGAATTCTTCTCCTAGCAAAGTTTTTAGGATGTATGCATTGCCAGGCACGCATCTAACTACTCTGAAAGGACCTTCCCAATTTGGTGACCACTTACCGAATGTACTGTATTTAGTACCAATCGGCAATATTGCTTTCCAAACTAGATCACCTTCTGCAAATTGCCTGACTTTTACCTTCTTGTTGTAATATTTGGCAACTCGCATCTTATTTTTCTCAACATTTTCCAATGCTTTGAGACGAATCATATGCAAATCCTCCAATTCGTCCATCATCAAGTTACTGTAATCTTTAGAACTTAAATATGTTGGATGATCATTTTATCGCAGTGAAGCAAGCTCTGAAGAATCAATCTGCTCAACCAGCCTTGGAGCAAAGGAGAACTTTGGCCAAGCAATCTGTAAAAGACCTGCATACTCAAGCTCAGAACAGCAAGGAATGACTGACCAAATTGGAATCTGAACTTGAAAAGAAGAAGGTCAGAAAAGCTGCACTTGAAGCCGAATTGAGAGATCTATCGGCCAAAATTGAAGCTGATGAGAAGAAGATAGTTGAGCTTCCCAAATTAACAGAGAAGATGCGAAAGGAAGCTTCAGCAGCTCTGAACGAAGAAAAACAACTCAAGGCAAAGCTTGCTGCTCTGGATATGTGGCTGTGCAGATTTGTTTTCTGTGGTAAAGCCAATGAGCCAACTCTGAATCACATAGTAATGGCCGAAGACCTGGCCGCAGGCACACTTATCCCTCTCGGGAAATATCTCCTGGGAAGTGTCTATCACATGCTCCATCAGACCATTTATAAGATGCACACCAACAAGAAAATTTCCTGCATCAATGGTCCCTGGTGGTTCGTCCAGATGTGGCTGCAATGGCTAAAAGCATTCATTGTCCAATGCAAACCCACGAACACACGTTCACTCGTGAGAGCACTACCGAATGCGGCTATTTAGCCGAATCGGGGTCCATGGCGAAGGAACAAACTTAATCGATAAAGATAAATCTATCAGATCGAATCGAATTCTAATCCACCGGATGATTAGCTCTAAGACGACCCAAAAACCTGCATCTACCGCATGATACCCGGTTCTGTCAAGATCTACACGATACCGACAAGCTCGAACCCGCGACACGTGGCAACCTAGACTGTTTCGGATTCGGCTATATGGACGCCGCGGTTCTTTCATCGTTTTGCGGTCTAGAACCGAACCCGACCAGTCTAGATTGGGCAAAGGTGTGTTGCATGAATTAAGCACAGAGTAAAAACGAAGCAACACGGGGTAACTTAATGAATCTGTTAGATCTTGCCGAAATCTAACAGAGCCGATAACTTGGTCCATACTAGATCTTAGCCCACCGCATGGCTCATGACCTAACAGAGGAACCTTCTTGAGACCACAACTTAAATCCACCGGATGATACTAAGCATGGTAACAAGACTACTTGCATCAAAGCTTAAATCCACCGCATGATACTAAGCATGATACAAGGTTGCCGGTACTTACGGAGGTCGACGGATCGATGACTCCTCTCGAAGAACTCGACGACTCGGCTTCTGGACATCGACCGCTGAGGGCCGGGTCACTGCGCATTCTGTTAGGCGTTGAGGTTGGTCGGCCAATCTCAGCACCGACAGAACCACTTGTTCATCTGTCATTAGCGCGTCCGCGAACCCGATCGAGGGTGGCGCAGGGCATCTCACCCCTCATCCCTTCGAAAGGGACGCGAGGGTCGCGTAAAGACGGGAAGCATGACCTCATCGACCCTTCCAGGCCAAAGGGCTCGGGGGCTCCCCGCACAAGCGACGCAGACACCCCTCGAGCACG
>OAMR01000638.1:213802-258961 GCA_900205405.1 Echinochloa crus-galli | reverse complement strand
TTCCTTGGCTTCTGATCAATTTTCTTTTGTATAATAAATCGGCTTCTTCCTTATATTCGATCCACGTCACCACGCTTTCCCGAATACTTCTGTTTCCAACTGTGGAACAGCTCCTTTGCCGAATGATGGCGGATTCCCGACGGCAGAGCATCTTTTGCCGAATGCTTCGAAGAAGACCTTCCTGCCGAACAGAATCTTTCTATCAAATCTGGCCCACTTGTCAGCCTCTTTCAGGTGCCAATTTTTGGTGTTAACACTTGCCTCAATCACCCACTCGTTCAGGGACTTGGAGGCCTCACCTCCTCTGCCGCCAAGCTTGTAGCCCCTCACATTATAATATCTCTAGGTGCTAAATTAAAACTTGACCAACTAAAACATGAGCTATGCAGTCCACCAATATCTTGTAAGCAGAAGCAGGTGGATTTGCTGTGGTGCCGAATGCCGCCTCACCATATGTGCGAGGTTTTGGTATTGCTTGCTGAGGATATTGTTGAACTAGTTGACCATTCGCACCCTTGGAACCAGCGGTGAGGGACGGGACACAGCGCATTCTGTTAGGCGTTGAGGTTGGTCGGCCAATCTCAGCACCGACAGTGGCGCGATAGGTAGGGGGCGCTGTGATCGACCGCTTTCCCAAGCAGTTCCCTCAACGGCTAGCCGCGTCTTCGCCATGTCGGCACGATCCGCCACGGGGTCTCCCGGCCCGCTTCCGCGCGGGTACCGGATCACGTTCGGGAGCCTGGAGTTCGAAGCGACCGGTGAGGGCTTCCTCATGCGGCTCGCCTCTGTGGCACATGGCCTGATAACCGGGCCTCTGGCATCGCCCACGCCGTCCCAGATCAGGAGGCGGTGGGAGCTGCACGAGCTCCTGATTCGCGTGGAGCAACGTGTCATCCCGCGCGTAGTGCTCCCTGATTGGGACGCGCACCTGTTGCTCCGGCCCGCTGTCACAGCACAGCGGGACGCTTCTCCTCTGGTAGCTCCTGCGGAGGGAGCACGCCCGGGAGATGCGGCCGGACCGACGATACCGCCCTACGGGCTGACCAACACGACCGCGAGACACTCCGCGGCACTCTACGCCAGCCTGAGCGCATATGCGGACTCGCCAAGCCACCAGCTAGGGTTGTTCCGCAACCTCCACCTCTCCTCGCCGGACGGGTCCTCAGTTGACCCCGATGACGAGGAAAGCATGTGTGGCCAGGAGCACCCGGACCTGCTGGGCGACCGCGAAGGTTTCACCTCCTTTCAGGCCGCCGCGGACTTTTGCCTCACCCGCTCCGACGATTCCAGCGAGGGGGAGTACGACCCCATGCGGGAGTGCTTCGTCCTCGAGGGCGAGGTAGAATCCGCGGATGAGGATGACGAGACACTTGACGGGGCCGCGCGCCACGAGCAGCCACTGGCACCCGTCCCGCGCGACGAGCAGCCGCAGGCACCTGTCCCGTGCGGCGAGCAACCGCCGGCACCTGCCGCGCCGCGGGATGATCCCGCGCTCGCGCAAGCGCAACTTGCGCAGGTGCGAGAGCTGGAGGCGAAGCTCCAGCAGGAGCGCCAGCAAGTGCAGGAGCTGCGCACAACATTGGAAGCCCAGCAGCCCGAGCGCGGCGAACGCGCACGGGCCGCCGGACGCGTAGCCCGGGCGCGCATCATGAACGACGCCCGCAACGCTAGCCCGGCTATGCCGCCGCGGGCGAGCCAAAAGCTCGTCGCCGCGATAACACTGATGAGGGCTATGCCCGAACCATCGATACCCGAAGCACGCGATATGCGGCGCAAGGTACAGGCCCTCGTCGAAGAGGCAGCCGTACAGCAAGTGGAGAGCTCCGCGTCGCGCATACGCCACCAGGCCAGCTCGAGGGCCGAGGGAGGCAGGCACGACAAGGAGCAGTCTGTCCACACCCCACCCAGGGGCGCGCGAGTTCCTCATTGTCAGAACCACGAGGCGAAAAGGTCCACGAAGGACCGACTCGTCGATGCGCGAGGTGCTCTCGACGATGGCGATGCGCGCAACATCTTTTGAGTATTATCAGCCGAACATGATGGCTAGGCAGTTAGGCTGTGGCCAAGTGCCCCCAAGACTATTTCTTCATGAATTCCTCAAGCCCAGGGAAATTATCAAGGACTCTGCAGAAACAAGAAGGGTTTTTGATTACAAATATCGATTTCGAGCTCTAATCCACCGGATGATTAGTTCTAAAATGACCCAAAAGCCTGCATCTACCGCATGATACCCGGCTCTGTCAAGATCCATACAAAATCAACAAGTTTGAACCCGCGACACGTGGCAATCTAGATTGATTCGAATTCACCTATGTAAGGAAACGTGATCAGGTCTTGTAATGAATCAAAACCGAACCTAACCAATTTAGATTGGGCAAAAAGAGTGTTATATGAATTAAAAATAAAGTAAAACCCAAATAACACAAGGTAACTTAATGAATCTATTAGATCTTTGCCACAATCTAATAGAGCCGATAACTTGCTTCAAGCTAAACCTTAGCCTACCGCATGACTCATGATTTAACAAAGAAGCCTTCTTGAACCAAGCTTAAATCCACCGCATGATACTAAGCATGATACAAGGTTGTCGATACTTACGGAGGTCGACGGATCGATGGTTCCTCTCGAAGATTTCGACGACACGACTAAAGGACTCGAAAAGGTGGCGCAAGGCCAGTTTGTTGTATGATTGTTCGATCCCTATTACAATCACCATGGGTTCATATTTATACCCTGGTTTTGACACGATTCCTACTCGATTACGATTACAAAACCTTTATTTCCAAAGAAATACGTCGAAGCGCCGTATTCATCTCATATTCTTCATCAAATCGGCTTCTTCCTTATATTGAATCCACGTCATCACGCGTTCCCGAATGCTTTCCATAGAGCAGCTCCTTGCCGAATCGGCGACGGACTCCCGACCGCAGAATGCCTTTGCCGAACGCCCTTGAAGACAAGCTTTCCTTTCCGAACGATATCTTTTACCAATCCCGGCCCACATGTCAGTCTCTTTCTGGTGCCAAATTTTGGTGTTAACACATGCCCCTTCAATTTCGGGATAAAAGATAATTTATCTCGGAATTGACTAGAAATCCGCAACTGGATTGAATCTTTTTAGCATCCACCCTCTCTGCTCGAATCTTCGGAACTTCGGCCAAATCCAAACCCTAGCATCATCAGCTCTTTCAAGCTTTCAATCTTCAAATGGCGCCCAGGCACCCCCGACGCGGGGGTCGCTACGACAGCGAGGAGGACAAAAGTCCGACGCCCGAGCCCCCTGGGACCCCGGTGTTCAGCCGGAAAATCCGCTCGGCGCCCATTCCGGCGCGCTTTCGGCAACCCACCACCATCGCCAAATACGCGGGCGAGACAAACCCCGAGACGTGGCTCAACGATTACTGCCTGGCTTGCGAGCTGGGCGGGGCCGCGGACGAGGCCGTCATCATCCGCAACCTTCCGCTCCACCTTGCGGACTCCGCACGGACGTGGCTCGAGCACCTGCCCGCGAACCAGATCCACGATTGGGACGACCTGGTCAAGATGTTCGTGGGCAACTTCCAGGGCACGTACGTGCGCCCCGAAAACTCCTGGGACCTGCACTGGTGCCGACAGACGGTCGGCGAACCGCTGAGGGACTTTATCCGGCGCTTCCCCAAGTGCTGCACCGAGCTCCCGAGCGTGGGTGATTCCGAAATCATCCATGCCTTCTTGGAAGGCACAACTAGTCGGGAGTTGGTGCGCGAGCTGGGGCGAAACCACTCCACCAGTGTCAACGCGCTATTCGACATCGCCACCAACTTCGCCTCTGGAGAGGAGCACAAGCTGGCAAACGAGAAGGGCGAGGTCTTCCCCAATGCCTGGAACATCCAACAGCTACGTCGCTTCTACCCTTTATTTCTCAGCATTTCTCATAAATACTTCATGTCCTTAGTCAACAACGATGAAAAGTTTGCGAAAAACAAGGAAACATTGTTACTAACAGCATGAACGAGGAGGGCTTGGCCCTATCCTCGACCTGGTCTCGATAGAGCAGCACCCGCGCCCCGGAGCCACAGTCACCGACACGTGGGCCCCGCGCGAACAGTACCTTTCTTCCTCCTCCCGCCGAGCCCCGGCCCGAGCTCGCCGCCGCGGCCCAGAGCCTCGGCCCCTCTCCCGCACCGTGAAGCTTCGCCGAAGCTTCCTCCCCAATTCCCTTCCCTCCTTCGCGCGCCCTCTTTCCTTCCCCGGCTCGCTCCCCGCTTGGAAGGTCATCCCCTCCTATGGAAAGATACCGCCGCCGCCCGATCCTCGGCGTGCGCGCTACGCCCCCTCCCCGAGCCCTAGGGTCCTCTCGGGGCTATAAAAGCCGGGCCTCTAGAGCCCCAGAACCCCACACTCCTCGCCCCAAGCCGCCACCCTTTCCCACCACTCGCGCCGTCGCCATTGCCGCCGCTTGAAGCTCGGCGACGAACTCGCCGCTCCGGCAACCACCCGCCCCGGCTGAACCCCGGAGCAGCTTCGCCGCTCCACGAGGAGCACACCGAGCCCTTCCGCGCTAGTCCCCGCGCCCCGGAGCTTTTTCCCGTCGCACACCGACGACCGCCGCCCGCCGGTCACCGTCGGCCCGTCGCGTCGTCACCCCGCCGACCACCCGAAACCTCTGCAGGAACCCATGGCGACAGCTTCGACGTCGTGCGAATCGTAATGATCGAGCCCTCCGAGCGAGCCTCGAAAGTTACGAAGAACCTGGGCTTCCCTCGACCGGAACCCAGGGCGCGTCACCGACCACCCCTGACGTCCAGAGACGATAAAAGCAAGGCGCGAGTCTGCTGCGGTGGAAAGGAGGCTGGGCCGCGGGACCGCCCACGCCCTCGAAAGGGCTACGGCATCCCCCTCACCCCTGGACACCCCGGTCACTCGTGGAAAAACGAACTCCTCCGCAGAAATCGCTCCGGGATCAGGGAGAACGGCGCGATATCACGAGTAAACGGCGCCAACCAACAAGAAAGAGTGGACTCAAACCGACCTACCCTCGAATCGGCAGCTCGGGAGCAGCAAAACACCTTTCGAAAGGCCTTACTGATCAGGAGTACGAAGCCTGGCCCTCGAAAGGGTTCGACAGGCGCTCCAGATCGACAGAGTCAGGGACAATTCGGGCGTGCTCAACGGACTTTACCCCGGACATGATGTCTAGGGACGCCCCTGTTGTGTTCGAGGCCAGACAAAGGCAGTTAGTAGAGGGATCCCGCCGAGGGAGAGCATTCGCGCCCTTGGCCCCGGTCGAACGGGACCAAGCCCTGCCTAACAAACCTTTGCAAGTGCTCGCTGATGGACGTGTCTCCGGACCACGAGCCGACCCCCAACGAACGGGGCACGGACACCCACTTGAACTACCCGCTAACAGCTCACCGAGGTATTCGCGTACGTTGCCCAATTCGAGGGTTACGCGGATGACCTCACCCCTCTCCCCCGCGAAGGGGGTAGCGAGGGTCGAAAATCAAAGACGGGAAGCCCCTCCGATCGCCTCCACACGGGCCAAGGAGCTCGGGGGCTCCCCGCAACATATCCTCCTATACGCAAAACGTTTCAAAACCGTGCAGGGTCCGCCCCTCGAAATCAGTACAGATCGGTCTCGTTCCCCCCGATTGGAAGTAGAGCGACCGACACGAAGTAAAGCCCTTGCACGAGTGGATCCACTCCTCCAAGGGCTCGGGGGCTACACCCGCGGGTGCGCTCGCGCGCCCCCACAGTCCCTGTCACTCAGCAGGCGTGGCGAGCCCTGTGCGAGCGTACCACTGTCATTCGCCGCCACTGTTCCGCCTGCTCTCGTCCTCCCCCGTACGGCCCAGCCCTCGAACGGGCAGGGGAGGCCCTCGAGCGGGAATACGAGCCAATAGGGAAGCGCTGACTCCAGCCCGGCGTGGCTCTGCCACGACGTACGCTGGGTCAGGTCCACCAACTCCCTGCCATTCCCCCGACGGGGCAAGCACGCCGCGACTGTGGCCAGCAGAGGCCATCATTCCGTCACTATGCCGCCAACTCCCGTCCTCCCCTGACTGGCAAACTTGGGAGACCCTCGAGCCGGCGTACGACCGACGACCAAGACCGGCCTAGAGCGCCTGCCACCCCTCGAAGCCGCTCCATGACAAGACCAAGGACGGCCTCGACGCCCGAAGAAGCCGGAGTCCGCCATAATCACCGTTCAGAACCAAGGACAACGGCACACCCGGTGCCATACACACCCCTGTAGCATGTACTGTGCTTGTACTTGTACTTATCCTTGTACGCCACCCTCCCTTCTTGGACTATAAAAGGGGGAAGAAGGCGCTGGCCAAGGGGAACGGACGGACACGGGACAACAACGAACAAGACATAGAACACACACACCCATCACGATATTGGCACCTTGCCTCAATCACCCACTCGTTCAGGGACTTGGAGGCCTCACCTCCTCTCCCGCCAAGCTTGTAGCCCCCTACTACAAGCACCCCGGTGCAAGATAGTATAGTGCCAAGAGCACACCTTGCTGGACGTACGGCCCCGAGGCCGGAACCAGGATAAAATCCCTTGAGTCATTGTACTAGCTCTTGCATCAACCGGTGTGAGCCGGGACACAGCGCATTCTGTTAGGCGTTGAGGTTGGTCGGCCAATCTCAGCACCGACACTAAGAACTCTCCCAAAACTTTGCTTTGTTTCCATCACCTAATGTGACTATAGTGCTAGCCCTGAAGAGCTGCTTATCCATCAGTCCACCACATGATTGCAATGTTCCTACCCAAGGTCTACATGACTCACTCCATTCATACCACATCCATCAAAGACGCAAAGCTCTACTGAACTTTTGAAGTTCCAGTATTTCCAAACCTCCTAGGTGTTTTGGCAATCTTTTATTAGCACATATGCGCAGAGGAGTCCGTCTAGTCTCATACAATAGAAAACACACACACACACCAACAGTGACACTTGTCCATCTGACTAAACAGTGCCCCCCATTGGCTGCCTCAGATCCTCTCCATAAAAGTTTCTTCTTATTTTGTTTATAGCAAAGACGGTGCCTGGATTCAGTTTTGAACTTGCTAGCATATACCTGGGTTTACCAGAGATAAGTTAGATAGTACAACTTGCTAGCCATGAGATCGAGGCACTTCTACACCAAATTTCCATATTGGTTTGGACTTTTTTCCGCCTCAAAAAAACATATTTGTCCAACTAAAAAGGTTTTGACCATAAATTGGCCAACGTCTTCTTCTGAAACAGTGTACTTCTGAAACCAAATCAAATGAAATTCAGGAGTCCAAGCCGTTATAGTCAAACAGCTGATGTACTCTGCAGGCCAAATGCATCATCATCCATTCGATTTGCATCCCCATAAATGGGTGATGAAGCGGCTGGACAAGTAAAGGATATCATTGCCATGGATGCGAACAGACTTAGGCAAAAGGAGAAAATAAAGTGCTTGTTTTTCTTTCAAGGAGACATAAAGTGCTTAGTTGATAGGGAGACGGCGATTGGAAAAACTACTTAGTTGACAGGGAGACTTAGGCAAGGAGAAACTAAAGTGCTTGTTTTTCTTACATACAGTTCTTGAGTGTTCGAAAAAAAATTACAGTGGACTATGATGCTATAACTCTAGTATCGTGAGGTCAGAGACAATTACGTAATTGTTGTCCCACGCCAGGTGTTGCTCTCCTAGCAACAACTGAAGCGCTGTCACAAAAGAAACCATCCTGATTTTGTATCGCAGAGTATGCATGTTTATGATCAGTGTTTACTTGGAAAGTCGCACGAGAGCAGACTCCAAGTCAATCAGTAATAGATGCTGGCTACACACTGGTCAGGCCTCATTGGTATAAGGCTTTGTGCATTTTCCTTCTTAAAACGAATTTTGTGCGATTTTCTTAGTCTGCTTCTACCGCCAACCACCCGTTTCAGTTCGTGTCAGAGGACATGCTATCAATTGATTTTAGTTTTGTTTTTGAGGAATCTTTTTAATGGTCTGCTGTTGTTCTGGGCTCAAGTTTGGGTGTGTTTAGTTACAAAGGTGGTGTTCACTTCCAAAAATTCCCCCAAACTTTCTCTCTCCAAACCTCACTATTCACTATCACATCAGATCTCTCTCCCCGTACATGGAGCACTAAACGTAGGGTTGCCACACGAGATTAGGGCGGTCCCAACCAATGACTAGGATGGTGTCCATAGAATTAAATGAGCTGCCACATAGGACAAAACATGACATGACGAGTGATTAAATGAAGAAAGAGAAGGAAACTGGGTCTTGCATGAGACATGATTTCTACACAATATCCAATACAAGATGTGAGATGAGTAGCATTAAATTGAAATATGGAAGAGTGGTGTTTGCATTTGGAGTGTAGTGTCTACTAGTAATTTCTTGATGATGTGGAGGCTATGGAAATCATGTCTAATATCTTAGGTTGGGACTGCCCTTATGCCTCGGGCGGGAGCACTCCTAAGCTAGTACTCACATGGGCCCTGTTTAGTTCCCTCATAAATCCAAACTTTACATCACATCCACATCACATTGAGACATTAAATATAACAAACGACGCATGTATGGAACATTAAATGTGAGTAAATAAAAAACTAATTGCATAGTTTTGATGTACACGATGAGACGAATCTTTTGAGCCTAGTTAGGTCATGATAGGACAATGTTTACCACAAACAAACAAAAAGTGCTACAGTGCGCTACAGTGTCTGATGTGATATTTTCACCAAACTTTCACTCCCTCTTTTCATGAAGTGAACACCCCAAAAAAGAGGAAGAGAAAGTTCGGTGAAAATGTCACATCGGACACTGTAGCGCACTGTAGCACTTCTCGTTTGTTTGTGGTAAATATTGTCCTACCATGATCTAACTAGGCTCAAAAGATTCGTCTCGCCGTGTACATTAAAACTATGTAATTAGTTTTTTTATTTGCCTACATTTAATACTCCATGCACGATGAAAGAGATTTGATGTGATAGATATAGTGAAGTTTGTAGAGTGAATTTTTGAAAGTTTGGTGATGTAATTGGGAACTAAACAGGGTTTCCTACCTGGTCCCTGAATTGGATTGCCTAAAAAAGTAAAATGATAGGATGGAGAAGATGTCTTGGTGGTGTATGCTAAACTGGCAAAGGTTTTCTTTTATGTACACAATTGCGCGTAGGCGTAGCCAGAAGAGAGCGTAACATCTTGACCTCTCACTTGATGCAGTTCAGGGCTGGTTACCATCCTTTCCCTTTATACTAGACTAATGCTAGTACGAAATTCTAGAGGATACTTGCGTGACTTGACAGTGATTCAGTTCGGGTTGCTTGCTCGTCACCAAGGCAAATCTGAATGCGGCACAAGTCAACATGAACTTCGCGGTGGTTTCAATTGTTAGAAGGCATGATGTAGCTGCATTTAATTTTTTTTTCAAAATTACTTGAGATCTGATTGACGGTATTTTTATCGCACAAATATGGCCATCACGTAATAATGCTTCGATACTTTGAGCCAACCACATCCTTTTCTGTGTCTCTGAAAGGTGTTGTCTCATAAATCATAATAAGACAAGCACCTCATGTCACACCATCTCGTGTGGTGGTTAAGCACCCGATATTGTCTTAAACAGTGTGTATAGCCCATGCATATCAACTGATAAATAACAACACACGTAGGGTTTCAACTTTCAAGTGATCCATTATTTGTTTCTCCAAAGTCAGCAACTGCTTGACCACACAAGTAAATTCCAAGTGAATCACACTGCTTTGCCTCTATCCTAAACAAGGACACACAAGTAATATTAACTTGTTAAATGTATGTACTAAGATTCAAAATTTTAGTGGGCAGAGAATGGGCAGAGTTATGCACAACTCCATCTGAGATCTGAACATCCGCTTTCCCTATGACATGCACATCTTATAAACAGAGTCATGCAATGTTCAAGAAAGAGAGACTACCGAAGGTAATAAACAGAAGTGGAAGCAAGTATCCAAACAAACTTGATCGCACAGCCAAGAATTTAATTTTTATACTGGAGAAAAACGGTGGATTCAGTTGCTTGTAGCACCGGGAACATTTTCCTTCAAAGATGCGCCTGTAAACTCAATTTTATCATAACCTGAAAGTAAGAGTCAGCATGATGTAGCTGTTTCGGTTGTTTTATGACATGGCATCTTTTTTGTATTTTTAACATTAATTTGGTCTAGCTGATGACGTTTTTGTTGCAGCAACATGGTCATGAAGTCGCAATGCTTCGTTAGTTTGAGCAAAACCACGTCCTTTTCTGAGAAACTGTATCTGGAATGCGTTGCCTATTCAGACAAACACATGGCATATGGCTTGGGGTGGTTAGACATCCAGAATTGTCTTGCAGCATGTGCAGGACGTGCACATCTCTACTCCTAATAATCCTGTGCTCAGGAACCGCGTGGTGCGACCCGTGGGTCTGCCTTCCGTCTGCCCGCAGTGCAATCAATTCCTTCCTTAAAAAAAACTATCCGACGCCTCCCGCGCCTCCCGCACCCCGGATTTTGCTCCGCACCTCGACGTCCCCGCGCCTCCTCCCTTTGTCCATAAAAAAAAAACTATGCGACAACTTCCGCGCGCCCTCCTCCCCGCGCCTCCGGTAACCCTAGCAAAAACAAATCTCCCGACGCCCGCGCCGCCGTCCCCCAAAACCCCCGTCCTTCAGCCGCCGTTGTCCCCACGGCCGACATCCGTGACCCCACACCAACGGCGAGGTGCAGATCGATAGAGAGGTGCAGTGAAACCCTAGGCGAGCGGAGGACGATCGACGGTGACACGGATTACAGGTAAAACTCCTTGTCCATCGTCCTTCAGCCGCCGCTGCCCCCACGCCCGACATCCGTGACCCCCACACCAACGGCGAAGCGCAGATCGATGGAGAGGTGCAGTGAAACCCTAGGCGAGCGGAGGACGATCGACGGCGACACGGATTACAGGTAAAACTCCTTGTCCATCGTCCTTCAGCCGCCGCTGCCCCCACGCCCGACATCCGTGACCCCCACACCAACGGCGAAGCGCAGATCGATGGAGAGGTGCAGTGAAACCCTAGGCGAGCGGAGGACGATCGACGGCGACACGGATTACAGGTAAAACTCCTTGTCCATCGTCCTTCAGCCGCCGCTGCCCCCACGCCCGACATCCGTGACCCCCACACCAACGGCGAAGCGCAGATCGATGGAGAGGTGCAGTGAAACCCTAGGCGAGCGGAGGACGATCGACGGCGACACGGATTACAGGTAAAACTCCTTGTCCATCGTCCTTCAGCCGCCGCTGCCCCCACGCCCGACATCCGTGACCCCCACACCAACGGCGAAGCGCAGATCGATGGAGAGGTGCAGTGAAACCCTAGGCGAGCGGAGGACGATCGACGGCGACACGGATTACAGGTAAAACTCCTTGTCCATCGTCCTTCAGCCGCCGCTGCCCCCACGCCCGACATCCGTGACCCCCACACCAACGGCGAAGCGCAGATCGATGGAGAGGTGCAGTGAAACCCTAGGCGAGCGGAGGACGATCGACGGCGACACGGATTACAGGTAAAACTCCTTGTCCATCGTCCTTCAGCCGCCGCTGCCCCCACGCCCGACATCCGTGACCCCCACACCAACGGCGAAGCGCAGATCGATGGAGAGGTGCAGTGAAACCCTAGGCGAGCGGAGGACGATCGACGGCGACACGGATTACAGGTAAAACTCCTTGTCCATCGTCCTTCAGCCGCCGCTGCCCCCACGCCCGACATCCGTGACCCCCACACCAACGGCGAAGCGCAGATCGATGGAGAGGTGCAGTGAAACCCTAGGCGAGCGGAGGACGATCGACGGCGACACGGATTACAGGTAAAACTCCTTGTCCATCGTCCTTCAGCCGCCGCTGCCCCCACGCCCGACATCCGTGACCCCCACACCAACGGCGAAGCGCAGATCGATGGAGAGGTGCAGTGAAACCCTAGGCGAGCGGAGGACGATCGACGGCGACACGGATTA
This sequence comes from Echinochloa crus-galli, assembly GCA_900205405.1. Taxonomy (NCBI): domain Eukaryota; kingdom Viridiplantae; phylum Streptophyta; class Magnoliopsida; order Poales; family Poaceae; genus Echinochloa; species Echinochloa crus-galli. The sequence continues at coordinate 246,972 of OAMR01000638.1, read as the reverse complement.
CAGGTAAAACTCCTTGTCCATCGTCCTTCAGCCGCCGCTGCCCCCACGCCCGACATCCGTGACCCCCACACCAACGGCGAAGCGCAGATCGATGGAGAGGTGCAGTGAAACCCTAGGCGAGCGGAGGACGATCGACGGCGACACGGATTACAGGTAAAACTCCTTGTCCATCGTCCTTCAGCCGCCGCTGCCCCCACGCCCGACATCCGTGACCCCCACACCAACGGCGAAGCGCAGATCGATGGAGAGGTGCAGTGAAACCCTAGGCGAGCGGAGGACGATCGACGGCGACACGGATTACAGGTAAAACTCCTTGTCCATCGTCCTTCAGCCGCCGCTGCCCCCACGCCCGACATCCGTGACCCCCACACCAACGGCGAGATGTGTATAAGAGACAGCCTATGCGGCCGCAGTGGCACCTGCATCGCGCGGCGCGAAGGCAGGCATTTACAGCGCAACGGGCAGCAGCGACGGGTCGACGAGGGCGAAGGCCTGACACAGAACGGTGGCTGCGCTCTGAAGGCAAACAAGACAGGGAGGATGGGCTGGTGCTCACCTAGAATCGGCTGGGCATATCGTCGAATAGGTTGAGGGCGACCAAAACAGAAGCTTGCGGTTCGTCTTGGGGTCGCAGCGGCTTGAGCTCGCGGTCCACGCAAGTTGTGGACAGGTCCAAGACAGTTGCGGCGTGCAGCAGCTTGGTGCCGATGTAGCAGCTCCCGGTTGTCGTCGCCTTCCACATTTGCGTCATGGCTCGCGGTACGGCTCCTCGGTTTGCATGGCGTCGGGGACGTTGTCCTGCTGCTCGGCGAAGGGGATGTAGGGGTGTCGGCCATGGCTGCTGCTTGCTTGCTCGTGGAGAGAAAACAGGGCTGCTGCTTGCTACTGGCGTTGGTGGAGAGATATCGGGGAGGGGAAATAGCAGGCGTGCAGCAAATTGAAGGGAGGAGTAGATGGATTGGGCATTGGCGGTGAGGGGCACTATAGCAGCTAACTTGGATTAATTTGCCGTGGAGGAGCAGCACCTACTCTGCTTGGATTTGTTAGGTGGAGACGGGCAGAGCTGCAGCTTTGCTTCGGATGGGAGAAAGAACAGAGAGAAATGGTTCGAAAGAAAAGTGAGAAACACAGAGATGGCAGCGGCACCACAACCGGTTTATAATGAACCGGATCGTATAAAAGAATGGGTTGTAAGGTTCTATAGAGAACCGGTTATTATGTGTATCACACTATGTTTTTTCTCTTGGTAAGACATAGTAGTTTTGATTATAATTTCAGTTCGTAGCAGCGTGCGGGCATATATAAATATATAAACAACTACGGTTTATAGCACACCATTTATGTCTTTGTAAGAAACAAAAATATTAATTTCTATTGATTTCGATGTGCGATTGTAGACTCGTCAAAATTAAATTTTTTGTATGACCTATTTATTTTACTCCGTGTATCATACCCGTAGCAACGCACGGACACTTACCTAGTCAATAGATAAGACAGCTTAATAACTCTTTCGGCTGACCACGGAAGTAATTCCAACTGTATTGCACTGTTGCCAGCTAAGATGCGAACAACTGAACATGATGATATGCATAATTGAAAACAGAGTGATGACAATACTCAAGTTGATAGAGAAACTAGAAGACTTGAGCAATATAAGCAGCAGTGGCAGCGAATACTATTTACTCGACACTTGACAGGACAAAGGCAAGAAAAAATGGAGGCAAAAAATACAAACACACCAATAATTTTTATACAGAGGAAAAATGGTGGGTTAAATTATTCAATACATCACACGTTACTAAACTATATGCTTCCTTAGCTACACAACACTGTCCAACCTTCCTCTCCCGTTCACCCAAATACTCACAAATCACAAAGTATAAAATACACTTGCCAAGAAGAATACCTTATAAATACAACATATGCAGGCAACAGTGTCCAAAATGGCAGTCTTTGACTCTTGAGCCTTGAATTTAACCACTAGGCGCCGCAATTGCTATATCTTCCATACTCTTCTGGAACATTATCTCAGTAGGTTTCAAGCACCCGCGAATGTATTCCTGCCCAAGTTGCGCTCGCTCATTATCCCCAAACCCAAATACAATGCCTTTATTTGTCACGGCAACAGTGTGATACAATCCAGTACTTATTTGGGAGACGTAGTGATCCCGCAGGCTCTCAAGAACGCGGGGCTTCATTACTTTGTCGGATGATCCTCGGTCAGTAAACCCTAAACTCCCAAAGCCCATCCATCCGAATGCATAAACTGAGCCCTCATCAGTGAGAACAAAGGTCTTTCTCTTCCTTGCACATACCTAATCCAAGAAAATGTGAAAACTTTTACACATGAACCTGATACATATAGTCTTACACTGCTACGAGCATATTAGTGCCATTTTAATTAAAATAATTGCATCATATATCACTGTAAAGCAGAAATGGTTTAAACTATTCAAATAAAAAATTGCAACGCTATTGTTATTTAGCTAGTGCAGGGCGTATGCTGAATTTTTTTCCCAAGGTGATGCAAGCATGTTAAACAGACCTGCACAGCAACTTGGTTCTTCAGACTGCTGATCAATTCTGGGCTAGTTTTATCATTCTCATCGCCATGGCCTAAGGCTCCACAGTATCCTCTGCCCCATGTACAAACCTGCAGAATTCAGACTTCTTACTTCTGTGTGGAACGCAATAAACTGTGAGAAGATATAATTGAATCAACAAAAGACGCAATAGACTCACGTGTCCCAGAGCATCAAGAGCCACAGCATGCTCATCTCCAGCAGAAACACGAACTACATGAATATTTCTCCTCTTAAATGATTGGATGGCGCGTGGACGAAGTTCATCATGCTGATCACCGTGTCCAAGGCAGAAATTAGTGCAGGACCCAAAGGAATGAACTGTTCCATCATCTGTTACAGCAAATGTGTAGCTTGCACCGGCCGCTATCTGCACCACCTGTGTGGGGCCTTCAAATAATTCAATAATATTTGGAGTGGCCCTGTCTATGGTATCACCATGACCAAGTTGGCCATGTGTGTTACTTCCACACGTATATACTTGGCCATCCCTTGTAAGAATCACAGTAAAACTTAGACCAGTAGCGACCTGTGAAGTGTTAACAAGATAACATCAGAATGGGATAATGAAATGCAAACAAAAGAAAAATATGAAAGAAATTATGACTTGGAAGAGGCTGATTAGTGAACCCATGGTCAAATTTAAGAATTAACAATAAACAATGGCTTCTACAAAGATAAAATAGTGGGAAATGCTGAATTAGAGCTCAGAAACCTCATCCTAAGAACAAATATGAAACAGATACATATATAGTGATGAATGATATGTGTTAACAGAAGTGCTGTTTCGATACATAATGAAACTGAACTAGCAAAAGATGATAATCTCGTGTTCAAAAAATAAATAAGAGGTTGAGGTGGTTTGCCCTGAGGGCCTGAGCTGTAAGAGAGTTCCCAAAGATATGTGCATATGCGCATGATTATGTGAAGAACAGATCATGAACATGCATCAAATCAACTTTTCAGTAAAGGCATATATAAAAACAGCATGAGGTGGAAAATTTATTGATCAAATCTTCAACATGTGAATCATACTGATGGCTTAGAATGTTCTTTCAATAGGTAGTAGAATAAGGAAGATAGGAGAAACATGTGCAAATTGCTGTATTGCTGTTCTTTCAATCCCCTAGAAAGCATTGTTGAGTATGCTGTATAGCTGCTACCTTCTTAATCAATGCAAGTCTCAGAATTAAGTTAGCAACTTCAAAAAAGCTACAACAGAATGGCAGGATACAGTACAATTCAGCAAAATTAAGCCAACCTGACATGGAAATAAGTATAACAGCATAACTACCAAGTAAAAAACATACATTATGCTATGTCATGAAATGAAAGCGTGCTTGCCACGTCAGATAATCAGAGTTGCACTATTGATTATATACAAGATCTTATTGGAGACAGAACACAAAAGAATGAGAGAAGATCTGTGGTCCAACCTGCTTGCAAGAAACCCCTTTAAGTGCTTCTATTTGTGTTGGCCGAAATATAGTTCTTCCCACTTCACCATGACCACAGCATAATGATGAATTATCACCACAGGTGAAAACCTATTTGGACGAAACTTTTCAGAAGAGAAAAGGCGACAAAAAATAGGAATACAGAAATACATATTATTAGCTTCCATTAAGGAGAGTGTCAATTACCTCCCCAGACTCCGTAACAAAAGCAGCATGGTTGTGCGAGGCAGAGATGTTGATAATACGGGAAAGTGATGGGAAGGAAACCCGACTGAATGCCGCACACTGTGTAGTATCTGGGCCATGACCTAGCACACCACACAAGCTGGACCCACAAGAATAGACAGAAGAGTCATGGACCAAAAGTGTGTGATATCTTCCTGTGGCTACTTGCATCTGGAAACATACAGCAGGTTCAAGTGTATAAGAGAACAATTTGGACATATCAAAAAACTTAGCAGCTATTTCAATGACATCCACCATCAGGGAAACAATTCTCCAAGTAACAAGACAACTATATTTTTTTCATTTGGCATTCTTGTTTCTTTTGACAAACATATATAAAGAAAATCATAAACAACATGCTACTAAACATCAATGCCATAACAGGACAACTACATGTTTCTTATATGGACTTGGTATTTTGTTTCTTTCTGACAAACATATATAAAGAACATGAAAATGATAATTAGCAGTGTCCTCGACATACTACTAAACTTGTAATGATATTTAGGAAGCCAGAAGAATCAAAATGTTTAAGAGAAGAAAACGTACAACACCACTATGGACTCTCCAGAACAAGAATCTAATCAACCAGGAATTATGCGCCAACTATAATTACTATGAGAAGTTACAACTTTGCATTATAATATATGAAATTAAGGATAACTTATATTTTAAGTATCAGGACACTTATAGCACAATAGCAACACAATTTACCAAGATTTCTCCATCATAATTAATTACTTCCAGAAGGCTTCCTAGCATAATTGTGCACCATACCATGTTAGTAGTGTTTGTGAGGGATTAAATGCATATCAGCGCTTATAAATTCAGGATGTAACCATGACTTTCGATCAAAGATAAGCTGTTAACTGCCCTCCAACTTCAAAAGAAGAAAAATCATCTATAGCCGCTTAGAAAAAGCATGTAAATTTGTCTAGTGACCGATAATAGGTATCCAGTTTAAGCTAAATGTGGGTATTCCTATAAGCTTTAGATTAGCTAATTCTAAGCTTTAGAGCACAAACCATGCAAGAATAAACATGTATTACTAACTATTACAAAGTGGGTAAACTGTGTGATAGATAAACATTTCTACGCTGCAGGCTAGTCTCCTGGCGGCACAAGCGCAATCAAGATTAAAATTTATTAGTCTTAAGTGAAGCAAGAAAATAAGGATGCTCACGCTGCCCGATGACGTCTCGACGGTGCCTGACGACTGCTCAACGGACTGCAGGAACCTGAGCACCTTCTTCCAGCTGCCCCCGCACCTCTCCAGCAGCTCCACCCTAGCTGCGGGGCCCATGGCCTCGAACGCCGCCCGCGCGGCACATAGCTTGGACGCGGCGTACTCCGCGAGCGGCCTGAGCGCGCGGCAGGTGGCCTCGAGCCTGGCGAGGTCGGCGGCCTTGAGCCTGCCGGAGGTCAGGACCTCCCCGACGAGGTGGCCCGGTAGCTCGTCGATGGAGAACGCGCGCGGCGCTTTCTCCCCCGCCATGGATCCACCGCCACAGGAGCCCCGGTGAGGTGATGAAGCCTTGGCTCTCTTGGTCCCGGATCGATCGGAATCATCCAAGGATCCGGCCGCGCGGGTCGAAATGGCGCCGGGATCAGCAGGGAGCGGCGGCGGCGGCGGGGGAGCGGCGGCTGGGGGCGGAATCAGATCGAGCAGCGGAGGGTATCAGGCAGAGATTCCGGCGCCCAGCTTCAGCAGCGCGGAGCACCCCGGCGGAGGCAGCAGGCAGGCCCCGATTGGAGCCAACTGGCGGATCGAATCGAATCGCAGGGGGGTCGACCGAATTGGGCAAGGAGCAGCACGCCGCACCGAATTCCAGCACCAATCCCGACCTCGGCAGCACCAACCGGAGGCGAATCGGGGCGGGCCGTGGATGGTGGGGGATTAAGGGCCGGGGGAGCGGCGAATCTTTCCTAATCGGGGGATTCCTTGCCCCCCGCCTGCCTGCCTTTCCGAAGATCGGCGTGCGTGCGCGCGCGCGTGTGAATTTCAAGCGCACGGACGAGCTATGGGGAGGAGGAGACCGGGAGAGCTCCGCCGCGCGAGCCGAGAGGGAAGGGGGGAGAGCGGCAAAGCCACGGCCAGCAGCAGCATCCAAAGGAATTCCTCTCCTGTGCACGCGACGCGAAGAAATGGAGGGGAGGAAAAGAGGCGAGAAGGACGCGACGCGAGTGATGAGAGGCCTGTCGGCGAGGGGGGGTCGTGGATGGGTACGCGACGGGGTCGTGGCTGGGGCTGACATGGCCGGGTCGGGGGAGGGGTGGACCCGGGTGTCGGTGAATCTGCCCGTGTCACCGTGGAGATGGGTCGGGGTGCCCGGGGCAGGGCGGGGAGGGGAGGGGAGGGAGGCGTTAAAACGGAGGAGAAGGACGTGGCGGAGAGCGACGGGCTCGGACGTGGCGGCCACTAGCGCCTCTCAGGCGGAAGGGAAGGGATGGATGCGTCGCGGGCGGGGCGGCGCGAGTGGCCGCGCCCGCGCCGCAAGTGGGGACGCGGGATGGATGGTCTCATCGGTGCGCGGTGGTGGCCGGCCGGCCGGCCGCCGTCGTCGATTCGCTTCGCCTTTCGGCTCGCTCTCCCTCTCACTCTCCGGGAGGACCACGAGATGGAGCCGGCCGCGTTGGCTGGCTGGCCCCCGGGGAGCGAGCAAACTGCAAACCGGCAGCGTCGTCTGGCGTGGTGTGGCTGGCGCCTGGCAGCACCACCTGAACGTTGCCGTGCCTAAAGATTCGAGCTGATGCCACGGCGTGGCTAGGTGGTTGGCCGTGCGTCTCGTACGCCCATGTGGGTGCTAGAGGTGGGTAACGCGACGGCGGCGGGGTGGGCCCACCGTGCGGTGGGGACGGGCCGGGGGTTCAATCGGCTGGCTTGAACGAACTGCTGCCCTTGTTGGGATCGATCAGTAGACGAGACGGCAGCGTTCAGTCTTTCGACAATGGCATGCCACGAGCAGGTTCCTTTTTGTTAGTTTGGAGAAAGATGTTAGGTACGCGCACTTTTATGATGTAATCAGAAACGGCAACACTCTACTAAAATCAACACCGTGTGCCCCCCTCTTATGGTTACCTCGTTGGTAAAGCATAAGCTGCCCACTGAACTGCTTAAAGCGCCTGCTTGCTTAAACATAAACAAGTGGTCAACTGGCGCATACTATCCTGTTACAAAATCCTTTGTGTTTTGTCTCTATATATAGTTGCCCACTTACCTTAAAGCAACTTGAGTTCTGCGTGCAGCTTCGTCTTGTTTTTTCCAAAGAAAACAACAGCACAGTCGACGTGACCTCTTCTTATGATATGATAAATTGATAATCAACAGGCCGGTTCCATAAGAAGGTACACGCACAATACAAAGTTTGCATTAAGGACAAACATGATACAACGGGAAGACAATAAAGAAATACGGCTCCTGTCCAATTCAAGAGACAAAAAGGCCAAGATACGAATCAAAGTGCATTCCAATCACTATTGTTTAAGTTTGGAGCTCCCACAAAATCACTTTAGGACCGGTTCTCTACAAGTCGCCATTTGACATAGCTTTCTTTGGAATCACTTTGTGAACTCTTCTAAGAGGTTTTTCGGTTCAAGCAGAGTGAATGCATTGATTGCAAATACATTTCTTCTCTCAATGCCTTGCTCTCATGGAGTTGAGCAACCCCTGGAGGCAATGAGATAGCTAATTGTAAGGTCATTTTGACTGTTCATTTTTATCGTATCCTCACGACTTTTTGTTTCATACACCATTGAGAAGTTTGTTTTCGTGTGGTTTTGTATTCTAGATAGATGGAATGACCATTATGCTTATCTTCATATTTCAATTTAGCCATCATCCTTGAAAAGTATAAATCATGGCCATTAAACTCGTTTGACCATACTAATACAACCATTGGATCTTAATCATATGTATTCGGTATATATATATATATATTAAATTTGGCCACATCTTGTCACCAAATGTGGTTAAATTGTGACATGTATATAGTGTTTTCTATTTTTCCACATGTATAATTAACAAATGGTTATATGTGCAGAGATCTTAAGCACACTATTAGCTAGATGGCCAACTACTTCCATTGGTCATGGATGATGAACCTCTAATATTAATCGCCGGCAAATTCTAGCCGACAATCGTGTATTACAGATGAATTTGAGTCCGACAAGGGGATCAAATGCAAGAATACGCTCAAGCAGAGCTTGTTTTTTTGCACGCAATGATTTAGTCACACATGAGCGAGTTAGAGTGGATGATTAGGATATGGCTCACTGGGTGCGTTATAAAATTATAAAAACACCCGTATGCAGTCTGTAAAAAAAAGCAATGGTAAGATGTATCTCATTTGTTCATATTCTAGCGTGTGAATATGAGGTTTGGATGATTCAATCATAATTTGAAAAATGCCTTTTCTTGTTTGTGCACATAGATGAGTGATTGCTGTCTTTAGAATAATTAGAATGACCTATAGATGACTGTTACAGGTGGAAAGACGTAAATACAAAAGAGAAAGTAAAAAGATATATGCTTTTGCTGTGAGGTTGTGATTCGGCCACATCATCCTATACTACACAATATAAACAAATACAAATGCATAGGATTATAGGGTATGATCGTATTGGCATGGTAGTGGTAGGTGTGGGATATGGGTACCCTGTGCCCACTATCAGACCAGACCATGGCGGCCAGGGCCCACCTCTGACAGGCCCATGGGCCGACCCCTACGCGGTCCATACGACTCCCTGACTTGATGGACAAGTTGATAAAGACTCGGTGGGCGAATCTTCCAGATATCCAGGATATTCCAGTTGTAACCGACCAGGACTATAGTCCTGGTCGAAGCCAAGTAGTTTTAGATGGAAACCGACTTATAAACCCTAGCCCGCTACCCTATATAAAGCGGCCTAGGGCACCCTCATAGAGGACGACACATCATATCTTGTAACCTAGACGCTCGTCCTTGCTTCCTGAAGCTTGGCCGAGTACCAGCAATACAAACGACGCCACCGACAAAGGACGTAGGGTATTATACCTCCGGGTAGCCCGAACCTGTCTAAATCAGTGCCTCTTATGTACCATCGAGCCACAAGTTCATCGATCGCCCGCCTACAAATCAACCACTCGGGTACCCCCAGGTGGATTGCCGGTCCTCAGGTCCCACAGTTGGCGCGCCAGGTAGGGGTAGATCGGTGAGCTTTTTCGATTCGAAAACACCGTTGGCTTGATGGCAGATCGATCCGACGTCGTCTTCCCGGCGGACATGAGCGACAACCCCAAGCACCTTGCGGGATGCAGCTTCTTCGTCGGCTCCAGCGACTCCAGCTCCACCGCCGCCGACCTGACACCGGCGGACTCAACCTCGACAACCCCGGGGACTCCCCCCGACGTGCCTGATCAGCTCATGCAGCAGATCGAGCAGCTCAGCGTCCGTGAGCGCGTCCCGGACCTGCTTCCACAGCGCCGAGTACCTTACCCCGACGAGATCGTCGACAAGCCGAATCGCATCAACGACACGCTCGCTGAGTGCATCGCCATGTCTGAGCGGGTCTTAGATCGCTCAGGGAACACGTTCCCCCACGGGCTGAAGAACGCGGCGGCCGACTACTCCAGCCGGCTCCCGCGCCACCAAAACCAGATCCAATCTGAAAACCCGCCCGAACCCACCCAGGTTCCAGATTGCGGGGAATTCCAGGTCGCAACGACCGTGCTAAGGGCCCCTGAGAACTCAGCGGACGCTTCCAAGAGCCACACTCCGCGACCAGATCACGAAGTACTCGTCTCTGACGACCAGCCCACTCAAGACAACGAGACTGCGTCTGAGCGACAGCGTCGCATCGATGCAAACATGTTCCCTAAGCGTGGGACCGTTCAAGCCAGCCCAGGGTGGATTCAAATACCTACTGGTCGCGGTGGACAAGTTCACCAAATGGATCGAGTACAAGGTCGTTACCGACACCAAGTCGGCCACAGCGGCGGCCTTCATAGAAGAAATTACGCACCGCTTCGGAGTCCCAAACCGGATAATCACCGACCTTGGCTCCCAATTTACACGGCACGAGTTTTGGGATTTCTGCCAAGACAGCCAGATCGACGTCTACTACTCGTCTTCAGCCCATCCACGTTGCAACGGGCAGGTCGAACGTGCAAACGGCATGGTCCTGGACGCCCTCAAAAAAGAAATCTACGACGCCCTAAACCCAAGCGCAGGCCGCTGGGCTAAGGAAGTACCACATGTGGTATGGGGCCTTCGCACCCAACGAAGCCGAGCAACCGGATATTCGCCTTTCTTCATGGTCTATGGTTCGGAAGCTGTGTTACCAGCCGACCTCGTGTTCAGCGCACCACGAGTCAAGAACTACGAGGAAGGAGAAGCCGAGTCCAGTCGACAGGTCGACGTCGACGCTCTGGAAGAACACAGGCTCTGTGCCTTAACTCGGCACGCGCGCCATGAGCAGCAGATACACCGGTACCACGACAGAAATGTCAAGGAGTGCTCTCTAAACGTGGGCGACCTCGCGCTCGCCGAGTCATGAGCTCGGCAGAGCAGCACAAGTTATCTACGCCATGGGAAGGCCCCTTCATCGTCAAGGAAGTGATATCTCCAGGAACCTACCGCCTAGAGTGGGCTGATGGCAACCCAGTCCCAAATGTCTGGAACATCCAGGATCTTACTAAGTTCTATCCTTAGTCCAGAACACAGCTATGTACTTTTACCTTGCTATCTTCATCATTCAATAAAGTTTTTGCACTCAAATTTTATGATCTCCGACCAATATGTCTACATTAACTCTCCCACGACAGCCACGTGCTTGTCCTACATATAAGTTACCTCTAAAGTAACACAACTAACGCGGCAAGTCCGATTTACTATATCCAAAATCTAAACATACGTGAAAGTACTCGGCCGGGACCCTACCTACGACTAAGCCTCCATGAAGAGCATCGTAGCATGTAGGAGTGCTGCCTCCATGAGAGCTCCAGCCAGTTCTTCGCCCGAGTCCCTAGCGCTTGTCATGATCGCGGTGAAGTGATAGCGGTTGATAAAATCAACTCAACAATAAAAGCTATCAGCTCGGAATGTAATAGTCATTACATAAAATACGCCAAATACTATATGTTTTTTCCATCCATGTCTACAGGCAAATCAATCATTGGTTACATCTACAATGCTACGGACCACGTCGAGCGCCAAGCTTGCGAAGGATGTGGCCAGGTCCTCGAACTGCTGCTCCGACACATCCGGGTGGTACCCATCACGAATGTCTTCAAGGTCGAGGTCGGGATGGTACGAGTGGACGAGTGCCAATGTATACCTGACCGCGTACTGAGCAGTCTCCGTTGCCACTCCTCGGGTGTACTCTGGCAGATGCTGCAGCCGTTCCACAAGCGGTACCGCGGGTCGATCGCCAGCAGCCTGGATCTGGTCGCAGGCAGACACGGCCGCCTGTGCCAGCTCGTCATAGCGTCTAGTAGCCTCTGCACATGTGCACGGGTTGTGGATAAGTTCAGGTATCACAGGTACCGGGAAAAAAGAATAGAACTCGGAAGAAGTCCTCACCAGTCATAGCAGCATCGTGAGCGCCCAGGGCTCGGCTGTGCCTGCTGACAAGGTCCTGTATCTCCTGCTCCGCCTTTGCGACCTTCTCCTCCAGGATCCTCTTCTCACGGGCATGACCTACGCCGCAGAACCACCCATAGCCAAGTGTTATGGCCTCATGATCAAGACAATCTGGAAACTCAAGCCGACGTCGCACGGGCCTCCGATCACTTTCTAGGGCACGCTTTAGCTCGGCATCCCTTTCCTGCATCACGGCCCGCGTCTCCTTGAACTTCTCGTCCACCGCCGCAAGCTGGCCCTGGACGCACTCCATCTCTTGGGCATGACCTAAGAACGCAAAGCAAGCAAGATTAAAACCCAACGTCGCCAAAAGTCCGAGCACCCATCGAGCAAAATGCTTACCAGTGTTGGCCGCCTCTAGCGAAGCTACGAGCTCCTGGTTGAGTTGTGCTAGGCCCTCCGCGTCCGAGTCCTTCTGGATCGCAACACCCCGAGCCTCGCTGGCAATGGTGCGGACCCGGGTCCTAAGTTCCTGCAACTCCAGGTACTTGTCATCGGCTATGCGCAGCAGCCGTGTGGTCTCCAAGGTCCCAGACATGAGCGCCAGGTTCAAGTTCAAGTAACAAAATACAAAGCAATGCCGACCTCAGAATCGGAACACCCACCTCCATGTCCTCCAACATGGAGGACGATGAGTTGCAGATCCGCTCGAGTGCAGCCGTGTTCGCCATGGAAAGGCACTTGAAGCGCTCCTGACGAGTCGGCGCCTCCTCTCCCTCGTCCTCCGGATCGGCAGATTGGTCCGGATGTGCGTCATCCTCCAGCTCCGGCATCTCGGGGTCCTCCTCTTCAGGCCGCCCACTTGGGCCGGCCCCCGGAGCAACGGTCCGCATGATCGCGGTGAACGTGCCAACGGTGGCACTCTCAACCGGGGCAATGGCACTCCCAACTGGGGCAATGGCAGGAGGGACCGGGGACATAGAATCCCCCAGTTCACCACCACTGTCCGACGGCGTCCTCGACGTGTCTGACAACACTATCACCCTCCTGAAAACATCAAAGCAAGACAAAAGCTCATCAAGACTCAAGAAGATAAAACATCCTAGCATGACCAACTTAACCGAGTTCAGACTCTAACCTGTTACTCCTGCTCGGCCGCTTGAAGAGCAAGCCGGCTGGGCGCGGTGGACGACCGTCCCCCGATGAAGGCAACGGCGTGGGGGATCGCACCACAGTCACCTCCGCCCCGGTGCCCGGGTTCCTATCTTCATCCTCCGTCTCCAAGGACGGCGGAGCACCATCATCAGCTGTGAAGGCATCTAGGCTCCTAATTGAGTTTTGGTAATTAATGATAACACTTGTGGACTAAAAATTTCATTTGAGAATATGAGAATAAGTTAGTTCCAAGAGGTGCAACGAGCTTCAAATGTTGGTGTGTGGAAAACATTTGTGCTATGGACCATGGGAAGCTCAAGGCAAAGGTATATATAATAGGGCTTTTAATTTTGACCGGTCATGAGGTGATTAGAGGATGAAATATGACCGGGTTGATAGGCTAGATAGCCGTACTATCAAGAGGGATCAACTTCGTTGGTTAAACGAAATATTAGTGCCACAATGGTCTTTGAATTGCATGTAGTGCATTTAGAATATGTGGTGACTAACTTGGGTATGGGCACATTGCAAATCTTCTAGAAAACAGCCAAGTCGTGGCTGGCGGACGGTACGCCGGGTCATGGCGGACGGTCCACAAAATTCGGGTTAAAAAGAAAAGGTTTAATCCTGTGAAAAATCCAATCGGATTGGTCCGAACCGCTCGCGGACGGTACGCGGCCTCGTCGCGGACGGTCCGCGGAGTGCTGACTCGTGGGGCCACGTGCGCTGACTTGGTGTGCTGAGCTGCAAAGCTTGGCGGACGGTCTGCGTCTCCCTCGCGGACGGTCCGAAATAAATCACACAGAGACGTTTCCCGGGGTTCCAGAGGGGAAGACCGTCCGGCCTTGACAGGCGGACGGTCCGTGGTGCTCGCGGACGGTCCGCGGGGTCTTGGCGGACGGTCCGCCGGACCTCAACGGTCACTTCTGACACACGTTTGACTGCGCGATATAGCCGTTGTAATTTGAACGCGGACGGTCCGCGTGGACCTGGCGGACGGTCCGCCGTGCACGTTTCTGAGCGGGTTTTTCCCTAACGGCTAGTTTTGAGGATAGGGCTATAAATACTTCCACCCCGCGGGCTTGGAGGCTCTCTTGGCACTTTGAAAAGCTTGATACTCATTCTAGCCCTGGTTCATTGGTTCTAACCGGCTTAGAGATCAAGAGAGTCTTGATAGAGAAGCGGTTGAACATTGAATCCATCTCAACGTGGACTAGGGGTGACCGGCAAGTCATCGACACCACGGGATAAATTTGTGTCTCTTACTTGTGGTTTGATCCTTGCTTTTACTTTGAGCATTTACATTTGTGCAAGTTATTTACCTAGAAGTTGAATTATTGCTTGTCATCCTAGGTTGCAAACCCCTCAACATAGGTTTAAAATAGCTTGAGATTTAATTCACCTTGTGGTTCTAATTAAATTTCTCTAGTTTTGTGATTGAAGTTTGAAACCGCCTATTCACCCCCCCTCTAGTCGGTAATCCTAGATCCTACAAGTGGACCCCGGAACTGTGAAGCATTCCCCCGGGGCCAGTCGGGGGCCAAAGCAAATCAGGGAGCAAAGGTCAACACTAGTCCCCCTTACACTGATACTCGATCCTCCTGCAGGCTTGGCACCGCACTTGCTAGTCTCGGATCGGGCACACCCTCAGAATGGACACACAGTGTGCACGTTAAGTCCCAAAGAAGCAGCTAGTCCAACCTGATCCTCAAGGCCGAAGGAAAGTCTCCTCCACAAGTGCGTATCCGCCGCAATGGTCCACCATCGGCACCCATTACAGGTATTGCCGCCCAAACACCTCAAATCCATCAATCTCAAGTAATCCATAAATGTACCCATGGTACTCTCAAGACTTCATTGGGAATTCTAAAGGGAAAGCATGAGGAGCTTAAGGAAGCTCACAACTCACTCCTTGCGCAAGAGGCCAAAGGAAAACTTGTTGTTGACAATGAAAATTGCAAAACTTGTATGTCTTGTTCAACTAACACCTCTTGTAGCACAAGCACGAGTTCTTGCACTAGTGAGAAAGATTCAAATGATGCATCTTTTCTATTATCGGAAAATGAATCTTTGAAGAAGGAAGTTGAGTGCTTGTCCAAGGATCTTTCCAAATGGTTTGGAAGTCAAGTCAAGTTTAATCATTGTTGGACAAGTCAAAAATTTACTTTGAACAAGAATGGCTTTGGTTATTTGCCCAAGCAAGGGAAGTCGGCCTTC
This sequence comes from Echinochloa crus-galli, assembly GCA_900205405.1. Lineage (NCBI taxonomy): Eukaryota > Viridiplantae > Streptophyta > Magnoliopsida > Poales > Poaceae > Echinochloa > Echinochloa crus-galli. The sequence continues at coordinate 231,777 of OAMR01000638.1, read as the reverse complement.
ATTCCAAAGAAGACCACTTATGTGCCATCAAGTGTGACATTGCAAGAAGAAGCTAAATTCAAGAAATGTCACATTTGCAAGACAAAGGTAGATGTGAATCACAAGTGCAAGAGCAAGAAGACCGTATCCTTTGATCCATCTTATATTCTTAAGAAGGATTCTAAGGGTATTGTATGTGCCAATTTTGTTGGTCGGTACTACAAGAAGGAGAAAAATGGGCAAGCCTACTTTGTTGAGTGGGATTCCGATGCAAGTGATGATGATGATGAGTATGATGACAAGCAAACAAAGAGTCTTGCCGGAATTGTCATCAAGGAAGCTCCATCTCTCTTCTCCAAGCCTCATTGCCTCATGGCAAAAAATACTTCAAAGGTACCAATGGATGAAGAAGAAAGTGATAGTGATTGTGATGATGATAATGCTATTACATATGAATATCTTCTTAGTTTGGTTATAAAATCCGATGATAAATTGCGCAAGGAAAAAGAAAATTTGAAAGATTTAAAATTGAAAAATATTTCAATTCAAAAATCCTATGAGGAGCTAAAGACTTCTCATGCCAATCTAAAGGAATCCCATAATACTCTCAACACTTCATTGGGAATCCTAAAGGGAAAGCATGAGGAGCTTGAGGAAGCTCACAACTCTCTCCTTGCGCAAGAGGTCAAAGGAAAACTTGTTGCTAAACTTGATAAATGTGAAAAATGTATATCTTGCTCGACTAACACTTCTTGTAGCACAAATACAAGTTCTTGCACTAGTGGGAAAGATTCAAGTGATGCATCTCTCTTATTGTTGGAAAATGAATCATTGAAGAAAGAAGTGGAGTGCTTGTCCAAGGACCTTGCAAAATGGTTTGGAAGTCATGTCAAATTTAACCATTGTTGGACAAGTCAAAAATTCACTTTGAACAAGAATGGCATTGATTATTTACCCATGCAAGGGAAAAAGGCTTTCATTCCCAAGAAGACCAATTTTGTATCATCTAGTGTGACATTGCAAGAAGAAGCTAAATTCAAGACATGTCACATTTGCAAGACAAAGGTAGATGTGAATCACAAGTGCAAGAGCAAGAAGACCGTATCCTTTGACCCTTCCTATGTGCTTAAGAAAGATTCAAAGGGTAGTGTGTATGCTAAGTTTGTGGGTCGCTCTATGGATAACACTAGATTAAAATTCATTTGGGTGCCTAAAGCTATGATCACTAACATTGAAGGACCCAAGAGTTGGGTACCTAAGAGGAAGTGATTCTCTTGTGTAGGTAAATTATAAAGCCGGAGGAAGACATTGGGTGATTGATAGTGGTTGCACAAATCACATGACCGGTGAAAGGAAAATATTCTCATGTCTTAATGAAGATATCTCCGACTTTGATAATATTACCTTTGGTGATGATAGCAAGGGAGGTGTACAAGGCATTGGTGACATTTCTATCTCTCAAAATTACAAACTCTCTAATGTTTTGCTAGTAGATTCCCTAAATTTCAATCTATTATCTATTGCTCAACTTTGTGATAATGGATATAGATGCTCTTTTACTAGCAATGACTTTGTAGTAACCTCTCTTGATGGAAAGGAAATAATCTTTAAGGGATTTCGTCATGATAGTCTATATCTAGTGGATTTCTCTTCCAAGGAAGCAAATCGCTCGACTAACACTTCTTGTAGCACAAATACAAGTTCTTGCACTAGTGGGAAAGATTCAAGTGATGCATCTCTCTTATTGTTGGAAAATGAATCGTTGAAGAAAGAAGTGGAGTGCTTATCCAAGGACCTTGCAAAATGGTTTGGAAGTCATGTCAAATTTAACCATTGTTGGACAAGTCAAAAATTCACTTTGAACAAGAATGGCATTGATTATTTACCCATGCAAGGGAAAAAGGCTTTCATTCCCAAGAAGACCAATTTTGTATCATCTAGTGTGACATTGCAAGAAGAAGCTAAATTCAAGACATGTCACATTTGCAAGACAAAGGTAGATGTGAATCACAAGTGCAAGAGCAAGAAGACCGTATCCTTTGACCCTTCCTATGTGCTTAAGAAAGATTCAAAGGGTAGTGTGTATGCTAAGTTTGTGGGTCGCTCTATGGATAACACTAGATTAAAATTCATTTGGGTGCCTAAAGCTATGATCACTAACATTGAAGGACCCAAGAGTTGGGTACCTAAGAGGAAGTGATTCTCTTGTGTAGGTAAATTATAAAGCCGGAGGAAGACATTGGGTGATTGATAGTGGTTGCACAAATCACATGACCGGTGAAAAGAAAATATTCTCATATCTTGATGAAGATATCTCCGACTTTGATAATATTACCTTTGGTGATGATAGCAAGGGAGGTGTACAAGGCATTGGTGACATTTCTATCTCTCAAAATTACAAACTCTCTAATGTTTTGCTAGTAGATTCCCTAAATTTCAATCTATTATCTATTGCTCAACTTTGTGATAATGGATATAGATGCTCTTTTACTAGCAATGACTTTGTAGTAACCTCTCTTGATGGAAAGGAAATAATCTTTAAGGGATTTCGTCATGATAGTCTCTATCTAGTGGATTTCTCTTCCAAGGAAGCAAATTTATCAACTTGTTTATTTTCTAAAGCTTCCATGGGTTGGTTATGGCATAGAAGGCTTGGTCATGTTGGAATGAGGCAACTAAATAAATTAATCAAACATGATCTAGTTCTCGGTTTGAAAGATGTGAAGTTTGAAAAAGACAAACTATGTAGCTCTTGTCAAGCCGGTAAACAAGTTGCAAATTCTCATCCAACCAAAAGTGTTATGTCAACCACAAGACCTATTGAACTATTGCACATGAATTTTTTGGTCCTACTTCATATAGAAGCATTGGTGGCAATAGTTATTGTCTTGTCATTGTGGATGATTTCTCAAGATTCACATGGGTATTTTTTCTTCATGATAAATCCAATGCATGTGATTTGTTTAAGAACGTTGTCACTAGAGCCGAAAATGAGTTTGAAGGCAAATTGAAGAAAGTTAGAAGTGACAATGGAAGTGAATTCAAGAATACTCAAGTGGAGGAGTTTTGCAATGAAAAGGGAATCAAACATGAATTCTCAACCACATATACTCCGGAGCAAAATGGATTGGTTGAGAGAAAGAATAAGACGTTGATTGAAATGGCTAGATCAATGCTAGCCGAATATAATGTGTCGGATTCTAGTTGGGCCGAAGCTATCAACGCCGCTTGCCATTCATCAAATAGGCTATATTGTCATGGATTATTTAATAAGACTCCATATGAATTGCTTGTTGGAAGGAAGCCTAATATTTCTTATTTTCGGGTTTTTGGTTGTAAATGCTATATCTTGAGAAAAGGCTCTCGGTTATCCAAGTTCCAAAGCAAATGTGATGAGGGATTCTTTCTTGGTTATTCATCTTGTAGCAAGGCATATAGATTCTACAACAAGTCCAAGGGAATTGTTGAAGAAGCTTATGATATTCAATTTGATGAAACAAATGGGTCACAAGATGAGAAAGAGAACTTGGATGATGTGAGAGGGGATAGTTTGAAAGAAGCCATGAAGAACATGGATATTGGTGATATTCGACCAAGGGAAGAAGAAGAAGATGATGATGATGAGGAACATATTGTTAGTAATCAAGAAATGGCATCATCTTCTCAAAATCAAGTGATTGATAATGCAAGTGCAAATGACTCTCCTCAAGAAGATGAGCAAGTGATCTCTACTACATCATCGTCCACATCTTCTCAAGATCAAGTTACTCAACCAAGAATTCATGGCCAAGTCGCCAAAGATCACCCCATTGATCAAATTGTGGGCGACATTAGTAAGGGTGTTCAAACTCGATCTCGTGTTGCTTCATTTTGTCAACATTATTCTTTTGTGTCCTCTCTTGAACCTAAATGTGTAGATGAAGCACTTGTTGATCCGGATTGGGTGATGGCCATGCAAGAATAACTAAATAACTTCACCCAGAACAAAGTTTGGGATTTGGTTGAGAGGCCCAAGAACTACAATGTTATTGGTACTAAATGGGTCTGTCGCAACAAGGAGAATGAAGATGGTATTGTGGTGAGAAATAAGGCAAGATTGGTGGCACAAGGATATACTCAAGTCGAAGGTTTGGATTTTGATGAAACTTTTTCTCTCGTAGCTAGACTTGAGGCTATTAGAATGTTACTTGCTTATGCTTGCTCTCATAACATAAAACTTTATCAAATGGATGTTAAAAGTGCTTTCTTGAATGGTGATCTTAGTGAACTAGTGTATGTCGAACAACCTCCCGGTTTTGAAGATCCCAAATTGTCCAATCATGTGTATAAGCTCTCTAAGGCTCTTTATGGATTGAAGCAAGCACCCCGTGCTTGGTATGAGAGGCTTAGGAATTTTCTTTTGTCAAAAGGCTTCAAAATTGGAAAGGTTGACACTACACTATTCACTAAGAAAATTGGCAATGATATTTTTATTTGTCAAATATATGTTGATGACATTATCTTTGGTTCTACTAACAAATCTTTTTGTAAAGAATTTGGAGAAATGATGTCTAGGGAATTCGAGATGTCCATGATTGGAGAGTTGAGCTTCTTTCTTGGTCTTCAAATCAAGCAAATTAAGGAAGGAACTTTTGTTTGCCAATCTAAATATATCAAGGATATTTTGAAGAAATTTGGCATGGAAGATTCAAAGCCAATCAAGACTCCAATGGCTACAAATGGACATCTTGATCTTGATGAGGGAGGTAAAGCGGTTGATATTAAGCTTTATAGATCCATGATAGGTAGCTTGCTTTACCTTACCGCATCTAGGCCCGATATCATGTTTAGTGTATGCATGTGTGCTAGATTCCAAGCCGCACCTAAAGAATGTCATTTGACCGCGGTGAAAAGAATTATGAGATATTTGAAATTCACTCCAAATATTGGTCTTTGGTATCCAAAAGGTGCTCAATTTGAGTTGGTTGGTTATTCGGATTCGGATTATGCCGGTTGTAAAGTTGATAGGAAGAGCACTTCCGGTGGTTGTCAACTTCTTGGTTGTTCACTTGTGTCATGGAGTTCAAAGAAGCAAAACTCGGTTGCTCTTTCAACCGCCGAAGCAGAATATATTTCGGTGGGAAGTTGTTGTGCTCAACTCTTGTGGATGAAGTAAACGCTTCTTGATTATGGTGTGAAATTCAATGGAATTCCTCTCTTATGTGACAACGAAAGTGCTATCAAGATTGCAAATAATCCGGTTCAACATTCTAGAACCAAGCATATTGACATTCGGCATCATTTTCTTAGAGATCATGTGACCAAGGGTGATATCAAGATTGAAGGTGTTGGCACGGATGATCAATTGGCTGATATATTCACAAAACCCTTGGATGAATCTCGGTTTTGCAAATTAAGAAATGAGTTAAATGTCATTGATATCTCAAATATGGCTTGATCTCTAGCATAAGCATCTTTGTGCATGTTGTTTTTATCTTGCATTCATAAGTTTTTTTAACTCTAATGCTCATCATGTCATGACTGCTATGGTTGTAAAAAACTTTGCATCATTTTGTCAAGCAATGAACCCCAAGGATCCATCACAACAAGTGTTCAAAAGTTTGAAACTCGGGCTGAGCAGACTGTGCATCACGGACCGTCCGCCAATGGACCGCGGACCGTCCGCATGGGATGCACGGACCGTCCGCAAAGGATGCGCGGACCGTCCGTAAATTCTCTAAAATCACTCAGGAACTTTTGGACTTCATGATGGCGCCGCGGACCGTCCGCGAGGGCGCTGCGGACCGTCCGCCGTGGTCGGGCGCAGGTGGGACCGCCCCCGACGGGATCTAAAGGGATGGCAGCCCCTATCTCTATCAAACTCGAGTCAAACTCATCTCTTTCTCCTCTCTCTTGCTCTTGGAGAAGAAAAGGTGCCACCCTTGGAACTTTTGGTTGGAGTTCTCCCCGGACGGTCCGAGGGCATCTACGGACTCTCTACAGGATTCTCCACCATGTCATCCGGGTATTTTTGTCGATTACTCTCTTATTTGGTTTGAATCCATGGATGAACATGGTTAGGGTTTGTGGTCCCGATCTGAAATTTGGGCATGGAATTGGAAATCCTTCTTGGGGAATATGTTGGATATGGTCTAGTGATGGTTTGGCTAAAGTTTGGTTGAAAGTTATTGAATATTTGTTGAGATATGGGGATTGAAATTTTTGGATCGCTGTTCATGTTCGTCGCCGCTACAGTGACTCGCGGACCGTCCGCTCGGGCATCACGGACCGTCCGCCCATACTTGGCGGACCGTCCGCGGTTCCCTGTCGGACCGTCCGCCAGGCACTGTCAGCAGCGACCTTGAATGGTGTATTTTGGGCATCAATTATTCATCATATATTGTTCATGTATGTTGTGTTATTGACTCAAATAATTGCATGATCACAGTGGTCGCAAGGTTATGAAGGCTTTGGCAAATCAATTCAAGAAGAGTGGGCAAAAGAACAAGGGTGATGATGGGCCATCCAAGAGACGTCGGGTTGATGATGATGATGATGATGTGGATCCGGGCAGTGATGACCCCAATGACAGTGATTATGTGGCTGGAGGTAGAATCTTCTATGGGACAGCAGTCTGAGTTTGTGGTAGAGGAGGATACAAGATTGCATCAAGGGGGAGTTGTCTTGCATCCGGCTATAATTGATGTTCATTCTCACACAGCTCCAAGAAAGGTCTGGCAGTCAAAAGATTATGCAAGGGTAAGAAACATCAATGCCTACTCTCAGCGTCGTGACACAAATAATCAATTCTTCCATACTCTAGTTCAAGAAGATGCATTCTTTGGTCACTTGCTTAACTGTACTCTCTGGGCTCATAAGAGAATTGATTTCAATTACCTTGCTAGTAAACCAGTGTTGGCACATGTGGCTGTCTTGCTTGAGAGGCTTAGGCTTAGAAATTTTATGGAGCATCACTATTATTGGAATGAAACACTGATTCGACAGTTCTATGCCACCTTTGAGCTAGATATTGAGACACAAACTGTTGAGTGGATGACTGGTCATTTGAGATACACTGCTACTTTTAGAGAGTTTGCTGCAGCTAATAAGCTAGACTATGACTACTTTTATGGTGCTGACAGTCTTGATGTGTATCAACAAGATCTTTTTGAAGAGTCCCAGAGATTCTATGAGCCTGCACATCTTGGTATTCCAGTTAAACATGGCACACCCACTGGGCTTAGGCATCATCCCGCTGCTATCAATAGAATTATTCGATACACATTCATGCCTAAGAGTGGGAACAAAGATAAAATTCGAGAGTTTTATTGGAATGTGATCCATTACATTATGACTGGGACTAAATTTAATGTTATCAAGTTGATTTTTGAGCTGATGGATGAGAAGAGGATGTCACTAGCTGGCAACATATACTTTGCATCATATATCATGTCCTTGATTAAGATCAAGTGTGGATACAATGGCCCTTGTGAGGTCCATCATGGGTGGTTTCAACCTTTTGTTAATGCCAAGGATTTTCTAAACAGGGCACTAACCCCCTATAAAAATGTTGTCCTATGAGGAAGGTGATGAGTATGAGGCAGGTAACATGGGTGATGAGATACCTGCAAATGTAGGGATGGATATGCCTGAGATGCCTCCTCCACCTCCTCCTGGTCCTCCTATGCAGTCACAGGGTTTTTGGGTTCCTCCCGAGGGGTATTTCACCCCATACTTTGACAGCATGGCTCAGTCTTTTGGGACACAGATGGCTACCAGGTTTGATACAATGCAGCAGGGGCTTGAGCAGCGTTTTGATGAGAGGTTTCATGCCTATGAGCAGCAGATGAACACTCAGTTCTATCAGCCCGTTATGACTCAGCTCCAGGAGATGCAGCAGGGGTATCGCACTGACATGGAGGCACTGACTGCCAGATTTGATGGATTGTCCACTTTAGAGCAGTATCAGCAGCTGGTTGATCGTCAGACTCAGCTTGAGAGCTCATTCAACACATTCAACACAGCTTTCACTGACTTCAGTGGCCACTTCTACAGTGTCTATCCTCGGCCATCTTATCCACCTCCTCCACCACCGCAGGATGACTAGTCCCTTCTTGGTATTTGATGCCAAAGGGGGAGAGATTGGGAGTGATGTGATCTTCAGGGGGAGCTTGCAGCTTGCATGTGCATGAAAAATTTGAACTTTGCATTGCATATTTATCTTTCCATGTTATATGTGATGAACTATGTGTGGATGTAATAAGCTAGAACTTGGTTGTGATTTTATTTCTCTAATGTGTGATGAACTACTATTTCTATCTCTTGATGGGCTTGTTCTAGTGGCTTTATGGTTGTTGAGACTAACACATGGCATGGACAAATTTTGTTATACATGTGGTTGCCTTGATCTTCATGTTGTAGGGGAAGCTTCACCAAAATTGTCATATTCATATATGTGTGTGAAAATTGAAATCAAATCTCATGCACACACATAGGGGGAGCTATTCTCTTTTATTCAAATTTGAAGCCCACTACTCAATCATACACTATGGTATTATTTGCTATGAGTAAGTGACTTCAAGTTTTCACCCTCAACTTTATCACTCCTTTGAAAGGGTTGTCGTCAATTACCAAAAAGGGGGAGATTGAAGGCATCTAGGCCCCTAATTGAGTTTTGGTAATTAATGATAACACTTGTGGACTAACAATTTCATTTGAAAATATGAGAATAGGTTAGTCCAGATGTGTATAAGAGACAGCCCCTGGGCGGGGTGTGAACAGACTGCTCCCTGTCCTGCCTGCCAACCTCGGCCCTCGGGTATATAATAGGGCTTTTAATTTTGACCGGTCATGAGGTGATTAGAGGATGAAATATGACCGGGTTGATAGGCTAGATAGCCGTACTATCAAGAGGGATCAACTTCGTTGGTTCAACGAAATATTAGTGCCACAATGGTCTTTGAATTGCATGTAGTGCATTTAGAATATGTGGTGACTAACTTGGGTATGGGCACATTGCAAATCTTCTAGAAAATAGCCAAGTCGTGGCTGGCGGACGGTACGCCGGGTCATGGCGGACGGTCCGTGAAATTCGGGTTAAAAAGAAAAGGTTTAATCCTGTGAAAAATCCAATCGGACTGGTCCGAACCGCCCGCGGACGGTACGCGGCCTCGTCGCGGACGGTCCGCGGAGTGCTGACTCGTGGGGCCACGTGCGCTGACTTGGTGTGCTGAGCTGCAAAGCTTGGCGGACGGTCTGCGTCTCCCTCGCGGACGGTCCGAAATAAATCACACAGAGACGTTTCCCGGGGTTCCAGAGGGGAAGACCGTCCGTCCTTGCCTGGCGGACGGTCCGTGGTGCTGGCGGACGGTCCGCGTCTCCCTGGCAGATGGTCCGCCGGACCTCAACGGTCACTTCTGACACACGTTTGACTGCGCGATATAGCCGTTGTAATTTGAACGCGGACGGTCCGCGTGGACCTGGCGGACGGTCCGTCGTGCACGTTTCTGAGCGGGTTTTTCCCTAATGGCTAGTTTTGAGGATAGGGCTATAAATACTTCCACCCCGCGGGCTTGGAGGCTCTCTTGGCACTTTGAAAAGCTTGATACTCATTCTAGAGCCCTTGTTCTCCTCTCTCTCACTCACTTGCTTTGAGGTTGCATTTCTTTGTGAGATTGAGAGCTTCTAGTGCATTGCATCAAGGATTTGATCATTGTGGCACTAGGATTTCATTGAGCTCGTGGTTGATTTGTTATCTTGATCATGCTGCCAAGATTTTCCTGAAGGAGGCTTGTCATCCTAGGTTGCAAACCCCTCAACATAGGTTTAGAATAGCTAGAGATTTAATTCACCTTGTGGTTCTAATTAAATTTCTCTAGTGTTGTGATTGAAGTTTGAAACCGCCTATTCACCCCCCTCTAGTCGGTAATCCTAGATCCTACAAGCTGACGGCACAGGGTCCGACCTGTGCCTCTTCGTGCGCAGCGCATCCGACGACTGCGCCTGCGCCGACCTCTTCCGCGACTCGGCCGCCGCGACATGCACCTGCGCCGAGTAGTACTTCCGAGCGGCAGCCTGGGTGCGAGTAGGGGCGGCCACCGACTCCACAACGGCCGCATCACCCGAGCCGGGAGGGGAGCCGAGCTCCTCAGAAACCCAGTCCTCTAGATTCTTCATAACCGGAAGCGGGTCTTCCCTCGCATCTTCCGGCCTCATCACCTTTCGCCGCGGCGCCGGCGTCCCCTCAGGCAGCGGCGCCGGGCAAAAGAAGCGCTTGGTCACCTCCTAGCACAAAGAAAGCAATACGAGTTTAGGTAACTCACAGGAAAACATCGAAAAAATTAGACAAAGACTCGGAACGGAAATTTTACCGCAGGTGGAGGGTTCTTCAGCGCATAAGGACGGGGCACGCTAAGGTTATTCACCTCGCCCTTCATCATCTTGCCCACGCGCCGGAGGACCTCGTCCGTGTCGAACCCCCGGGATGACTCCCGGGTTGGGTCCAGGCGACCCGAAAAATCGAAAGCCGCATGTACCCGATCCTTGATCGGCTGGATGGTCCGAGCAATAAATGACACTGTCACCGCCATGGCGGTCAGACCCTTCTGCTTCAGGCTAGCAATCATCGCCAAGAGCTCGGGGATCCCATCAAGCTCACCCCCGACCGGAAGATCGTGCCACGACTCCCGCTCCCTCGCCGCCATGCCAGTCCTGCTAGGCAGGAAAGGCGGCTGGTCCACCATGTAGAACCACTCACGCCGCCACTCCTTATGGTAGTCCAGCAACTGCAGATCGAAGTACTCCCTCTGCCTACCCATGCGCAGGGCAATGCCAGCCCCACCGGTAATCCGAGTGGGGCCGTCTCCCTTGTTCCCCGACCCAATGCGTTTAACGCGGTACAGGTACCGCCACAGATGGAAATGGGGAGCGATTCCAAGAAAAGCCTCACAGAGGTAGATGAAGAATGAAATATCAAAAATCCCATTGGGATTGAGATGAGAGAGCTCCAGACCGTAGTAATGGAGCAGCCCGCGGAAGAAATTACCGGACGGCGTGCTGAATCCGCGCTCAACGAAGTGCGCGAAGACAGCCACCTCGCCTGTGTTCAAGAACGGCCTCTTCTCCTTCCCCGGAATCCTCCACGACAAGGTGTCCCTCGAAGGGAGCATGCCGCGGTTCGCCATGTCCTCCAGGTGCTCCGTCGTCATCTTCGTCTTCCCCCAGGCCGCCTCCTGCTCGCCCTGCGGCGGCACCCCAGCCACCACCACAGCCTCCAGAGCGGCGCGCTCAGCAGCGTCGTCGGCCATGGCTTTGTTTGGTGGAAGAAGAAAGGGAATGGATGAAGCTGGAGCGGGAACGCTCGACGGCCTCGGAAACCACGCTCGCAAGAAACGGTGGGCTGAGGAAAAGCAAGGCGAGGAAGACGAAGAGTGCGGTGCAACGGTGGGATGACGACGACGGCGTCCTTGGTCGCGTATTTATAACAAGGCACCGCCCTGACCTAACGGCTCCGAAACTAACGGACGGAATCCGGGGGATTGGCGATATGTGATCCGCAGGATCCGAAATTGACAGATAGGATAAGCTTCCGTACGGAAAAACTCGGCGCGTTCCAAGCGAACCATGCCAAGTCCCTCGCATGCTCGGGGGCTGGGCGCCGGACTATGACTCGGCGCGTTCCAAGAGAACCACGCCAAGTCCCTCGCATGCTCGGGGGCTGGGTACCGGACAACGATTCAGCGCGTTCCAAGTGAGCCACGCCAAGTCCCTCGCATGCTCGGGGGCTGGGCACCGGACTACGACTCGGCGCGTTCTAAGCGAACCACGCCAAGTCCCTCGCATGCTCGGGGGCAGTGCGCCGGACTACAACTCGGCGCGTTCCAAGCGAACCATGCCAAGTCCCTCGCATGCTCGGGGGCTGGGCGCCGGACTACGACTCGGCGCGTTCCAAGCGAACCACGCCAAGTCCCTCGCATGCTCGGGGGCTGGGCGCCGGGTAGGTTTTGGTACGTCCATACGACCTATACTAGCCACTCAAGTGGTTGGACTCAGTTCACCACCACCAAAATGAACATGTTCATAATTTACGCTTCGTAAATAGCGAAAGTTACAAAGGAAAAGTACATTTGGCCAAAGGCCATTCAGAGATACAATGATATGAGCCCCCCATCACAGGGCTCTTAGACCATTTCAGTTAGGTGATCAGCACACAATCGCCGGAACCAGTATCCACAGCTCTCTCGACGATTTTCTTGTGGCATCACACCAACTGAAGGACCTCGTGGCTGCATTGCTGGAGGAGAGTAAGGACTCGACATCAGCACCTCCGAGCCTAGGCTTAGATCGCGCCCACTCATCCTCGATGGGCCCGTGAAATCAGCCATCAATTCGGCATCGTTCGCTAGCTTCCGGACGAAGAGAAGACTTACCGTAGCCTCCTCGCCCGGTCCCACCGAGAAATAGGCACCTCCCCTGCCTATGAGAAGCGCGATGTCCGGCTCCTTTCCAGCAGCATCTGCACCACTCTTCGGCGATTTTCTTCTGGCATCAATGGCGAACGCCAAGGCATGTATCTTGGCCTACAATACCCTCACTCATAATCCTCTCAGGCAGAAGGATTCTCAAGATCCACATGGTGGCTATTTGTTTCAAGACTCTGTGGTGGCGAACAACGCCGTCGCGTCTATTTATAGGCGCCCTTGGGTCATGGATCCGGTGGCCCGTGAGCCATTAAACGCCCGAGAACGGATACGCATGCGTTTCGCCTTTTCCCGGGCGGGTGGCCATTAGTGCCCCTAACTGAGCACGCTCAGCGGCGGGATTCCCGCACGATCGGCTTTTGCAGCCTTTTGACCGAGCAGGTTCGGTCCATGGTTATCAACACACTGTTGATTCACGGGTGCTGAAAATTCTTGGCCCCTTCCTTGGTGGCAGCATGCTCTCACCTACAACTCAGCCAATGGGACTGAGCAAGACTTCAACTCGGAGAGAACCCTTGGTGGTAGGAAGCCTTCACCAACTCCTGGGCAATACGTTGTCTAGCTATTTTTTGAGCCTTGGCTCGCTTATACTAACCAACCCAACGCTCGGGGGCTACTGTACGTACAATGCTCCTAATCGTCGCCCTGTACTCGGCCCTCATGAGGACCGAACAACTACATCGAAGGACTCGGCGTCGATGTTGGGTGTTCTCTCTTTTTTGAGCACCGCCCACCCTTGTGCCGATTACAAGTTGAAGCACCTTCAGCCGATCTCAATGGCTTCGGCACTTCGTCAAGCAGTTCGGCATGCGCCTGCACGTTGCTCGGGGGCTTGTGGGATATGGGTACCCCTGGGCCCACTGTCAGACCAGACCACGGCGGCCAGGTCCCACCTCTGACAGGCCCATGGGCCGACCCCTACGCGGCCCATATGGGCTCCCTGACTTGACGGACAAGTTGATAAAGACTCGGTGGGCGAATCTTCCGGATATCCAGGATATTCCAGTTGTAACCGACCCGGACTAGAGTCCTGGTCGAAACAAAGTAGGTTTAGATGGAAACCGACTTATAAACCCTAGCCCGCTACCCTATATAAAGCGGCCTAGGGCACCCTCATAGAGGACAACACATCATATCTTGTAACCTAGACGCTCGTCCTTGTTTCCTGAAGCTTGGCCGAGTACCAACAATACAAATGACGCCACCGACACAGGACGTAGGGTATTATACCTCCGGGTACCCCGAACCTGTCTAAATCAGTGCCTCCTCTGTACCATCGAGCCACAAGTTCATCGATCGCCCGCCTACAGATCAACCACTCGGGTACCCCAGGTGGATTGCCGGTCCTAAGGTCCGACAGTAGGATATGTCTAATGGCTATGATTTGCATTTTTTGTAAAATATGATGGTTAATTGAAACATGAAGATAGATATAATAGTCATAGATGCATTTTACTAAAAAAAGAGATGCGGATAATATTATTTAGGTTTATAACCTGCGGGGGATGCAGAACTTTAAAATTTCAATAGAAAATATTGAATTTTACCAACACTCTTAATTTCACTCACGGCTAGCTTATTACTATTACTTAGGTCATTAGTTTTTCTTTTGAGGTAATAGTAGGTCATTAGGCACGTGTATTGGGTTTATCCGCGAAGGCGCACGTAGTGTATTTTTATTTGGGTTTAGCTAATCATGCATATTTTATTTTTTTAGGCGAATGCATATTAGTTGGTTTATGGTTTAGCATTTGCGTTGTTTTCCGTTGGCTATTCTCCGGGGCTCTTATATAGCTTCCATGTGCTAGTTAAGCAACATGGCTTAGAGGTCCATTTAGGCCCAACATACTAGTACTATTTATTAGTATCCGTGCATCCACAAGACTTTTTTCGTTCTGTTGAAAACAAAGTCGCATACGTACTGCATTCGAATATTTTTTAGCACGAAATTTTATTAGCCTCCAACAGTTTCATATTCAACATTTTTGTCAACCCAATTCAACGTTTTAACAGTATTGGTTCAACATTCATAGAAAACTAATTCAACATTTTCTAAAAAAATGTTGAAATAGTATATTACAAATGTTGAACTAGTCTATGATAAATGTTGATTTATAAAACAACTATCAAAAATATAAAATATATTCAAATTGGAGCTTATTTTGTTGCATAAATTCTAACTAAGACCACGGTTCAAACGGATTTGAAAAATGATTTATAGTTTGGGAGAAAAATGAAATCAAAGATCAACATCTAAAAGATTCCGTCCGCATGCAGAAAACCTCATCGCATGCAGCACACCGCGTCGACGGAGGAGGAACAGATCCGACGGAGGAGAAAGAGATGATGAAGATGATCCAACGGTTCTTAGTGTGGAAGCTAAGTGTGGAAGCTAGATGCTAAAAAAAATCCGGAAGCCAGGATTCCCGCCGTTCCCCTCCTTCTTCGCATGTGGGCCAAAAGGCAACGGGCCTGAGCCGCGGCCCAGCACCGAGCCACCGCCGCATGCTCGGCGCCCCGTCGGCACGTGCGCCAGCTCGCATCCGGGTCCAGACACGCGGCCCCGCCTCCTCCCTCCTCGCTCCGCTTCCCGAGGAGCGAGCGCATCTCTCTCCTCTCCTAAACCCCACCGCCCCGGTTTCTTCCCCTCTTTCTCACTCGCCTCCCTCCTCCTGGTCCGGGCGGCGGTGGCTAATGAGATCCCTGCCATGGCGGGCCCCACCTCACGGCTCCTCCTCCTCGCCCGCCGCGCCGACCGAGGTAGAAGCCTCCACCGCGCCCTCCACGCCGCGGCCGCGTTAGGGGCGCCCTCTCCGACGGAGCCGCCGCCGCCTCGCCTCCCAGCCTCAGCCCCGGCGAGGAGGTATCGAATCGCTTATCTCAGCTAACCGCACCGCATTGTATCCCTAGGTCGCAGTTCCGTTTTACGCGAATTTCGAGTCAGCATGGCTCGTATCAGCGCTCGAGAAGGAATGCAGGGGGTTGGATTAGTGCCGTGCTCGCCACTCTAAGATTTACATGATACTATGAGATTTTGAATGAATGTACTTGTTTTTTTTTTGCAATTATGTACTGTGTGCTACTCATTCAATTACCTTGATTATCAATTGTGAAGGCATAGAAAGTTTATGGATTAATAGGACAGCAGACAAGGCTAGGTCGGCCTAAGTGCATATCATGGGATAGGGTTCCATGCATATATCTCCAAATGGATTATGACTTAATAAATGCTGCAAAACAAACTAGTTCTTCCCAGTACTAAAGTGACCCTGTTGAAAATTTCTCCTTATGGTTTGGGTGAAAGCTATAAGGATAAGACAATCTAACTCGTCTATGACATTCGATAAGTGTGCTTCGCTTAAAGAAAAAATATTTTAGTGCACTGAATTTTGCATGTAGGTTGAATGATTCTAGGTTAATTGGCTATAGACATAATGTTTAGGTGGTTTATTTTCTATTTTGTAGCTACTCAAGTGGATTCACCAGTGTGCATGGAGAGAGGCCATCATCAGAATATGCAAAGATCAGAAAGGAGTCACTGGAAACCCAGTTTGGAAGAATCCTGGGGTCAAGTTCGCGCAGACTCTTTGCTGACCGAGGCTTTGGTCCATTCCTTGCGCTTTACAGGGCTGCTACTATCTCTTTTCATGTTGTGAAGCTCACTATCTGGCATTTATTGCTCAATGACATGCACAAAAGGGCGGAAAAGGTAGTTTTCTTGTTCATTGCCGGTGGAGGAACTGAGCATCATGTCTCTGATTGTCATTTTCCTTATTTCAGTTCCGAGACACCTTGATACGCCTGGGACCATTTTACATCAAGGTATGCTCGTGTAGCACCTTCATAATTGACATAGATCTGTAGAATGTCACACCGGTCTTTTCATTTACTTCTGATGCTTAACTTTTTAGTATAGTGAATATCTCCTAGTTAAGTAGGAAACAACATCATTGTAAAATGAATTGTGACTGTCAGATTCACTGCAGCTATTACTATGGCTTAATAACATGATTAGTATCAACCTTAAAGCACCCGACAGAATAAGTTATGGTGGTTCATGTACCAACTGTATTTTGTTTTTGAATTACAGTACTTCATTATTTTGTATTCTCTTAGGTGTAGTATTTCCTATTACCACTGGAAAATTGATGATATGTTCCTTTGCCATTTCTCTTGCACCTTGTAGCTTGGACAGGCATTGAGCACACGCCCTGATATACTTCCCAGTGCATACTGTCAAGAGCTTGCAAAGCTACAGGTAACTCCTCTGGTGCATTGTATAATTTTGCTTAATGGTGAGAGCAAATGTTAGATCTATAAGAACATGCCTTCTCCAGTTTATGTGAATCTCCTGGGACTATGAGATGAGAAAATAGGGATGGAATGAGAGTTCTAAAGTTGAGGCCTCAAATTAGGGCCACTAAAAAGCTTGCTCTAGAAGGGATCACAGCTCAAAGTTGGGCCCAAAATGGGCCTTCCAGCCATTAGTAATGCTCCGTTCAAAATTGTGTCTGAGGAACTTGTACTTGTTATATTACATTTTACTGTTTTTGCTGACCACTTTCTTTTCAGGATCAAATACCACCATTTCCAACTCGCATTGCACTCAAGACCATCGAGTCTCAGTTGGGTTCTCGAATTTCTGATCTGTTTGCGGATATCAGCCCGGAGCCGATTGCAGCAGCATCACTGGGTCAAGTTTACAAAGGTTAGAGATGTCTGTTAAGACTTTCTGATAACTGGTGATTATACTTCGGTACTAATTGTTATTTACCTTAGCATATATTTCAGACCTGAGTTCTCCAAGTTGAAATGCATTTCTTTGATACTTCAAGTCATGCAGCTCATCTACGCTCTGGAGAGCTTGTCGCAGTCAAAGTTCAGAGGCCTGGAATGGCGCCCTTGCTGACTCTAGATGCACTTTTGTTTCATATGATTGGAGGACAATTGAAACGATTTGCTAAGGCTCGCAAAGATCTACTGGTGGCAGTCAATGAGATTGTGAGCTTCTACTTTCTGAACCAAACTTGTTGATTTCTCCATGAAATTTTTCTCTGACCTCTTGCTCTTATACGCCCTCCGTTTTCAAATATACTAAACATAGTATATTTGAAAACAGAGGGAGTAGTTTGTTAACCTTCGCTATAGCCCATTTATTACTATAATCTACTAACCTCTCAATCAGACTGGATTATCATGTTTTCCACATTATATTATCAATTGCTTCGTATCCATATCACAACATCAGATGGATAAAGCTTGTTTTGGCTCTTTCCTCAGTACACATAATGAATGGTAGATTGTTTTTGTACTATGTATTGCGGATATAATTTATTAAGCGTGTAATTTGTATGACTGTACTGTGTGCTACTCATTCAATTACCTTGATTATCAATTGTGAAGGCATAGAAAGTTTATGGATTAATAGGACAGCAGACAAGGCTAGGTCGGCCTAAGTGCATATCATGGGATAGGGTTCCATGCATATATCTCCAAATGGATTATGACTTAATAAATGCTGCAAAACAAACTAGTTCT
>OAMR01000638.1:178365-208032 GCA_900205405.1 Echinochloa crus-galli | reverse complement strand
TTGGCTATAGACATAATGTTTAGGTGGTTTATTTTCTATTTTGTAGCTACTCAAGTGCATTCACCAGTGTGCATGGAGAGAGGCCATCATCAGAATATGCAAAGATCAGAAAGGAGTCACTGGAAACCCAGTTTGGAAGAATCCTGGGGTCAAGTTCGCGCAGACTCTTTGCTGACCGAGGCTTTGGTCCATTCCTTGCGCTTTACAGGGCTGCTACTATCTCTTTTCATGTTGTGAAGCTCACTATCTGGCATTTATTGCTCAATGACATGCACAAAAGGGCAGAAAAGGTAGTTTTCTTGTTCATTGCTGGTGGAGGGACTGAGCATCATGTCTCTGATTATCATTTTCCTTATTTCAGTTCCGAGATACCTTGATACGCCTGGGACCATTTTACATCAAGGTACGCTCTTGTAGCACCTTCATAATTGGCATCGATCTGTAGAATGTCACACCGGTCTTTTCAATTACTTCTGATGCTTAACTTTTCAGTATAGTGAATATCTCCTAGTTAAGTAGGAAACAACATCATTGTAAAATGTCTTGTGACTGTCAGATTCACTGCAGCTATCACTATGGCTTAGTAACACGATTAGTATTAGTATCAACTTTAAAGCACGCGGCAGAATAAGTTATGGTGGTGCATGTACCAACTGTATTTTGTTTTTGAATTACGGTACTTCATTATTTTGTATTCTCTTAGGTGTAGTATTTCCTATTACCACTGGAAAATTGATGATATGTTCCTTTGCCATTTCTCTTGCACCTTGCAGCTTGGACAGGCATTGAGCACACGCCCTGATATACTTCCCAGTGCATACTGTCAAGAGCTTGCAAAGCTACAGGTAACTCCTCTGGTGCATTGTATAATTTTGTGTAATGGTGAGAGCAAATGTTAGATCTATAAGAACATGCCTTCTCCAGTTTATGTGAATCTCCTTGGACTATGAGATGAGAAAATAAGAATGGAATGAGAGTTCTAAAGTTGAGGCCTCAAATTAGGGTCACTGAAAAGCTTGCTCTAGAAGGGATCATAGCCCAAAGTTGGGCCCAAAATGGGGCTTCCAGCCATTAGTAATGCTCCGTTCAAAATTGTGTCTGAGGAACTTGTACTTGTTATATTGCATTTTAGTGTTTTTGCTGACCACTTTATTTTCAGGATCAAATACCACCATTTCCAACTCGCATTGCACTCAAGACCATCGAGTCTCAGTTGGGTTCTCGAATTTCTGATCTGTTTGCGGATATCAGCCCGGAGCCGATTGCAGCAGCATCACTGGGTCAAGTTTACAAAGGTTAGAGATGTCTGTTAAGACTTTTGCTGATAACTGGTGATTATACTTCGGTACTAATTGTTATTTACCTTAGCATATATTTCAGACCTGAGTTCTCCAAGTTGAAATGCATTTCTTTGATACTTCAAGTCATGCAGCTCATCTACGCTCTGGAGAGCTTGTCGCAGTCAAAGTTCAGAGGCCTGGAATGGCGCCCTTGCTGACTCTAGATGCACTTTTGTTTCATATGATTGGAGGACAATTGAAACGATTTGCTAAGGCTCGCAAAGATCTACTGGTGGCAGTCAATGAGATTGTGAGCTTCTACTTTCTGAACCAAACTTGTTGATTTCTCCATGAAATTTTTCTCTGACCTCTTGCTCTTATACGCCCTCCGTTTTCAAATATACTAAACATAGTATATTTGAAAACAGAGGGAGTAGTTTGTTAACCTTCGCTATAGCCCATTTATTACTATAATCTACTAACCTCTCAATCAGACTGGATTATCATGTTTTCCACATTATATTATCAATTGCTTCGTATCCATATCACAACATCAGATGGATAAAGCTTATTTTGGCTCTTTCCTCAGTACACATAATGCATGGTAGATTGTCTTTGTACTATGTATCGCGGATATAATTTTATTAAGCGTGTAATTTGTATGACTGTCCTATGTTTGTGGTTGTCTCAAAACGTATGCTGCTCCAGGGCTGTTCCTGCTTCCTGCTGCCTTGTTAAGGCCGGCAACTTAAGTGTCTGAATTGGTGGTTCCTGCTGCCATGTCATGGCCCCGTACATGGCAACTTAGCTATCTGACTTAATGTGATCTCAGTACTTCTGGTTTGGGTTAATGCTTGTTCTAGACGGACACCCTTGGTGCAGTGGTAGTTTCTCCACTTGTGGCCTAGAGATCCTGGGTTCAAACCAGCCTCCTTGCAAAATTAAGTGAGGGTAAGGCTGTCAAGAAATTCCCTTGCCAAGACTCCACCTTGTGCGAGCTTTCAGCACTGGCTATGCCCTTTAGTTTAAAGTTTGTTCTGATAATTTCTTGATTATCATTTTGGCCTTGGAGATGCTTGTTTCCTGAAAATGAAGCTAGATAAATAATAAAACACTTGTCCGTCATGCAAGTTGTAGTAGTATTTTCTTATGATCTTTTCTTTTTGGCAACTGTCATGCTGTCTACTGTAATTTCAGATGATTCTGTATAGTTTTAGCCTGTGGTATGTTGCGTTATAGTATATCTTTGGTTTAACAGGTCAGGCATATGTTTGATGAGATTGATTATATTTTAGAAGGAAAAAATGCTGAAAGATTTGCTACTCTTTATTGTGACGGTGAGTTTTGAAACACTTTTTATTCGTTTCTTTATAGTGTTAATTCCTCTGCTTCCATCCCTCAAATGACCCCGCAATAAGCATATGGACCTTTTACATGCTGCCAACTCGTAAACACTGTTGATTTTCTGGCAGGTTCAGGTGGGAGTGATTCTGAAGGCGGTACAAGCATCAAGGCCCCAAAAGTCTACTGGAATTATACACGTAAAACCATATTGACACTGGAATGGATTGATGGAATTAAACTAACTGATGCTGAGCGCATCAGCAAAGCAAACTTGAACAGGAAAAGGATGATTGATGAGGTATTGCTACGAAACTGTAAATGGGATACTAGTGTTAGTTTTATTTTGATTGTCTTCTACACTGTCCTCTGTATCTCTTGCATGAAACTTGTATGGCTATATATGGTTTTATTTTTTCTTAAAATACCATTAGCTTGAAATTTTTTGGTTAGAGCAAAATTGAAATAATCTCTGTGAAGGTATTTTGCTATGTTCAGTACAGGTTCTTGCTTTATGCTTAGGAGAGTATGCTGGCTGACTCTTACGGATTATCATCTTCTTGCTTTTGTTTACTAACTTTCAACACAAACTTCACAGGGTCTCTATTGCTCATTGAGACAGCTGCTTGAAGAAGGATTTTTCCATGCAGACCCCCATCCTGGCAATCTGGTTGCAACTGAAGCTGGATCTCTAGCATATTTTGACTTCGGCATGATGGGAGATATTCCAAGGCACTATCGTGTGGGGCTTATACAAATGGTACACGTGACTGTTCTTTAGTTGTTCTACATTCAGCTGATGTAAACTTACAAGTTGTGTTGATTTTCACTGCTACTCTGGAAAAATAAGAAAATTTTAGACTTGGATGTTGCACTGCTTAATCGGTTCCCATTTTGGTAATTTCAGTTTTAACAGGCTAAACATTATTGATAAGGTCCTCAGAGTGCAGCAAAGTTATGCTAGCAATGCTGGCCCTTGATTTTTATAAGTTGGTTAAACATGGCTAGTCTTATCCCAAATCACATTGTGTAGAAACTTAAATAGGAAGTGTATCAAGGAATAGTTTGCTGAAGGATCTTACTGTTCACAACAATAGCTGTTTAGAATAAAAAAACCCGCATTTTTGCAAAGAGAAGACCTTCTCACGCAGGTCGAGAAAACCCCCGAACCCGTGCCCCACCCTTACACAACGGCACCATCAGAAATTTAAGATGTGAGTCGCCAGAAATACAAATTAGTCCTGTTTTATCATCAGGGTATTGGAACATTATGCTTGTAGAGTTCAGCCATGTTTGTGAGCTCTGTTGGATTATTTTTTGGTGTTTGAAATTTATACTAGTGAATAATCTTCCCTGTTACCAAATACTACAAGCAGATAATAGTAAACTTTTGTTAAATGAGTGGCGTAGTAGCTTTATTTTTCTAGTTTATCTGCTTTATGTTGGTTTCATTTATTCTGATTGGTCCCAATCTGGACTTCTTTTTTCTCGAACACGCAGGAGAGCTGCGTATCTATATATTAAGAAGAAAGATGGGTTAAAGCACCCCGGGACCATTACATGGGTTGTTTAAAAAAACAACCCCAACTCACACACCCTTCAAAATACTAATTACAAAAACACAAGTCTACATGACCTTAGAGGACACTGTCCTGCAAGCCGATCCTGGCAACTGGGCTAGGATATGAGCCATGCCTCTAGCCCCAGCCAGCTCCCACATGCAATTCTTCTCTAACTTCTGACAGGAAACCATTTAGATTAGGTTGCCGACCCTCAAAGACACAACCATTTCTATGTATCCAAATCGACCAAGCCACCAAGATTGTGACAGAGTTGAGCCCCTGTCTGTCATGACCCTGAAGTCTCTTACTTGTCCTTTCCTACCAAACCTCAAAGGAGTGGTCATCATTTTGTGGCACTAAAACCTGCAGGCCAAGCCTTTGAAAAATACTGAACCAGGCCTGGTGAGAGAATACACAGGACAGCAATAGGTGGTTTATCGTCTCCTTGTCCCTGATCGCATAGAGGGCATTTTGCAGGGTGAGGTAGTTCTCTCCTGGCCAGCCAATCAGCCGTCCAACACCTGTCATGAGCAACCAGCCACATGAAAAATTTACACCTTCCGGGAGCCCAAGTTTTCCATATCCTTTCCCAACGTTGGAATTGGATGGCTCCAGTAAACATGGCCTCATATGCTGACTTCGCTGAGTATTTTCCAGAGGCTGTTCCAATCTGGACTGAATTTACTTTTCTTTTTTTTTCCAGCTTGTACACTATGTTAATCGTGACTCCTTGGGCTTGGCAAACGACTTCCATTCGCTAGGATTTGTCCCTGAGGGGACAGATTTACATGCAGTTGCAGATGCGTTGCGGTTTTCTTTTGGTGATGTCAGGAGGCAATCAAATGATTTTCAGGTCAGTTAATATTTTCGTTTCCAGTGCATCCGCTACTTAGGGTGATCGTTGTTTTCTTGAGTGAATTCAAGATCTGCAAATGTTAACATGTTTGATGCAGTTGAGGTTTGCATTGGCTAAACTTGAGTAAATGATGAAACATGTTTGAATTTAACACTTTGATGATGGAGATAGTCAAGATTTATGATTGACTAGTGAAGTAGCACATGCCCCAGGCACGTGTTTTCAAAAAACATATGCTGACTGTCATACCTAACATTTAAAGAACTACGGAACATCTTCCAGTTCGTTGTGTGGCCAGGTGCTAATTGCTAATTGACATGTATGGCTAGTGGGTATGGCGGGTGGGCCCCACTTTGCAGGCGAGGGGGGATATGAGAAACTCCAAAAGACTCGCTCTTTAAATATAGATATATAGATAGATAGACGGGATAGGATAGTTTTCTGATTTAATTGTCAAAATATATTCCTATTATCTTAGTTCCTTTTTCCCCTGAACATGCAGGATAGCTGTGTATCTTTATATTTAAGAGAGAAGGAACGAACCAACCCATACCCCTTCTCACTTACGATTTAAGGGGAGATTGTTGTACCCAAAGTGATTTAAATTAGCTTAGTTCCTTAAGGATTTAATATAGGAACACCCCTTTTCTTCTCTTCTGTGCCATCCCATGAAGGCTATCATTTTTTATGCAAGTCTAAAAGGGTTGTGAGGGCTGGCATTTACACTGCTGGTTGGTTTGGATTTGTATCTTGTTTATCCTACTCAAAATCCATTATTCTAGCTCAATTGTCTTATGTTGTGTATGGTTTCTGCTGTCTTCTGCATGCTTCTATTCTCTCGTGCCTGATCTTATCCAGGTGGTATGCTTTCTAAGTTCATTGTTTCCTTACTCACAGGGCGTAATGAACCATCTGTATGATGTCATGTATGAGTTTAATTTCTCTCTTCCTCCTGATTATGCACTGGTGATAAGAGCTCTGGGTTCACTAGAAGGGACCGCAAAAGCACTGGATCCTGATTTTAAAGTTATTGAGAGTGCATACCCGTTTGTCATTGGGAGGCTCCTTGCAGACCCCAGCCCAGATATGAGGAAAATATTGAGGGAGCTTCTTATATGCGATGATGGGTCCATCAGATGGAGTCGGCTGGAGAGGCTGGTACATAGTTCTTGCTGTTTCATTTTGTTTTTATGATTTTGTACATAAGGCTGCCATGATTCCATCACATAAATAATGGAACTGCATACATAAGCTCAATTTGAGTTCCTAGCTCAAACAAAAATCATACAATGAAAATACTGAATCGGAGAGGACATCACAACCAATGACTAACAAGTGATGTGCTTTATTTGTCAGGATAGTATGATGCACACTCTTGATTCCTCTTTCTAAACATGACAGCAGATTCATGGGTCTATTCTTTTTTTTTCTCGAAAGATGCAGGAGAGCTGCGCTTCATTGTATTAAGAAGATGAAAAATGGAATAGATCCCTGACAAAACAAATACAGACACCACACAACACACACTCAACACACACTCTCACCCAACACAGACACAACCACACAGCACCTAGTGATTCTGAGAGATTCATGGGTCTATTCTTTCCATAAAGATTATTATTGTGGTAGCCCTTTTGTTACTCTTGTTCTCCCACTAAGGGATAGGATACATATCTCGCCTATAAATGTGGAAGTAAAGGATAGGATGCATAACTATCCTAAAACTTGTCATGCCCCCTTGCAACTATTTGTGCCAGCTATAAAACAACTTAGAGGATCAGTTCCATAGAACTACAACTATTTTCACCCCTATTAACATAAACCACCAACTTTTTCACCACCCTAATGGAATAGTTGATTAGTCCCCAGCCATCAGTCAGACAAGCACACAAATTTACCTTCTGGCTGTCCATACTGCAGCTGAGCTCTTTTCTGGATGACACGTGGGGCCAAGCAGCCATTCATTAGAGTGTTGAAAAGTTCTAGTTTCTGTGTTGCTAGTGGAGGAAATAGATGTAGTTCCTTGAAATTGATCTAGGACCAATACAGTTTATTGGTAGATGCGAAACATTGTAGTTTTGTGAAATTTTATCTTCAGATCATATGGTTATAGGCTTGTAATATGCAACAGAATTAATTCAATATTCTAAAAAAAATTAAGGATAAATAATCAGGCCATCTTTTCTGAAAACTGGTTTTGTTCTCTCTCCTGAAATGGCAGTTTTCAACTCTGTTGTTTCTTTTGTATGAGTATCATGAAAAAAATGTGCAGATATCTGTTTGATTTTGTGTAATAGTTTTTTTTATTTGTTCCTACTAATACCATTTGTTGTTCAGATTGCAGCTATATCTGCAGAGTCTGCAGAGTCTTCAAATGCAAACGGAGCTGGCTCTGGTGAGAATGCCAATGGAAGTTCTGATTGGAGATCATTTGATATGCATTCTGTAGTTGCAGCAACAGAAGACCTTTTTGATTTCATTTTATCGAGGAAAGGATGGCGGGTTCGTGTTTTCCTTGTCCAGGACATCATTAAAGCTTCAGATGCGTTCCTCCAAGAAGCAACATTCCCATATATATTTGACAAGGAGGGAAAGATGGGAGAGCTAAATCCAGAGGTAGGTTGATGTTCGTCATGACTTCCCATAAATTTGCATGTGATAGCTCGACAGTTGTATCCCGTGTGATGTGACCTCCCCAAACAGAGATCTCCCTTCATTTTAGATTTGCATGAAAATCAACTAATATTACCCCCTTAGTCGTATTTTTTTTACCTAATTCATATGTTGCTGGAAACTTATAGTCAGCTCAACATACTTTTTTTCTTATGATGATGCTCATAGCCATAGATAATTGGCAATGTGGGAACGTGTTCCATTTGCAAAGTTCAAATAGTGCTTCACTATATAGTTACGCAACTGTGGTTTAACTCTATCAGAGGCACATGTTCTTTAGCCATTTCCAACTATAGGCTAATGACAACCTAGGACATTCACATGCTACAATTATGTCCCATGGTATCATTTTCTTTGCATCATGTAGTTTCTGGGTATAAAGAGGAGTTTTGTGCCTCAATTTCTTTTTATCGTGCATTACTTCCTCCAGTCTGAGTTACTTGTTTTACTCATCTACGCATTACAAGGGTGGAGTTAGTAATTTGGTATTTGGTATAGCTTGCCGCCCCTATTGGAGGGCGGTCCTGGTGCAGTGGTAGTTGTCTTCACTTGTGTATTGGAGGCTCGGGGTTCCAACCAGCCTCTTTGAAAATTTTGCAACGGTAAGGCTGTCTAGAAATTCCTTTCCCAGGCCCCGCCTTGTGCGTGAGCTTTCAGCACTGGGTACACGCGGTACACGCTCTGAAATTCCACTGCCAAGCACTGATATAAAGAAGAGATCAACGGGTCACCTGGTAGAAAGTGTTTCTTTGAAACACAAGGCCTCTCGTTCCTAGTCAGAATCAGCTTCCAAAAAGACAGTTATGTTTGTTCCTTGCTAGAAAGTTTGTTAGACAAATTAGGAACTTTGACTATTCAAGCATACGGTTGGCTTTCTTCTTTTGGAAGTGTACTATGAAATCCGTCTGGTCCCTAAAAAGCGAGAGCACTATTGAACCACAGGGTTACTCAAAAGTGTGCACTGGCATTACAGATTAAGTTTTACCATAATATAATTGCCGTTTGACCTGTTTTTGCCCCTCCCCCTTCTTCCAAAAAATAATGCTGATGATCCTCAGAGCTGCATGATTAACAAACAAGTTGTGTGCAGGAGTATAAACATGTGGTGATGTTTTACACATGATTGCTGCTTGTTATGCTAAAGGTTTGTTTTACCATGCAGAGAAGTAAGATGATCCGGAGGCTGGTGAATGCTGTTCAATCATTCCGTCAAGCCATCAATTTAGCTCCAGATGCTTGGAGTGCCATGCTAATCCGTACTTTGTTGAAACCTGAATCACAAAAATTTGTTCTTGATGTATTTTTGTCCCTGGCAAGCCATTCCAGTTACAAGATTCCGGAAACATTCTGGCTTTGTATGTCGAGATTTCTGAATTACCTGGACAAGCAAGATACGCTTTAATAGCAGTTGGTATATACAGTTTTTCTTTCGCCATGGTCTCAATCCTCATTGGTCGGTGCCTGATGTGCTGCTTAAAGCTGCCGCTGGTGTCCTTGAGGATTTGCAAGCTGGTGCTGACTCATCTCGTCCAAAATTATGTGAGATTTTGTCTTTATCTTCTCTGTCCTCTGATAAACATCTGACTGTCTTTGCAAATTGTCCATTCTCGAAAGATCTTTCTGTAATATTAGAATGTGGTAAATATGGATCTGGGTAAGGGATGGGAATTGGTTGCAGAGTATCTTTCTGCCTGCTAACTGCTTCAAAACTTGTGCTTTCGGATACAAAGACACCACATCATGGAGGTCACTGGACTGCATAAATGCTTAGCTGATGTTTAATCTGTGATCTTGAAGGAGGGCAGAAAAAAACGAGGACCGAATTTGATTGCCTGTCACTGAACCCATAATCCCGGGTTCATGGTCGTCGGTGACTGATTTTGTTTTCCATTTTTTGGGTCGCCTAGTGGTGAAAAAAGGCTAGAAAATATAAATGAAAAAAGTTTAAATTACTCCCCTGAAGTATAGCGAAAGTCCGGATACCACCCCATAAGCTATGTTTTGGTTTAATTTACCTCCTAACCTATGTTATTTGGTCCAACTTATCCTTTAACACAATTTGTCTTTTTTGTTTCTCCATGCAAAAGATGAATTTTAATTTGAGACTTTGTAGGGAGTTAGTGAACATCATAATCTATATTAGAAAAAATATTTTACAAATTTTTCATCACTACTTTCTATATAATATTGTATTTTAAGGATAAACTTTATTATTAAATATATTACCCTATCAAAACAGTGACAAAAAAATTTATGATATATATTTTTTAACATATCTTATATTGTCTGCTATAATTTTGTAAAAGTTAAACTTTAAATTCCACTTGTGCATAGAGAAAAAAAGACAAATTGTGTTAAGGGGTAAATTGAACTCAATGACATAGTTTAGGTAGGGGGTAAACTGAACCAAAAATTACTTTAATGGATTATCTAAACTTTTGCTATACTTGAGGGGAGTAATTTAGACTTTTTTCAATACAAATTGAGTCTGGGCCTGGGCCCTCGCTCGGGCCTCTTTGGGCCCTGTTAAATATAAACTCTTAGACAGACTTGGGGCTAATTATATATTAATCATATGTGATTGGGCTTGTAGTCCAATGGTAGGACAGTACAGCGGGACGCTATCCATCAGGGTTCAAATCCTGGTGCTTGCACCTTTTTCTGAGATTTTTTCAGGATTTTTCGACGCTATGCTTTAAGTGGTAAGCGGCGTTCCGTTGACAACGAGGTGCCAATGGTGACTTTGCTCTATGTGATTTAAAAAAATATATATATTAACCATATATGGAGGTGCTCTATGTGATTTTAAAAAAATATATATTAACCATATATGGAGGTGGTTAGGCTACTTGGCTGAACAATCCGGCAGATGATGGGGCATGTAGATCTGGAACTCCGTCGTTGGTATCCATTTGGGAACGTGTAGATGTGGAGTGACAGGGCTAGTCGATGAATACAGTCCATGCATATTAATCGGACTGGAACTACGGAACACATTCCCGCGTAGCTACCATCTTTCTACACAAAAGTTGGTCGCTTGACGGAACAGCCACACCTTCCACTTGCAGGCTTGCAGCTCGTTTGCCCCGTCCCCGCAAGCGGAGCGGATGCTGGCATGCGCGCTGGCCGGCCGAGCTACTTGCGTGCGGCAGCAAATTGATGATGGCCTGAGCATTTAATTGATTCAATTTGAACTACACAGGATGTTCCTGAATCAAGCATCCGCAGATTGATGTATAGGGGGATGCGTGTTAAACGAAAACATTCAAATATCACTAGTATGCAGCCAGGACCAGGATCATCACGCTTTCTGCGGCAGGTGCATCCATATCTAGCACTCCTCCATGGTTGTAACTTGATGCGTTCACCAACCAATGTCTTCTAGTAATCTTAATATGGACGCACGTTGTGAAGAAAGTGAGATGAGCTGGTGGCTGTGAAGGGCCGGGAGTCAGCATCAGGGGCGAAGGAGAATAATTAAAAAAAGGGTTGACTGCAAATTCATGACAATCTTGATGGATCAATCGATGGCATTCAGTGTGTTCCAGGGATATATTATAGATAGATACCTCCATATATGCTCGTGCTTGTTTATATAAAAAAAAGTACCGCCATGTATACCAAGAGAGCGCGTGTTTCTGCAACCAGTATGCATTTTCGTAGTGCTGTCATACTCAACAAGCTGCATCAATTTAACACGCATGCCTTTTCAAATCAAAAAAGAAATATTTGACCCGCATACTGCGTCGTTGACGTCGTCACCGGTGTCTTCTCAAATCCATCAGCTGAGCACG
Source organism: Echinochloa crus-galli (assembly GCA_900205405.1). Classification (NCBI taxonomy): domain Eukaryota; kingdom Viridiplantae; phylum Streptophyta; class Magnoliopsida; order Poales; family Poaceae; genus Echinochloa; species Echinochloa crus-galli. The sequence goes on along the minus strand of OAMR01000638.1, from coordinate 196,526 downwards.
AGGCCAAGTTGCATCTACATGTCCTACGACTCCATTCAGTCTCCAAATAAGTGACGTTTCAAACAGCAACACGACAATACGTTCAGTCTCCAAATAAATGATGTTTTAGATACAAAAAGTACGTAATATTTTGAAACTATTATTGAAGATGAATCTGAACATTCTATTCTCAGAAGTTAATTTGAAAGATATAATGAAAATTTGATAGCCAAACTAAACACCCTTCATTTCCTGGGTCAACTCCCACTTGTAACTATGTGCATAGCTTTCCTTTGTTTCTCTTTGTACAGCTTCCGTAGCCTCCGTTAGTAGGTGTGGTTTCCTGTTGTTAGTCTTTTGTTTTCTTTCTCGTACTCCAATTTACCCTTATGAAATAAAAATCCTTCACAGTGGGGGCCTCCCTCGCTGTGTTTCCGGTTCAAAAAAAAAAGAAACTAAGGCATGTTTGTTTGTCTTGTAGATTATATAAGCTTGGATTATGAGTGATGGGTAGCATAGCAAAATAACTGCTGGTGACATTTCCATCTTTCAAGAACCATCATGATATCACAAATAATCCTAAATGATCTATCCATGTGCAGCTTATTTGTCGTCCAAAAGTGGTCATAGAATGGACTTTTACTATAGTACTGTTGGCTTATAATTTAGCTTATATAATCTACATAGATTATATATAATCTCAAACAAACGGGGCCTGAAATAGGTTGAATACACGTGCACGGAGACGTGACGTGACTTGTTTGGAAACTGGATGGAGTACTTATTTCCTTCCATTGAATTTGGCCAATCTCTTCGTCTTCTATATGTACCGTCTGCTTCCTACTCAGCTGAACGCCAGAGGCCAGCAGACACCCTGATGTATCTTGTTCTCTCTTCTTCTTCGGCCATGCTCCGTCTCTACATATTACTAGTCAGTGGGCTAGTTCTCTTCTGCCCCCTGCACAGTCCTGCTGCATCATGTTTCGCTGCTGCAAATGGTGATACTCTCACGGTAGGCCAAGTGCTGGCCGTCGGTGACAAGCTCGTCTCAAGAAATGGCAACTTCGCGCTCGGTTTCTTCACGTTCCAGTCAGGCTCAGGCCCGAGCACTATAAGTAAGTCCAGCAATACCACAGCCTCCCCTCGTTGGTACCTTGGCATACGGTTCAATAAGATTCCGGTTTTTACTACGGTATGGGTTGCTAACAGAGACAGTCCAATTGCTCATGCCCAGCTCAATCTAACACAGCTTAAAATATCAAGAGATGGCAATCTTGTCATCTCAAATGGTTCCACTGAATCTGGAATCTGGTCCACTGTCATCGTCAATAATAGGACAGAAACCGGCATGCTAAACACTACCGTTGTTCTCTTGAACACTGGAAACCTTGTGATCATGGGAAACTCATCTGACACAGTACCATTGTGGCAGAGCTTTGACTATCCAACAGATGTGCTTCCGGGTGCCAAGGTTGGCTGGAATAACGTCACTGGTTTGAATCGTCAGTACATTTCAAAAAAGAACCTGATTGATCAAGGTATTGGCTCATACTGCACCGAACTACAAATCAACGGGGCATTGGTCCATAGGAGCTGGAACCCCTCTAACGTGTTTTGGTCTTGGGGATCTGTAAAGTCATCAGCTCCTAAACTTGTGCCATTACTCCAGTCATTACTTGACATAAATCCAGAGAGTAGAGGTTTGATCAGGCCGGCATATATTGAAACCAGTGAAGAGGAGTACTACACGTACACTTCACTGAATGAATCATCTTACATATTCTATGTACATGACATATCTGGTCAGACCAAGCTGAATGTCTGGTCGGAATCCAAAAACAGTCGTGGCAAACATTATATAGCCATCCTTCTTCTCCCTGCACTGCATATGCTACCTGTGGACCTTTCACGGTCTGCAACGGTAATTCAAATCCATTTTGTGACTGCATGGAGATCTTCTCTCAGAAGTCACCTCGAGATTGGGAGCTTGCTGATCATACAGGAGGATGTGTCAGAGATACTCCATTAGATTGTATCAATAAGAAAAACAAGACAAGTTCAACAGATATATTCCACCCTATAGCTCCTGTTACATTGCCCTATGACCCAGAAATCATAAAAGATGCTACCACTCAAATCCAATGCACAGAATCCTGTCTCAATAATTGCTCCTGCACGGCCTATTCCTATAACAACAGCATATGTTCCATATGGCATGGGGATTTGGTTGATGTAAAGAAGAATGATGATGGCATTGATAATAATTCTGAAGATGTTCTTTACCTTCGCCTTGCTGCAACAAAAAAAAAGGGCGTACCCAGTGCCGTCAGATTTGGAAAATTTGAGAAAGAACACCAAAAGAAAACCAGCCGCTAGTGTTATTGTTGCAATAAGCATTATTGGTTTTGGGTTACTAATGCTAATGCTGTTGTTACTGATTTGGAGAAACAAATCCAAGTGGTATGGTGTGGCATTACATGACAGTCATGGTACTGGTGGAATTATAACTTTTAGATACAATGATTTGAATCATGCTACAAGAGGTTTCTCAGAAAAATTGGGAACATGTGGCTTTGGTTCGGTATTCAAGGGAATGTTAAGTGACCGAACTACTATAGCAGTCAAAAGGCTTGATGGTGCCCGTCAAGGAGAGAAACAGTTTAGGGCTGAGGTGAGCTCAATCGGATTGATCCAGCATATTAACTTAGTCAGACTGATTGGTTTCTGTTGCGAAGGCAATAACAGACTACTTGTGTATGAACACATGTTTAATGGGTCCCTTGATGCCCATCTATTTGGGACCAAGCCAAATGTCCTAAATTGGAGTGCCAGGTATAATCAAATAGCTGTAGGAGTTGCTAGAGGATTGTCCTACTTGCATCACAGTTGTCGCGAGTGCATCATACACTGTGATATCAAACCACAAAACATACTTCTGGATGCATCTTTCATTCCTAAAATTGCAGACTTTGGTATGGCGGCATTTGTAGGCAGGGATTTCAGCCGAGTTCTAACTACATTCAGGGGAACTGCAGGATATCTTGCACCAGAGTGGCTCAGTGGAGTTGCAATTACACCTAAAGTTGATGTTTACAGCTTTGGTATGGTACTATTAGAAATCATATCAGGGAAAAGAAATTCACCTGACCAAGTATTTGCAAGCAGCAATTGTCATGTGGCTTATTTTCCTGTGCAAGCCATCATCAAGCTTCAAGAGGGGGATGTGAGCAGTTTGGTGGATCCACAATTACATGGTGACTACGATTTGGACGAGGTTGAGAGGGTTTGCAAAGTTGCATGTTGGTGCATCCAAGATAATGAGTCTGATCGTCCAACAATGGGCGAACTGGTACAGGTTCTTGAGGGTCTCCAAGAGCTTGATGTGCCCCCAATCCCAAGACTCCTTGCAGCTATTACGACATTCTCTGATGAGCGGCCTACTTGTGACAGTCATGATTCATAGTCAATGTTAATAATCTTTGATTTGTAGTGTGGAATGTAAATAATAATGCAAGTCGAGCCGATTGCTTGTAAATTGTAAGACAAGGAAATGACATCCTAAAATCTGTTATTGTCGTTTTACATGTATTTTCGTGGTTCAAGTGACTAGGTACTATCTGTACAGTGATATTTTGCTCTTCAACTCGTGAATGGTTTGATCATGTATGAAAGGGCAATCAATTCTTCGGAAACTCCTGACACCGATCCATCTACAATAGTACAATTTCAATTCAGATAGTTACTTGGGTGCGAACATGTTCGCGTTAGCGACTGAACTGGTAGGGATGCTAGTGCTTCGTTCTGAGGCCTAGGAAAGATGCTTGATGAGTTGCATCACCAGATCGCGGCCTCTACAAACACCCTCTTCCCTTGAGTGCTACTGTGGTCAGTTTCGTTTAGTTTGGCTCTCAGTACCAGCCAACCTTTTGTAATACCATGTTTATCGCTGTGCTTCATTCCTCACCAAAGCATAGCAGGTGGTGGCCAATGGGAGCAGCTTATGGTGCACGGCTCGAGCATCTGCAATTCATGAGCTCATCTTCCGGTTGCTTGCTCCGGACTGTTCAGGAGCCATACGTTCCATCATCATCATTGGAGGTATGATCTCGGTGGTCCTGACATAACATATACTTTTGCTTGATAAAGCTCATCCTGTTTTCCAATATATTAGCAACTCAGTACCTCATTTTCAATTTTCTACTATCATTGATGTTTTTACCCTTACTCTACTGCGTTGGTTAGGCTAGCATGCTTGATGTGATCATGATGATTAGATCTAGTACATCATATTGTTAGATCTTGTTTGAAACTATACGACTACACATCGTTAGAGAAAGCTATTAAAGAGAAAGCATTTGCACTTCCATTATACCTGGACAATGTTCATGATACTAAAGCCATATACAATGTTACTGCGTTATACAGAGAATGGATGGTGAAAGAAGCAGCCAAAGTTCCAGTTCGACAATAAGCTAACCCTGCAATACACCCAATAACAAACAGCTGAGCGAAGCATTTATCGGAGAGGTGTGCAACACTGAATGCAATTGAACTCATCACGACAGCTCCACGCCATTTCATTGAAGAAGACAGACCAGTCAAAAGGAACCCACGATAGATGGTTTCTTCTGACAATGGAGCAATAACACAGTAGATAAAGAAACACAGTAGCTTAGAGGTCGGGCTATCAGAAAGGATTCCATTTAATATAGGATCATATGCATCCTGCAAGATTTCAAATTGAATGAATGAGGAATTAGGTCCTAGCTCACTGATAACTGAAATTGTGAAAGATTGGTAGAGCAAGATCTAGTATGAGATGGATCAATATGTGGGATAGCCATCTGACCTCAGGTCCTACTAGTCTGTCAGCTAAGATGGATGTGATCCATACCAAGGTCATCAAAACTGTGAAGCCTATCATGGCTTCTTTTACCCAATTCCGTGCAGAAACTTTTGTGGCAAAGAAAGCCTGAACATTACTGCCAGGCATTGCTGCATACTGGAGTAGTGCTAAGGCCAAAGAGAGCTCTGCTAGTTGAAGTATGGCAGTGGAAATAACCTGCATTGAAAGAGTAAGTACACTTACATGAGTGAATCAGAGTGATTAATTAACAAAAAGTTGCCTACTGTTGTCATTGGGTCGAGTGAGGAGCAGTTTAGCACTTTGGCCACCACACCAAGCCCTCCAAAGCTCAAGGGTATATGCAAGATGAAGAAATATCCTGCATATATTCTCCAAATATCATCAACCTTCCATGGAACAATAGGTGAAAGAACTGAAAAGTCCTGTTTGTCAATACAAAACACCAGATTAGAACTGAAAACTAGACATCTGTCATGGAGAACTGTAAGTAGATATATATCAACAAGATGCCGATCATCGAGATAGGAAAAAACAGAGGATATATCTATCATAACTAATTTCGATCAGCTTATAGGCTTTATAGCCGGTGGCCGAGTGCACAAGAGCAAAAAATTTGATGGTTCCTCTTCTCTGTATGCATTAATCATGTGACAATCAACATTCTACCTGATACTAAATTGTACCTTCGCTTCTGCTGAGAATAACTGAAAAAAAGAAACGAAAAATAGTAACAAGATATTTCCAGATGTTCCAAAACCTGCGCCAAATTTGCCAAATTTTACTTGATGTGAGTGTTGAGCTATCATCATGGACTACCTATAACAACCATAGAGTCCACCACAGGAAGAATTTAAGTTGCATCACAAATCTTGAAAATAGAAACTGTACTAGCCAATTCCGCATAGAAATAGTCGGTAAAAAAATCAAAAATCCTCAATATGCCCCAATTTACAATGAGCTTGGCAAATGGGCGACAAAGGGTAAATGTGTAAGCTTGCTGGAACTAGTATTGAAGAACAAAAGCTTCTAAGACAAATTCCGCGTGCTGTCAAGTGAGTGAGGAGTTACATCGAACAGGTGGCGGGCGCTGCCCTTGCCACCATCGCCGGGAGAGGGGGGCGGAGACGGAGAACAGGCGCAGCTGAGGATGGAGAACGACGAGCGCAGCTGCTGCTCCGTCAGAGCTTCGGGTTTGGCCGTGCGGATACCAGGCGGAGCTCCTCGGCCTCCGCTTCTGGCGGTGAGGAGTGGAAGCCGACAGGAAGCTGTGGCTGACACGGTGACGAGCATCCCTCCTGGTAGCCGCAGTCCACGGGGCCTCGGACCCGAGCGCCTGATCTATATGTGGCCTCGCAAGCGAGGCTGCCCAGCCCGTGGAGGCCCAGAAGGAAACCTGTGGGTCTCATGTGGGTTGGTGGGCTTGCATTGGCGAGCGAAAGAAGCCTTGCAGGTTTTTTGTAAGGCCTTACGAACAGCATCTGAGCCCAGCACTAATGCACGACGCCTGCAAGCGCCGACACATAAAAGGGAAAATTGGTTCTGTAGCACCGAAAAATCACCACATCTACCATTAAAAAATCGCCGTTACGTAAAATACCGATCCGTTCCGAAAAATACCATTCTGTTAGCTTTTGCAGCTATCCTCCCTATTGTACAAAATAAAATGTCGATCTTGCCCTCATCTTCTTCCTTGCCTTTCACACTCCCTTCCGTTACAGTAGCTGCTGCAATCTCAGTTGCATCCTCTTCACCGGAGCAATCAAAGGAAGCAATAGACAAGAGCTCACATCGCCACCTCCCTCTTCCCAAGTAGAAGCTGCAACTCATCTCCTTTTATCTTCTCCATGAGCCAAGCTGCACATCCACCACCAGCAAGCTTGCCACCTCTCTCTCTCTCTCTCTCTCTCTCTCCATGGATCTTGTAGCACCACAAAATCATGTACCGTAGCTACAAACAACAACCACCAGAGCAAATTCACAACAACCAGCTCCTCTATTCAATCGTCAATCACCAAGGTACCATTTCCCTTAGCTTCTCCTGGATTCCTTCACCTTTCACGTGCTCTGCTCCTCTCCTTCCTCATGAGCAGTAGTAGAACAAGCAACACAGACTGCAGATGGAGGGTTCATGTAGCTGCTCAGCAAGTCTCCATCAGGCCACCATCATGACCTGCAGCGCCAGCACCCTGGAGTTGTATCGGGCCTGAGGATGGCATGTCCTGCTGCTGTAATGGGAGGGGGAGTGGAGGGAAGAAGGCGAGGGTAAAATCGACAGTTCACAATGTTTAATGAAGAGGAAAACATCTTTTTAACTGCAAAAAATAACGGAATGGTATTTTCCGGAACAGATCATCACTTTTGGTGGTATTTTACGTAACAGCGATCTTTTAATGGTATTTTCCGGATGTGGTCATCTTTCGATGCTACAGAACTAATTTTCCCACACGTAAACCCTATCCGTCTTCTGAAAGATCTCTCGGCTTCCACGTCGCGTATCCGTGTGTCCAACCATGATCGGCTATCGGATCTGCTCTGCTCCTCGGCTCTTCTTCCTCCGGTTAACACAGGTGACGATGAGCTGAGGCTGAGGCAAGGCGAGAGGTCCAAGTCCAACAAGGTCTAAGCTTCAAGGTCCAAGCTTCTCCGACGAGATCTGGCAAGTTTTTTTTTTGAACTTCAATCTGGCAAGGTTAGTATCATCAGGTTGGGATTGGGTTTGGGTCTGCAGGGTTAGAAATAGGGGTGCAAGCGAATTGGATGTATAGTTATGAATATTAAATACGGAGTAGTTCTTTTTCAGATTTAGGTACAGATAGTCTCGTTGGATGAGACATGAATGTATAACAGCATTATATGTATATTCAACTCTGCGTATTCGCACTTTGATATGGTGTTGAAAATTAAATATCTAAAGATAAATCTAAATCCTTCAATAAAATATAAACGGATTATATCTGTACCGTTTACACCTTAGTTATGAATATTAATTTTAGATTTAGATACATATAGTCTCGTTGGATGAGATATGAATGTATAACAACATCATATATATTGGACTTTACGTATTCGGACTTTGATATGGTGTTGGACATTGAATATCTAAAGACAAATCTAAACTCTTCAATGGAATATGAACGGATAATATCTTTACTAGTACCATTTACACCTTAATTAGAAGGATGACGGTCACCGATCGTGATGGCCGGATAGTAGCAGGTAGTGAGCAGGACAGCAAAGGAGGCTGCTGCTATGCTCGCTGTGGTGGTGGCGGATTACCAGTTGGTAGGGAACAGGAGTATAGCATGTCAAGGGTTTAAAGATGGTGTCGGTTTTAGGTATTAGCTCTAGTGGCAGTGAACGGGGACTTGCCGTAAGAAACAAAGAAGAAATGGTAGCGTCGACGTGGCACGAGGAAAAAAAGTCCCGTCTTATCCTAGCATACCCTTTTTGAGTTTGGTGGGCTATTTGACATCGTACTTTCCATCACTTGAAAGATAGATAGGAGCCCCAAATGCAAACAACCAGCCTCACAAGGAGCTTAATAAACACCATCTACTAAGCAGCCAACATGGAGCACGAACAAAGCACAAGGCCCAAGTGGCAATACAAAAGGTTGGGGATGCTCCCATGTGGTTCCATCTTGAGGATGAACCCTAACAAAAATGTAAAACGTGTACAACTAACAGGCTGCTAGGTTAGCATGCTTCTATCTAATTGATGAAGATCATGTTGTAGTGACCAAGTTCATGGGTTGATGCAGTCGAGTGATCAGATCTAAAAAATGTGGCATGTAACTTGCCGAGGTTTTCACAACGTGGGAACTAGATTGTTCGAATATCTAAAGACAAATGTAAACCCTTCAATGGAATATGAACGGATAATATCTATACTAGTATCATTTACACCTTAATTAGAAGGATGACGGTCACCGATCGTGATGGCCGGATAGTAGCAGGTAGTGAGCAGGACAGCAAAGGAGGCTGCTGCTATGCTCGCTGTGGTGGTGGCGGATTACCAGTTGGTAGGGAACAGGAGTATAGCATGTCAAGGGTTTAAAGATGGTGTCGGTTTTAGGTATTAGCTCTAGTGGCAGTGAACGGGGACTTGCCGTAAGAAACAAAGAAGAAATGGTAGCGTCGACGTGGCACGAGGAAAAAAAGTCCCGTCTTATCCTAGCATACCCTTTTTGAGTTTGGTGGGCTATTTGACATCGTACTTTCCATCACTTGAAAGATAGATAGGAGCCCCAAATGCAAACAACCAGCCTCACAAGGAGCTTAATAAACACCATCTACTAAGCAGCCAACATGGAGCACGAACAAAGCACAAGGCCCAAGTGGCAATACAAAAGGTTGGGGATGCTCCCATGTGGTTCCATCTTGAGGATGAACCCTAACAAAAATGTAAAACGTGTACAACTAACAGGCTGCTAGGTTAGCATGCTTCTATCTAATTGATGAAGATCATGTTGTAGTGACCAAGTTCATGGGTTGATGCAGTCGAGTGATCAGATCTAAAAAATGTGGCATGTAACTTGCCGAGGTTTTCACAACGTGGGAACTAGTTTGTTCCATGTTCCTAAAATAGGGTGAACATTACTAGAATGAGTAACTTAGCATTATCCACATTCCTAGTATCTTCATCAACTATAAGTGAGTCATCAAAACTCGTGTCACCAAACTTTACAAGAGGAGATACAACTCTTTCTTGCGGGCTTGGGGCCATTGGTGGGAGGAAAGGTTAGGCTACCAAATTTCTTGGAGAAAGTGGCTATGTTGATCATCAAAAAGATGCAAAGAAGGTTGAGGATATTGAGGCAGTGTCGCATTTTTTTTAGAGTAACTATGGCAGGCGCCCACTTGAATTTTTGTACTATGAAATGCAAAGAAGCATGCGAAGATTCGCGAAGAGAGGGAAACACACTACTACACTACAGATTTAGAATTTTTACTCAGAGCCATGAGGCCTAAAGCGCAATGGCAGTGTCGTTTGATGTTGTTTTCTTACTAAAGACGTCGCATTGGGAGGATCACTAAGTGCCGGTTGCAGGAGGTCAGTGTCTTCAACATTGGTTGCTGCACTTTAGGGCTTGGTTGCCACTTTATCCGGTGTCTTCAACGGCGGATAATGTCTTATGGAATCACTTTTCTTGGTGGGAGGTGAGACCATTATGGAGGTACATTCTTGGCTTGGTGGTATATTCTCGGATTGGTGGTCAGAGTTCATTCGGTGGTTGAAGTTATTATTTCATTTTTGATGGATTTGGCTCAAACTCCGGTTCTGCGTTCACCCGCATGTGGTGAAGCTAGTTCTTTTGGAGACGACATCACATAACAAGCCGGAATGCTGCAAAATGACTACATGATCTGTCTGTTAGAGAGTTTTTTTATTAGTGATTATAGGATGTGTTAGCTATATGTCCTTTTAGATATATGGTTTTCTTTGTTGTGAGGCATCCGTTTGTAAGAATTGTGGACTGATGCATTATCAACTGAGGATGACTGAAGCCTAAAAAAAAGTAGAAGTAAAGCTTACAAATGTAAACGTCAAGATGGCGAAAAGCCAGATCTAGGTTCCTTTTCCTTTTTTATTCAAAGTACTACGCCATACTTATAAAATCTGTGACCATATAATTAGTTTCAACCTGGTGAAATTGGATCTTCATTCCAGCGAAACATGAAAAATAGGACTAGGAAGAAAAAAAACAGTTTTCTTTTGAAAAGGGACATCATAATGTTTTTTCAACACCAAATAGGAAAACACTTGCCATGTTGTTGTATCTTGCTGACATACTTACGGTCCCTCATCCAGCAAACCAAGAAAATGGGACCAGGAAGAAATTACAGTTTTCTTTCAGAAAGAGACATCATAAATTGTTTTTCGCACCAAATAGCAAAACCCTTGCCTTGTTGTTGTATCCCGCTGCATTACTTATGGTCCCTCTTCCAGCAGAACAAGAAAATGGGAGCAGAAAGAAACAGTACATTTTTCTTTCCAAAAGAAACATCATAAATTATAGTTCACCCCAGATAGCAAACAGAGAGTTACCAGAAGATTACAAAAAGACTTGCTTAAGGCATCGTTCACTAAGATATGCCAATTGTACTGTAATGACACAATTTACAATATTGATTGGTAGATACCAAATTGCCACCTCCTAGCAGGTTCCCTCAACCTAGATGATGTTACCTTCTCTTTCAGCCCTTCCTGCCCTGAGAAGACTGTGAAGGCCATGCAGTTGCTCTCTTCTGATGATTTGCCTTTTGCCTGAATAACTCATCGACTTCTGAAACATCTGGTGGTGGTATTTCGTCCTTTAGGATCTTTACAGCAAACTCGATGCATGGGTCTGGTGTGGATCCAGTAACAAGAAACAGCGATGTCAGAGCAGATTGTGCTGTCGAAGTATCAAAATTTTCAGCGCCATCATTTAGATCCAGGCCTTGGATTGTTGCAGGGTCAAACTTATCATACTTCTCTTTGGCTTGGTACAGACTGATAACATCAGTTGTGTCCATAAGATCATCGGTGAATGCACCTTTGTTCTTCGTATAATCAACCGAAGTGTTATTCATGAGCACAGCAGTCTGCTCAAGGGAGATTTCATTTGCAGCATCGCTGTCTTTGACTTCAGATGATATATAATCTGTAGGGACAGCACTCTGCTTAAATGCATATACACCATGTTGCTCCTTGGACACGGATGATGTATCAGATTTGGGCAGATGTTCAATGGCATTTGTATCTGATGCACAGCTGTTGGCCTCATCTAAATTAGCAATAATGGACTGGTTACTTGCATCCCCTTCACCTCCAACATGCTTCCTTCCCTTAGTTACCCCATTATTCATGCACCATGATTTGGTGCTGCCATGAGTTCTTTTCATATTCTTTGAACCAACACCCTGATCATTCCAATGCGCTCTTGCTACGTTTCTTGAATTTAAAGCCCCAAGCATTTGTTCCCATGGTGCAGAACTCTTCACACTTTGTCGGGCTGAACGCTTTCCACGTTTCATAGAGTGAATAATCTTGGTGATGTCTATTTTCTCTCCCAATGAATAAACATCTGTAATATTAATATCCCCCTCTTCTTGTTTCTTCTTGTCTGATTTCTCGCTAAAATTACTGTCTATGGTTCCTTGCCTCATCCGCTGTGAGGAGCATCTTGGAGCTGTCTTAACCACTGAAGCCAATTTGTTTCCTGATTGTACAGGCCTGCTGGATATCTTCGTGGCTGGTGTTAGTTTTGCATCAGGTTCAGAACCATTTTCTGCTCCTGCCAAGAAAAAAGGGTAAGCCAGACCTTAATCAGTCACATGCAGAAAAGTAGGTTGACAAAATGAGATTTGTAAATTGCTGATACACATAACACGAAATTAGCTTTAGGAATCAAGCTTAAACATAGATAATAAATACATAAATTGATGTATCAGGTAAACATGTTAGGCTCTGCTCCACAAAAAGAAACATTTCAAAATTAAAGATATGTACAGACACATGATGCCATGAGATAGAAAATATTTAAAGACGGTTAAGGCTCATAAATCTGGGTTCTTGCAGTAGAAACCTACTAACCTCCAGTGTTGAATTTTGCAATGAAATTCCTTCCCCAATCACTTCGAACCTTCATTCTTGTTTGTTTTCAGCAGCTTAAACCTTCACCACAAAAAGTAAAAGTAAAGTTATATAATAGAATGAAAAGGGAAATAAAATGAGAAACAGCACAAGAAACTTCTACTTCCAGCCACAATTTTTTTCTCAAACAATATTTTTACAATCATCGAGTTTTACAAATATAGAAAATATAAATTATTTGGCAAAGCTGCATTTTGCAGACATTGTCGATAGAAATATGACATATTTTGTTGTCATCAAAGGTACTAGTAATATGACAGAACAGATATATTTAATAATATTGCACAAAACATTCAGGCAGTACTCAATAGCATAGAGAGAAAAAAAGGCAACTTCTATTGTCATTGCTGGAAAAATCTTCGAACATTAATTGCAGATTAACTCAATAGCTGGTTATAAAATAAAACTGATAATGATTACCGGCTACAAAAATAACTCAATTGGAAAAAGCTTCTCCGGATTGCTACTTTATGAGGGCAAAGAGTGTACTATTTCCTCAATACTATGGACATAGTTAACATAATCATCATTGTGTATGCTTCGGTAGTTTGGTCATAGTTGCAGCTAATTTACGCTAACATATATAGATACCATGATTATGATAACATATCATTTTACAGTTTTTATAAGCAAGGTTTTGATGTTATTTTCATAGCCATCAACTTCATGAATCTTAGAAATATTTATCAACCACTTGATTCCAAGGACCAATGCGGTAAAGAAATGTAATAAATAAGAGCCATGCCATCAAGGGCATACAAATTAACAAAACTATAAGATCAACCTGACAATTATCAGATACCGATTTACTGGATGAGTTATTTCTAGTTATACACAAACAGAAATGCATAGAAACATTAGTGCCCACTGAAATAAAGAAATAATTCCTTCGAAATGATGGGAAATACCCAAATAAACATGGTGGCGTGTCTCCACCCAATTCGAGTGGGGCTCTTGGACTTTAGAAATCATGATGATTCATATATGTTCCTAGTTTAGACCACAAGATTGTTAACCCTCACATCCTCACCTATCAAACACACATAAGGTGGACACTGCATGGAGTAGTAGTGGGCCCCATAGTCTCACTAAGCAAACAGAAAAAGAATCAGGCGCATCTCTTTTTATCATCATCATCATCAAGTTCTCGTCTCTTGCTCTCCTCCCTAAATCCTTTGCCGCTAGGAACCTCTATATCAACAGATCTATTCCTCAAATGCGCTGCTATCCCTATGCCCCCTCCACTACGCAAACCAACATCTAGATCTGCTATACCCGCCCCTCCCAACTAAGTCGATCGCGTTGCTATTGCAAGTAATAAACCTTATCACTAATACTTGAAAAGTAAAGAAATTGCCACTTACCAAATGGACGCAGCGATATATTAGAGCGAGATTGGTCGAAATCCGATTGAGATTATGGCGGATGTCATAGTAACGAACCCTAGACACAGAGATCTTACGAGCTGGATTCCTTAAGGATGAAGTAATAAAGGATTAAGTGCTAGAACTTGGTATCACGATTGGATCTGCAAAGCGGTCTAAATAACAAGGGATGAAAGAAAAATTGTCACTAGAAGAAAATGAGGAATTCCCTCTTCACATATCCCAAGGCAACCATTTATTGAGGAGATGAGAGTGGCATCAGTCTTAATTAGCATCTATGTAATAAATATAGAAATAAGGGTTTATATATAAATTGCCAGCTAGTTGGAGGATATCTTCTACTTGATAGGAAAGGCTGCTTTCTGACGTCATGTCACACCATCCATGAAGTTACAAAAAGAGATACCATGCTTCATGTGCTACGTGGTCCCCACCGACCTATGGTTTAACATAGTCATCTCTCTTAGTAAGCATAAGACTTTTCCTTTGACACACATATATTCACTGGCGGATCTATGTTGGGGCGAGCTGGGACAACCGCCCTAGCTAGATTTGGGATTGCACAAGTATCTCGCGTCTCCGGCGAGTTTCCGAGCTCCGGCAGCGCCATGGCGGCGCATGGAGGCGCAGAGAAGGGGGGCTCGGACGGAGGTAGAAGAAAACCTCTTTAATTGGGCCTTAGTGATTTCCTTAGTTAGCTTCTGATCCTCTGGCTCAACATCCCAAAATGCCTAACACTAGGCCCATCGGCCAACTCCCAACACGGACTGGCAGCAGGCAGCCAGCTAGATACGCCGGTGCCACAAGCTGTAAGGCCTCAGCACAGTCTTAGCTAGGTCCCACGGCGGGCGGCGGCTCCGGGCGACGGCTCTGGGTAGCACGCGATGGCAGCTTCGGTCTCCGAGCAGGCCGTGGTGGCAGCAGCAAGAAGACCAATGTAATCATTGTGTGCCTAGATGTGGGTTAATCAACACTTGAGTCAAAATATTGAATCATATGATTATTACTTGCTATTGTTAATTGACATCTTTATCCAATTTATAGGTTCATCTATTTTTTATTTCTATTTTTTGCATTTTACCATGTATGGTGAATTGGTGCAAGAAGTATGAATATATTCTTCAAATTTAAGGTAATATCTCAACTTCATATTAAAATTGTGTGATCGCAAAATATGAATGCATCAATGCATTGTGAATTACTATGTTCTTAATTTTGAAATTTAGTCGATCGGTCATTAGAAGCCGCCCCAGCTGGATTTTTTTCCTGGCTACGCCACTGCATATATTGTTCCTCATGCCTTGTCTAACAACTATTTGTTGCTAATGCTAACACAAAATGGACTAACAACTCTATAACAAATGTAAACTTAGTGGACGATCCAGAGAAACTATACATGCTCAGGCCTTGTACAACAACAACAACACCATCGGTAGTCATGGACGGGGAGCTTTTGCTGAGCAATCCAATGAACTCCAACAAGGAAGAAAGAGTCAAGCAAGAACTACCAATAGCAGAATGTAAGATCAATAGGCCGCAAATCCCAAACACTGAGGATGTGCCAATCAAGAACATAAGTGTAGTAGGGCACTCATTTAAGATTCGAAGTTTAACCATCACCAAGGTGTATAATTTTCCATTCACTAGTAAGTAGGATATTGACCACCATCTAGATGTTTCCTATAGATCCGATTCGATGGCATCTCGAGCAACCAGTTGTGCGCATGGCACTTTCTTCCTATTCTCCCCCTTGGGGAGAGCACTACAGTCTCTGTCCCAAGCCATAGTTGAGAAAATGGGAAATTCCGCTAGCTTCCTTCTTCGAGAAGGTCTACTCACTAGGATGACCAGATGCTTCACAAAAGGATCTCCACATAGAACCATACAAAGATTATTGTAGAGGCATACAAGCGCTCCAATGACTATATTTTGGCCTACCAGGTTTTTGGACTTCGACCTAATCCAAATATTCTATGCAGGACTAACGGTGCCATCGCACACCTTGATTGACACTTGAGATCTTCATCATCGACCTAACACCTATACAATCTAAGGAATTATTCAAGAATGTTGCTAAAAACAACACATGGGCAACATCAAAGTGATCCACCATTACTAGATTCATATCTGCTTGTCCGTGCTAGACATAATAAAGTCATCACGAATGATTCATCCATGCCAGTGCGTAATAGAGTCGGCACGGCTCTATTAGTCGTCGCCTTGAATACCATTTAGGACTATTCATGCTAACTCTCAACAATGGTCGACACATATAATGGATTATTTTCACTCTTCAAGATTATTGGCGACGACTCTCATATGGTCGCAAAAATTTGAAAATTTATAAATCTTTATATGAAGTTGGATTTAGACAAAGTTTATATGAAAATTGTATGTTTCGACTAGATCTAGAACTTTGTAGTTGAAGTTTTTATTTAAAGTCACTTAGATGTCCAAAAATGTAATTTCAACTTATTTTTTTTTCTATCCTTGTCTTTTGAATTTCATGTTGTATTCATAAATTTGTAATTTTAAGATATAGACTCACGTCACGACAAACGTTATAGGGAAACTATAGGTTCCTTCCAGTTCTACATCCCTCCTGTAGTTTTTATAAGGCACGCATGCATATCAAGAGTCAAACTTCACAATTTTTACTAATAATTAGCCAACAAATTTCATTTTTACAATATAAACCTGGAATGGTTAGATTTATAATTAATTGTACTACCCAATGTCATAAATTTGTAATCCTAAATAATATAATATAAGATAAATAAATGGTCAAAATATAACTTATAAAAGATCATATCAAATCAATTTTTTAATTTGAATTTGTTTATATGCCCAAATAATATATATAATTTTAGGTTGTGTTTGCCACCCTAGCATTCCCACCCTCATAATTCACATTTCAATTTGTACTCGGAAGTTCATAACTTGGATTGAGAAAAACTTTATACAAAAATGGTATATTTCAGTGAGATCTACAATTTTTTAGTTGAATGTTTTTTATTTGAAGTCATCTAGATGCCCAAATAGTGCATCAAAAATTTAGATAATAATGCTATTCTCATTTGTAATGTCCTATTTTTACTATTTGTGTCGGCTCTGTTAAACTCCCTCAGGGATAACCATAACCATCACCATTCATATTGGCTTTATGGTGCCCGTTCAGTCCCAGGTATGAATAAGGTTTTCGCGGCGGCGCGTTTGAGGTCTGCTGCAGGGAGTGCATGTTGGCTCCATCAATAGGGATAGTGAAGAGCATTCTCGAGCTAGAATGTGATCCTATATTGGAAGTCAAGATTGACTCGTAAGGAGGATCTAGAGGATCGAAACTATCAAGGTAGAAGACCACGTCGTAGAGGTTAAGGCAATAGAGAAGCAAGGTCTACATGCGAGGAGTGTGGCGAGTACTCCCACATGTAGAAGAACTATTCAAAGAAGATTAAAGCAAAGGTACCACTAATTCACTATATATGTGAATATGACGCATTGACACTAACTATGATTTAGCACCAGGATAAACTCTCAAAGCAAGAA
The DNA here is from genome assembly GCA_900205405.1 of Echinochloa crus-galli. Lineage (NCBI taxonomy): Eukaryota > Viridiplantae > Streptophyta > Magnoliopsida > Poales > Poaceae > Echinochloa > Echinochloa crus-galli. The sequence continues at coordinate 179,111 of OAMR01000638.1, read as the reverse complement.
ACCAGTCACATGCATTGTTGTGTCCTTCCCTTCACAAGTACACATATTCAAGAAATATACATCCACTACAAGGAACTATTTATTCTGTGACATAACCATTATGTCGCGGATTGCTGAAAAATTGTCACAAATGTAGCGTCCGCGACGATTTAAATTTTCGTGGTGGAATGGACGTTATTAATTCAAGAAGATGACGTTTCTTAATAAACGTCGCGGTCCGTGACGTATCCGGATCGTCACGGAGTAGCCCGAGGCCCATGTAGCCCAACCCATAGCCCAGTTCTAGCGACAAAATTAAACGTCACGGATTTTGCTGACTAGGACGTGACGTAGCTGCTGACTTTGCTGTTGACTAGGACGAGACATTGCTGCCGACTAGGATATCACGTGATGACGTAGACAATGACGAGGATGCTGACGTGGCATGCTGAAATGAAATTTTATTTATCATCATGGACTATTTATTAATGCGCCCATTTTAAAAGTGGGCCACATTATGACCCAAAATTTCAGCCCATACAACTTCGGTTGTGTGAGCATCCAAGTCATTAAGGGTTAATTAGAAATAATTAGAAGGGTAATTAAGCTTAAATCACATACAATGGTAATTTGCCTCAAACCAAGGTGAATTCAAACATACTTTGGAGCCAAACAAAAATTCAAATAAAAACCAAATAGTGCTTCAAGGGATTTTTGTTTCTCTCCCACTAAAACTATTTTAAGTGCCTTGGTCATGTTTTTAATCA
>OAMR01000638.1:141819-170394 GCA_900205405.1 Echinochloa crus-galli | reverse complement strand
AAAACTCTACACACATAAAACCACTAAATGCAACCGGCATGAATGCAAGGCACTCAAGATTATAACCTAAATGGTTGCTAGTCTGACTTGGCCGACTCAGCTCCCTCCGGGCTGGTCTGTTGAGTGGGACCCGTCCTCGGAGGGCGAGGATCGTGGTGATTGATGTCATGGGAGGCTTCCTCATGATATCACTTGCATCGTCGAGTAGACTTCGTTTGTTTTTTTTTTCCGCTATTTTTCCGCTCTTTTTGTTGAACTCTGAACTGCTTTACTTTTGAGCTCAATTGGTAATAAAGGCAACTGAACCTCTTTGATGTAATAATTTAAATTGATGTAATCCCTGAGCTCGTCTTCATATGAGTTTGGTATGCTTTGTTTCGATCTCGAAATACGTGGTTGTATCGGGTGAAACCCGACAGACAGCTATCTTCATCCAATTTAAGTGTCGGATCGCGTTTAAGGCGATATAAGTGCACTTTTATTGGGTTAGGATGAGCGGTTCTGCCACAGGTTGAAACCATTTCAGCCCACCAAAAAAGGCCCATCACATTTTAACCCACATAATAAATACAACATCCATTTTGGCCCAAATACAACCAAATTCAGCCTAAAAGGCATTCACAAGCCATTTCAGCACAGTTTACATATTAATTCAGCACAGTACATTACATACAACACAGTACATTTCATCTTGCATCAGAAGTATGGCAACACAAAAATAACATTTCCACAATAGTTCCTAACACCAGACAACACATCAACACACAGTTTTGCTTCAGTGGGGTTCCTCACAGTTTCAAGCTATGCAACCTGACAAGGGGAAAAGAAATATTTATGATTAATATTAGAAACTTTCAACTAATGAGGAGATTACCAAGTAATATTTCAAGTCCAAAGATTTTCACATTAAAATGGTGAACAGGAAAAAAATCTTGAGCAATACTTAGCAGAAAGACTGATGAGAGCAAAATTTGGACAAGACTGATCAGAACAAAATGAAAAGGAGAGCAATGTGTGAGAACAATCTATACATATACCGTAGATACCAAGGACTCCATCCATGACGACAGGGACGATGGACTTCATGACGAGCTCCGGACGCATGACACCCATTTCCTCCCTGCCCAAGCCCACCATGCATGCCCAGCTCACATGGAAAATATTGCGGATGATATGAAAAACATACTGGCAACTTACTGCAAACAATGGCTAAGCTGTAACAAATTTGGCTATGTAATCCAGATAAAAAACCTGGTGCATACTAGCAACACATAACAGAAACTAGTGGCTACAATGGGATATTATTTATACTCAATCTAGATAATTTTGGTATAACAGAGCTCCAGAAGTGCTCAAGCTGAGGTAACAAAATAAGCTAAGTTGAAATATTTGCAAGCCATTCAATGACATTATATTAGAGCATGTCAACTGAGAGTGAAGGCAAATGGTTAGTGAGGGCAGTGGGACATGAAAGTATTATGATTCCATAAGTGAGAGTATAAGATCACAGTTTTACAGGAGTAGAGTAGGTATCATCAAACAACGTATACTAGGAATCATCAAACATGTCCTCCTGGGATCAAATATTGGTAGAATAAATGAATGTATAGAACTGCTAATCAAATTCCAGCATGTTAGAACGGGACATTGTATTTTCAGTGCACTCAGGTTTATCTGCTAATCAACCAGGTTTACAAAAGCCAAAAGTAAATTGCCTGTATATCTACAAACATGCACGGAGTAGCAGATCAACCAACAATTATACATCTATGTTTGTTCTAACAGCAGGGAGAACACCATTAACAACGCTTCAGTTCTAAAACAGGGACAGAGAAATTAGCATCATAGCTTAAGTGATAAGGCAAATAGACAATTAAACAGGGACAGGGAAACTCTTGTAACAACTTGTGAGCACAAACCAAAATTGTTGGAGATTAAATGTTAGCCTCAGATAACAATTAGCATGTCCCTTTGACCTTGAGCTTGGAGCATCAGAGAATAAAAAAATGTGTAGAAACAAGAAACAGCAAAATGATGAACAACACAGGGCAACAAACAACAATATAAGCAACAACACAGGGCAACATGATCAGCAACATGTCTCAGTACCTCACAAGCCCAAGGTCATTTCACCTTTGTAATCATGAGCATAGGACAAATATGTTATCATCATAGGCAAATAAGATCATATGGTTTTAATGTCGTCATATGGATTTGATCATGGAGCATAATAGGGATATTATAGCTGAAAAAAATCCAACTGAGGCTGATGTAACAGATAAGGTAGTGTAATAGATAAAACAAAAAACTCCAGAGGCAACAATATCCCATTTTTCTCACATAACCAAATCCATCAGAAGGTACATACTAGACAGACTAGAACTTAGTAACTAGCATCACATACAAAATATATTTGCTTTAGCATCTGGAAAATCAGTACATGGAAATCAAATACTGAAGGATTGAAACGGTGACCAGAGGGGGGGTGTGAATGGGAGCCGATAAAAATTCTTCTCAAGAGAAACTCGGCCTATGTCCCGTAAACACACGAGGCACCTCTCTTCTAACCGTCAAGGTGACACAAGCCAACCAGTGACTTATTCACCCTAGGAACGATTAGGGATTTTCCAAAGAATCGCGGAAGCAAAACACAAGCTAATTATGTCACAAGAATTAGCACTAATTAAGTAAAGCTTAGGTTACTCGGCATGTAAAGAAATGCTAACGGTTTAACTAGATAAGCAAGCAACAAGCTCCTGTGTAGATCAAATGAAACAGAGGACTTCTCAAATTACGTTAACAGACTTGCAAATATATTGAAGCTAAAGATTAACCAATTTAAATAGCTCAACAAAAATCCATCGAGAAGAGCACCAGCTAGCTAAACAAGATAGAGGATTGAATGATTAAATAACTGAGCTTGCAATGATTACACTACTGTAGCTAGAAAGGGACGTTTAGCAAATCAGTTCTTTGTAATCGAATGTTGCTTATCTGCGTACCTGCACCGACTGTTGCCTGCTTATACTCCTGCGCAGTGTGCCTTGTAAAGTTTGGGAACGTGGTTGCCTACCTAGGCTCTCCCACGGTTGCGTGTTATATATGCACAAAATGTGCTCAGATTTACATCAAGTCGGTTGGGTGGCTTGATCTCCAAGTCCTACTAGATTACAACAACCTCAACAAAATCTATTCTTATCTAGCTAAGGAGATCTCGCTCACAACAACAACCGAGAGAATTGTTACACAAGATATTAACAAACTCTAACACCCTACCTCAATCTAAGCTTGTTTTCTTCTCAAGATTCAGATTGGCCTTGAAATCTTCAAACTTCTGGGTAGGCAGTGCTTTAGTAAAGCCATCGGCTACTTGATCCTGGGATGGTATGAATCGCACTTCTAATTGCTTGTTCACAACTCTTTCCCGAACAAAGTAAAAATCAATTTCAATGTGTTTAGCTCTTGCATGGAATACTGGGTTTGCGGACAGATAGGTGGCTCCAAGATTATCACACCAAAGGCAGGGAGTCTGATCAGTTTTAATGCCAAGCTCTGCTAATAGAGACTCAAGCCAGATCACTTCTGCAGTTGCATTTGCCATTGATTTGTACTCTGCTTCTGTACTTGACCTTGAGACCGAAGCTTGCTTCCTAGCACTCCATGAGATGATGTTTTCTCCAAGGTAAACCACAAAACCTCCAGTTGAGCGACGATCGTCCACACTTCCTGCCCAGTCAGCGTCCGAAAACGCACTGATCAAAGTGGAGCGTGACCTTCTGATACGTAGCCCAACATCACATGTGTGCCTCACATATCTGAGTATGCGCTTGACTGCTGACCAATGTATAGTGGTTGGAGAATGCAAGAACTGACACACCTTATTAACTGAATATGCCAAATCAGGTCGAGTCAGTGTAAGATATTGGAGAGCACCCACTACACTTCTATACTTTGTACTGTCCTCTTGACTCAGCAGTTCTCCTTCGTGCTTGGAGAGTTTCTCCGTAGCTGACAGGGGTGTAGGTGAAGTCTTGCAATTTTGCATCCCTACTCGAGTCAAGATGTCTTGAGCATACTTCTCTTGTGAAAGAATAATTCCATCCTTTGCCTTCTTTACTTCAATCCCAAGGAAATAGTGCAGATCACCCAAATCTTTCAAGGCAAAGTCTTGCCTGAGATCTTGAAGCAGTGCATTAATAGACTCTTGAGAGCTGCCGGTCACTATAATATCATCCACATATATAAGCATAAACATGACCACACTACCCTTGGAAAATATAAACAGAGAAGTGTCAGATTTTGATGCTCTAAAGCCAAGATCTATGAGTTTCGCACTCAACCTTGAGTACCAGGCCCTTGGTGCTTGCTTGAGTCCATAGAGGGCTTTGTCAAGCTTGCACACATAATGAGGGGTATCAGAACTCTCAAATCCTGGTGGCTGTTTCATATATACCTCTTCTTCCAAAACGCCGTGTAAGAACGCATTTTGTACATCTAGTTGCCTCAAGCACCATCCTCTAGAAACCGCAATAGACAGTACTAATCTGACTGTAGCAATTTTAACAACTGGGCTAAAAGTATCCTCATAATCAATACCATACCTTTGCTTAAATCCCTTAGCTACTAGTCTAGCTTTGTATCTGTCAATTGTCCCATCCGATTTCTTCTTGATTTTGTACACCCATTTGCAATCAATCAAGTTTTTACCCTGACTAGGAGGTACCAAGTGCCAGGTCTGATTTCTTAGGAGAGCTTCATGTTCTTCCTTCATGGCTTGCTTCCACTTGGAATTCTCAAGTGCTTCTTGTAAACTTTGTGGTTCACTTGTTGCACAAAGATTTCCCCACCGAATCGTACCATCAGTAAACTGTTTAGGCTTTACAATACCGTGCTGAAGCCGAGTTCGCAGTCGTGGAGGAGATTGCTCCAGTACAGGTTCCTCCAATGTAGCTGGTGAAGAGGAAGCAGCTCCGCTGGATCCGCTGATCGGCGTAGAAGATCCGGTCGGAGTTGTCTCTGGCATGGGTGCACTTGATGGCGAAGACATGGCGGGTGGCGAGCTGTCATTGGCGTGACGCGCAGAGGTTGTCGGCGAAGCGGAGGCTGTCCCCCCACGCGTCAAGCCAGGACTGGCTCCAGTATGCCCGGGCGAGGGCGGATCCTCCTCGGCGAGCGTTTCCAGCACAGGCAGAAGCTCTGCGTGCGTATCCACCTGGGATCTGACGCCAGGATTTGTTGTGCCCATCTGCGGCTGCAGCTCCTGAGAAACTCCATGAGAAATATCAGCATGATCATTAGTAGCATATGGTGCAGTACAATTTACATCCCCAGATGGATTTTGAAGATTATCAGGAAGAAGCAGGATCTCTTTTCGGAGTTGAGCTCCTGCATTTTGGTGGAGTTTTTCAAAGGGAAAAAATGGATTCATCAAATACTACATCTCGAGAAATATAGACCCGTCCTGTCTTCGGCTCAAGACACTTGTAGCCTTTGTGCATGGAGCTGTACCCAAGAAACACACATTGGATAGAACGAAAGGCTAGTTTGTGAGTGTTATAGGGTCGAAGATTTGGCCAACAGGCACACCCAAAAACACGAAGTGACTTGTAGTCTGGTGTTTCTTGACGAAGACGATGAACAGGAGTATCAAAGTCTATGACCTTACTAGGGAGAAGGTTTATGAGATATGTAGCAGTGAGAAAAAGCCTCATCCCAAAATTTTAAGGGCATAGAGGCATTTGCAAGCAGCGCTAGGCCAACCTCTACAATGTGACGGTGCTTTCTTTCAGCGGAACCATTTTGCTGATGAGCGTGTGTTTCACCTTTGTAATCATGAGCATAGGACAAATATGTTATCATCATAGGCAAATAAGATCATATGGTTTTAATGTCGTCATATGGATTTGATCATGGAGCATAATAGGGATATTATAGCTGAAAAAAATCCAACTGAGGCTGATGTAACAGATAAGGTAGTGTAATAGATAAAACAAAAAACTCCAGAGGCAACAATATCCCATTTTTCTCACATAACCAAATCCATCAGAAGGTACATACTAGACAGACTAGAACTTAGTAACTAGCATCACATACAAAATATATTTGCTTTAGCATCTGGAAAATCAGTACATGGAAATCAAATACTGAAGGATTGAAACGGTGACCAGAGGGGGGGTGTGAATGGGAGCCGATAAAAATTCTTCTCAAGAGAAACTCGGCCTATGTCCCGTAAACACACGAGGCACCTCTCTTCTAACCGTCAAGGTGACACAAGCCAACCAGTGACTTATTCACCCTAGGAACGATTAGGGATTTTCCAAAGAATCGCGGAAGCAAAACACAAGCTAATTATGTCACAAGAATTAGCACTAATTAAGTAAAGCTTAGGTTACTCGGCATGTAAAGAAATGCTAACGGTTTAACTAGATAAGCAAGCAACAAGCTCCTGTGTAGATCAAATGAAACAGAGGACTTCTCAAATTACGTTAACAGACTTGCAAATATATTGAAGCTAAAGATTAACCAATTTAAATAGCTCAACAAAAATCCATCGAGAAGAGCACCAGCTAGCTAAACAAGATAGAGGATTGAATGATTAAATAACTGAGCTTGCAATGATTACACTACTGTAGCTAGAAAGGGACGTTTAGCAAATCAGTTCTTTGTAATCGAATGTTGCTTATCTGCGTACCTGCACCGACTGTTGCCTGCTTATACTCCTGCGCAGTGTGCCTTGTAAAGTTTGGGAACGTGGTTGCCTACCTAGGCTCTCCCACGGTTGCGTGTTATATATGCACAAAATGTGCTCAGATTTACATCAAGTCGGTTGGGTGGCTTGATCTCCAAGTCCTACTAGATTACAACAACCTCAACAGAATCTATTCCTATCTAGCTACAGGAAACGTGATGAGATATTCCAATCCTTGTAAAAAAGGAATTAAGCTTTTCATATTCGCCCCCCCCCCCCAATCACTCTGTATAGCAATGATTTTCTTATTGAACTTCCTCTCAACAAGGTTTTGGAAGTTTTGAAACGCCTGGAAAACATCAGACCTTTTCTTTAGCAAATAAATCCATGTGTACTTGCTAAAATCGTCAACAAAGCTCACATAATAGGTATGCCGCCCAACAGATTGTGGTGCCGGCCCCCATACATCAGAGAATATTAATTCCAAAGGTGCAGATGAAATGCTGACAGATTTGGGATAGGGGAGCTGATGGCTCTTAGCTTTCAAACATGAATCACAAACCAAGCTAGTGTTTTCATTACTCAAACAAGGAAGCTTATTGTTCTTGACGACTCGCTCAACTATTTTAAATGAAGGATGACCTAATCGACTATGCCACCTAGATACAGATGGCTGTATTGCACCAAAGACTTGCTTATGAGACTTGACTCCTGACGTCACCAAAGGATAAAGACCGTCCTTACATCTGCCTTGATGGATAACCCTCCTCGTGGTTTGATCCTTTATAAGAAAAATATTTGGGTGAAACTCAATATAGGCATTATTATCAGATGTCAAGCGATGAACTGAAGCTAAGCTTTTGTTTGCATTAGGAACATGAAGAATATTATTCAGATGCAATTGACTTTCAGGGGTATGTAAAATTGTATGACCAATGCTACTAATTTTCATACCTGAACCGCTTGCGGTATGCACCTGATCTTGACCGTGGTACTTGTCACGGACTGTGAGTTTCTCCAACTCACTGGTGATATGATCTGTGGCGCCGCTGTCCATGTACCAGTTCGTGTCTACCCCGTATCTGGTGGTAGCTGCTCCTGCGGTCTTGGACTTCCCTTGTCCTTGGTACGTCTCATCATAGCGATGCCAGCAATCTACAGCCTCATGATTCGGCTTCTTGCAGATCTGGCACAGGGGCTTGCTGCTGGATCCTCCACCTTGCTGGGGCTGCTTGGGGAGTGTTGCTGGGTGCCCGTCCACCACGGCCACCGCGACCATCTCGGCCGCCACGACCGCGGAAGTTTCCACGTCCTCGTGCAGCAGCATTGGCCGAGGACTGGGAGCCTCCTCCTCCATTGTAGTTCTCCTGAAGCATCTCAAGCCTTGCATCATAGGATAAAATCTGAGCGTACAACTCACTGAGAGGGATAGGAGTGGTGCGTCCCATGACGGATGACACCAGTGCGTTGTAGTCGAAGTCGAGGCCCGCCAGGATGAGGGAGACCATCTCTTCGTCTTCAATCACCTTGCCTGCAGCAGCAAGCTGGTCGCCGAGGGACTTCATCTTGGCGAAGTAGGCAGCAGCGGAGAGGTTGCCCTTCTTGCAGTTGGCGAGTTGCATCCGGAGATTGGTGATGCGTGCACGTGACTGCGCCGCAAACATCGTCTCCAGGGCACTCCAGACGGAAGCAGCCGACGTGAGCATCGCCACTTGGGCAAGCACGTCGGAAGTGAGGGAGTTCATGATGTACGATAGGAGTTGTTGCTCCTTCGTCATCCACTTCTCATGCTCCGGGTTGGGGACGACGTTCTTCTTCTTGTCGTCGTCGATGACCTCCATGGTGGCCACCGGTTCTTGCTTGGATCCATCTAGGATTCCCACAAGATTAGCACCTCTGATGGCTGGCATGACCTGAGCCTTCCAGATGATATAGTTGTCCCTGGTCAACTTCTCAGTGATAGGAGTACCAAAGGGGTTATGGGCTCCTGGATGCGCCGACGAAGACGCCATGGATGGGAGAATGGTGAAGCTAGATGTATTTGTGGAAGATGGCTCTGATAACCATGTAAAGTTTGGGAACGTGGTTGCCTACCTAGGCTCTCCCACGGTTGCGTGTTATATATGCACAAAATGTGCTCAGATTTACATCAAGTCGGTTGGGTGGCTTGATCTCCAAGTCCTACTAGATTACAACAACCTCAACAGAATCTATTCCTATCTAGCTAAGGAGATCTCGCTCACAACAACAACCGAGAGAATTGTTACACAAGATATTAACAAACTCTAACATGCCTCTGCTGCAGCGCTGGGCTGCTCGCGCGTGGGCCGCGCGCTGGTGCTGCTGTGCCTGAGTTGCTCCGTTGAACTAGCGGCCTGATGGCTGTGCTCGTGGGCCTCGCGTTGGGCCTGCTACGCCACTGCGAGCTGCTGCACCCGTCTGCACGCTGGGCCGCGCGTTGCTGCGCCGCTCCTGTTGCTGCACTGCGCAGCGCGTGCCTTCGCCGCTCCCGCACGCGTGAACACCTGCGCAAGAACAGAGAAGAACAGAACAACTCGAGGAACACCACCTCCACTTCAAATGAATTGATCCAACAAACTACTCCATGGATTCGCACGAAACTTGAGCCAAACATTTACAACCCCAAGTGCTAATAGATCCACGAACTAGATCCGAAATAGCTCAAGTATCCATGACGAATTTTGGATCAAACTGAAGAACGCCACACCCACGAGTTCATCGACAAAACTTCAAACCGAGACCCGTTCCCGTCGTTTGAGGGGTCAAGATCATCCACAAAGAGACGCAAGGCACTCACCCATGATCCCCTCAAAGAAATCCGGAGCCAAACGTCTTAGAAACGAAGAATCAAGGTGACCACGAAAATCTCACAAAAATTGCTCCGAAAATCTCGAAATAGACAAATCTCAGATCTTGCAAAGGACACAAAATAGAGCATGAAATTGATCTTTGGATTACCACAAGAGGTTCGGTTACAAGCCACTCCTAGCAACAAACAAAGCTAGGATGCAAAAAGATCACTCAAAGATCCAAATCTCTCCTCTCTACCTCTCACCAAGAGCACCCCAAAAAGAAAGAGCACTCCCACCCAACTAAGCCAAAACAGATGGCTGTCCAATGAGCCACTCCTCCTATGTAGAGCCATCCGGACAAATGACCGAAGTGCCCCTACACTAGGAGTTACAACTCAAGCCCACGTAGGGGCATTTTGGTCAATACATGAATAGACCCATCGAGCGGACAAAGAATCCATCGGGCCTTGCTTACCTCCGACGCAAGCTCCTCAATCACGCCGCGTGCCCCCCCCCCCCCGTTTCGAAGCTTCCCGACGCGCCCGAATACCGTCTCCGTCACGTCGAGCCTTCGGTTGATGGTTTTCTGGTAGTACCATCAAACCCCGCGTACTTGGTCCAGCCTCCACGCCAAGCCTTTCACCTCCGACTCCCAGACGGTCTACTCGGTCTTGCCTCGTTCCTTGACTCGGCCGCGCTCAACATACCGGCTCGATCACCTTTATCCACGTTGTCTTGCTCGTTCTTGCACCAATGTGAACCGCACTCGATCCCATCGGCCACCGGGTCCCTCGAACCAAGCCTACTTGTCTCTCCTCTCCTGGGAGGCCGCTCCGGCTAAGACCTTTCGCACTTTTTCTTCACCTACACCAATGCAAACCAAGCCGCATTCTACACCTGCAATACTTGAGCCAAGGCAAACGTCAGTCCACACAACATTGTCAACCACTCATCACGAGTGCATTGACAACACACCACTTCATCATAGAGATTACAAAACACTCACAACAACACAACACATACAACTTAACACACACAACACAAAGCCTAAAATCATCCGGTCAATCACTCATCATATACAAACCAAGGCACATCTCAACTTGGTTTCTCAAATACACATCATTAGAACTTAGTAACTAGCAGCACGGACTTCACTTAAGAGCTTTAACTTCCAGTTTAGCAAATATGTACAGCTACACATGAAATGCATCTAGTAAATACATGTTCTTCTCAGATATCTGTATGACTAGATGTGCAATCGACATACAAAATAACCATCAATCCTTGAAATGCAGCAATAAAGGCAACTAACGTGTTCTATTCCATTTCCATTCAATCCAGGAGATGAGCTCGATGTTGTTGCCATCTAGGATGAGCTCATCCAACCAACCAGCCAGCAAGGCCAACCAACTAACCATGGCAATAACAGCTATTGGTTTGTAACAAAAAGGAGCAATCAAGGTGGCACTCAGGCGACAGGAAGCTCGAACCGACCCCATGGCAACTCACGCGGACGGCCTCACCTCCGCTGCAGCGGCGGACCGAATCCCTCGCCTGGCCCGGCCACCAACAGATCGAGGACGGGCGCCGGCGCGGTGCTGCAGCCATGGGCCGCAGCTCGTGGATCTTGCCAGGGACACGACCACTTCACCAGATCTGAAAGGGAATGGAGGAGGGAGAGCTTCACGCGAGACAGATGGGGATGAAATAGAGAAAAGTAAAGAGAGGATGAGGAGGAGAGCTTCTCTAGTCCCCTCGACCGCTGCTGCACCGCCACCCTGCGCCTGGGCCTGGCCGCCGAGCCACCCCACCGCTCCGCTTGGCCGCAGAGCCGTGCGCCCACGCGTTGCCGGCGTGAGGATCCGCGCTAGGGAGGCCGGGCGCTTCACGCTCCACAGCCGTCGCGGCCTCACGGGGAACCGCCTCCGGCGGATGGAGCAATGGAGGGGAGGGGAGGAAGGCCGGGCGCTTCACCCTCCACCGATGTCGCGGCCTCACGGGGAACCGCCTCTGCCGGAGGAAGCGATGGAGGGGAGGGAAGGGGGCGCCAGCGGTTGAGCGGAGGGGCGGCAGCCGAACGGAGGGGGCGGTAGTGTGAGCAAGGGGAGAGGAGGGGGCGGCGGCAGGGTAGGAGAGGAGGTGCGGCGGCAGGGCTGGATCTGAGCTGCATGCTTGGAGAGAGGGACGGGAGAGAGGCGTGGGGAGAGCGGTGGGTGAGGGAGATAGTGGAGGGAGCGTAGGGTTTGTTAGTTTTATACCGGAGGGGGCGCGATTACAGCCGTTGGATCAATAATAGATGGTCAGATTTAGCTGGGCTATTTGGGCCCTTAATGTATTTCTTCTCTGTTTAATATTTTTCTTTTTTATTTTATTGTACCATTGTGAGGTAGCACATACAAATAACTATCTTAAATTAACCAATATATTTTTTATATACAATAGACCACATATAAGTTATATTGAAGAAGTTTCAATAATTATAGAACTTATTTACTATTTTTAACAGTTTAAATGAATTTCTGCAGGTTTACTAAAAGTAATTTGAACTACATATATCTCCCATAAGAGTTGAAAAATTGCAAAAAAAAATATATTTAGGCACCTATGTTATATTCTATTCCACTTCTTTGAGATTGATGGAAAATTCAATAGACTTATAGGGAAAATTCTAGTTTGTATTAGCCATCTTATTATAAAATAATGATAATGATAATAATACCTAAAACTTCTCCAAAAATATGTAAATTGGAATAGCATCATTTTATGAATGTACAAACTTGGCATAAAAGTTCCATAAGATTTTATGAAAATGTGAGTACACATTGTTCATAAACTACATTGTTCTCTCACATTGTTTCATTACATTCAACTCAAACATTGAAATTCCAAACAACTCAAGTCTTATATAGCTTATATACACTTACAAATTGGACAAAGCCTCATATTTAACAAAATATTAACAAATATGAAGTTACATTACCATTTGTTCTTCAAAAAAGTCGGTTCAACTCCAATTTGAAATTCAAGTTCAAATTCATTTTACAAAGTTTAAAGAATACTCAATTTTCTCCTAATTCTAGATCTCAAATCAAAAATCGCCCAACATGAAAGTTGTAGGGTCTTTTAGTTCTAAAAAACTTTTGTATTGACCGATTTTCAAGTTTCAATGCAAATTTTCGTTCAAATCTTGGTCAAACGTCATTTGACCCTGGTCAAAACTAGAGGAGCAATGGTGAACTTGGGCCAAAATTAGAGGAGCAATGGTGAACTTGGACCAAAACTGGGCTTGCTGAGGAAAAGAGAGGAGTTGGGCCGGGAGAAGGGATCTGGGCCGCTCGGGAAGAGAAAGTAGGAGGGGGAAGACTGGGCCGAGAGAGGTAGTTGGAGGAGCAATAATGAACTTGGGTCAAAACAACTTTTCTAAACCTCAAAAGAAAGCAATTCAAACGCGAATTTAAATTAGATTTGAATTCTAATTTGAAATACAAGCAGTAAAAACTCAGACATTTCAAAAGTTTTCAGTTAAACTCCAATTTGAAATTCAAGTTCAAATTATTTTAAAGAAGTTTAAATGAAACTCAATTTTTCTCCTAGATCTAGGGATCAAATAAAAAACCTTTCAATATGAAAGTAGTAGAACTTTTAATTTTAAGAAACTTTTGTTTTGGCCAATCTTCGAATTTTAACATTTAAAATTAATCATATTTCATTCATAATTGATTAAACATTGCAGTATTTTGGGTCATATGGGAAATGAAAATTTTTTAATTTATGTTCGTGACGGATTTGTATAAACGTCAAAGTGTTTTGGGCCGAACCATGACAGAATTGAAAAAACGTCATAGTTATCTGGGCTTAGAGCAAAATGCTAACATTTCTGAAACCGTCGCAAGAATTTCGTCGCAATTTTCTGGGCTTCTCTAGGCTTTCTGGGCTCAAGGCAAAATAGTGACATTTTTTGAAACCATCGCCAGGAGATCGTCACAGAAGAAATAGTTTCTTGTAGTGATCTGTTCAAGGAAATCATCTCGAGTATGGTAGTGGAGATGTAATTAACCATATCACTCCATGTGCATAAATAAGACCTGAGATCCAACTAGATATCACAAGACATATCCATTTAGCATTTAGTGTGTGTTTGGTTTGGGACAATGTGGGTTGGGATGGTCCCATCCTAGTTTTTTGGGTTGTGTTCAACACATTTTGTGTTTAATTGAAATGGGTTAGAGAGACGGAGAAGAATAGAATGTATGCTCATTTGACAATGTTAGCTACAGTTATTAGTGGGGTCTGTATGTCATATTTAGGCTCCATCTGTCATTCTCCTTTTCCTTTTTTTATTTTCATTTTGGACATAAACCTTATCTACTCAAATCTTCATTTGCCAATCTCATCCATTTGACTAGCAGCCGTTTGCCACGGCTGGCATATGTGTTGGTATTTCGGACACCGGCGGTTTACTTATGCCACGCTACCTCATGGTCTCAATGGTAAACACTCCAAACACAAAGGAATTATACTGGTTCGGGTGAAGGCCCTACGTCCAGTCCGGGAGAATCGTGTTCCCTGTGAGTGGTGTTTCCGGCTTAGAACAGGAGCCCTCGTAAGCAGGTTTGTGTGTGTGCTCAAATTGATGTCTATGTGCCCCTACCTAGGGCTTCTATCACCTTATATATGTTTCAGGGGTTGGTTACATGGTGGGAGAAGAAGGAAAAGGCAAAGAAGGGCCCTGTGGGCCCCTAGCTTGGTCTATATGATAGTTGCCGCCAGCCCCCAACCTCATTGCCCTTGGTCAGAGGCGTCCGCCTTGCACCGTACGTCCCTTGCCATGCTGAGTTATGGTGGATTTGTGGGCACAACGACGTTGCATTGTGCCGCTGTCTACACATGCCGGCCGCTGTGCTTGCTGTTTAGGGAGTTGTTGGCTGTGACATACCCTCAACTGTAGTGGAGGTGGAGTTGAGGGCGTGGTATGGACTTCGTCACATGGGGCGTTGCCTGGCCCCTCAACAAGCTTGCCTATGTGGTCGGAGGTCACCCGCGTGACAGCTCCATGTGGGCCCCTACTGCTGGGGCTGTCCTTCCGAGGTGTGCCTTGGTGTTGATGTGGTCAGCTTGATCGTGACCATCATCTCGATGTCTCTGGGCCGTATTTGCAAGTACAATCAAAGATCCGAAGAGGTGCCCTTGGATTCTTGGCTTGGAATGATGGCTGGTTGCATGGTTTGCCCCCCCCCCCCCCCCCCGAGCGATCGTGGGCTTGCCACGCGTCGAGGTGTATTGGGTCCTCTGGAGCATTCAGGTAGGCGCCACACATCCTGGTTAATGGGGACCCCCGAGCGGTCGGGCGACTGCCACATGTTCTAGTCGGCAGGGCTCCCCGACCGATCAGGGGACTGCCATTTGCCTTGTCTAACTAGATGATGATGATGTTTAGGTAGGTCAATTTGTGTCCACTTACCTGATTTTGGTTAGTACCCTAATGACAGGTATCCTACAGAAGCCAAGGGGGTCTGAAAGGTATCTCTAGAGTGTTCAATCTGGGTTCGTAACGAGCGAACCCAGTGGGTCTAGCCCCCGAGCCTTCGGGTGAGTGCTTGGGACTCACCCAAAGGGTTTTTTCATGTAGGTCGGGAGAGCTTGAGCGGAGTGTTGGTGGGGACGTCTGCTCTCTGTGGTCCGTTGGCGCGTTCGCATGAGCGAACTCCCTGGGTGTAGCCACCGAGCGCCCGAGTGAGTTTGGACATATCACTTGGGGGTTTTGTTTTTTGTTTTTGTCTTTCTTTAAGACGTCCTTGTCGGTCCGTCAACTATCTTCCGACTGGATTCATGACTCCTTTGTGGAGCATCGTGAGCGGTGTGCCCAGGTCACCGTCGAGGTGCGCCTTTCGATGTGCTGAGTTTGACCATCACCGAGTCTCACCTTCCTGCGGTGATGTTCCTGTGGCGCTCGTGGCATTAGCAGGGTAGGCCCGCCACGGCCACAAGTCGCACAGTAGCGCAGAGGCCTTTAAATAGGGCTTCTGGCGCTAGCATCCTTACCATAGTGTAGTCATGAGGCCTAGTTGGGCTTGGTTTCCTTGCATCCCTAGTGGCACTTGTAGTCTTGGTGCTAGAAGCACTCCCGCAAAGAGGGAGATGGAGGTGGATGGTGAGTCGTTCGCAGTATGCAGGGTCCGGGCCGAATCGTTCTCGAGGCTAAGTCCCTCGCCCCGACCTGCACTTGTTGAGGAGGTCAAAGTGGATAGTGGGTACGGTGGCGTACCTCACCTGCTATTTGGACAGATCTAGTCCGCTAGTTCAGCTGACTTTTACCCACTATGGAGGGGAAGCAGCTCATGTATGGGAAACCCTATATTTTTCTTGGGTTGGTCAACGCATAAAATGGACACGTGAATGTCCAGACATGGTCTGACATGATACTTGGGAAAATCAGTGGAAAAGGGTACAACTTGATGAGGACATCTTCCTCCACTATTACCCGTTGGCAATGACGCAACAAAATGGGCCAGGCCTAGTTGTAGTCGGGCGGCGACCGTGTGAGCCTCTGAATAATCCCATCTTGCTTAGCTAGGGAGGAGGAAGCCACCTTAAAAAAGGAGAGCCACCCTTCCCCTATCAGACTAGTCTTTTGGGGCGATTGGTCCTTTCCTCGAGGGGTGCGTCGGAGGGCGGTGCTAAGATTGCTAAGGCGCAACAGGAGGCCCTAGTGGCGTTGTAGTCGGATCGGTGCGTCGTATCCTCGGCTGCCGGTGCTAAGACTGCCGAGGCGCAACAAGAGGCCCTAGTGGCGTTGTAGTCGGATCGGTGCGTCGTATCCTCGGCTGCCGGTGCTAAGACTGCCGAGGCGCAACAAGAGGCCCTAGTGGCGTTGTAGTCGGATCGGTGCGTCGTATCCTCGGCTGCCGGTGCTAAGACTGCCGAGGCGCAACAAGAGGCCCTAGTGGCGTTGTAGTCGGATCGGTGCGTCGTATCCTCGGCTGCCGGTGCTAAGACTGCCGAGGCGCAACAAGAGGCCCTAGTGGCGTTGTAGTCGGATCGGTGCGTCGTATCCTCGGCTGCCGGTGCTAAGACTGCCGAGGCGCAACAAGAGGCCCTAGTGGCGTTGTAGTCGGATCGGTGCGTCGTATCCTCGGCTGCCGGTGCTAAGACTGCCGAGGCGCAACAAGAGGCCCTAGTGGCGTTGTAGTCGGATCGGTGCGTCGTATCCTCGGCTGCCGGTGCTAAGACTGCCGAGGCGCAACAAGAGGCCCTAGTGGCGTTGTAGTCGGATCGGTGCGTCGTATCCTCGGCTGCCGGTGCTAAGACTGCCGAGGCGCAACAAGAGGCCCTAGTGGCGTTGTAGTCGGATCGGTGCGTCGTATCCTCGGCTGCCGGTGCTAAGACTGCCGAGGCGCAACAAGAGGCCCTAGTGGCGTTGTAGTCGGATCGGTGCGTCGTATCCTCGGCTGCCGGTGCTAAGACTGCCGAGGCGCAACAAGAGGCCCTAGTGGCGTTGTAGTCGGATCGGTGCGTCGTATCCTCGGCTGCCGGTGCTAAGACTGCCGAGGCGCAACAAGAGGCCCTAGTGGCGTTGTAGTCGGATCGGTGCGTCGTATCCTCGGCTGCCGGTGCTAAGACTGCCGAGGCGCAACAAGAGGCCCTAGTGGCGTTGTAGTCGGATCGGTGCGTCGTATCCTCGGCTGCCGGTGCTAAGACTGCCGAGGCGCAACAAGAGGCCCTAGTGGCGTTGTAGTCGGATCGGTGCGTCGTATCCTCGGCTGCCGGTGCTAAGACTGCCGAGGCGCAACAAGAGGCCCTAGTGGCGTTGTAGTCGGATCGGTGCGTCGTATCCTCGGCTGCCGGTGCTAAGACTGCCGAGGCGCAACAAGAGGCCCTAGTGGCGTTGTAGTCGGATCGGTGCGTCGTATCCTCGGCTGCCGGTGCTAAGACTGCCGAGGCGCAACAAGAGGCCCTAGTGGCGTTGTAGTCGGATCGGTGCGTCGTATCCTCGGCTGCCGGTGCTAAGACTGCCGAGGCGCAACAAGAGGCCCTAGTGGCGTTGTAGTCGGATCGGTGCGTCGTATCCTCGGCTGCCGGTGCTAAGACTGCCGAGGCGCAACAAGAGGCCCTAGTGGCGTTGTAGTCGGATCGGTGCGTCGTATCCTCGGCTGCCGGTGCTAAGACTGCCGAGGCGCAACAAGAGGCCCTAGTGGCGTTGTAGTCGGATCGGTGCGTCGTATCCTCGGCTGCCGGTGCTAAGACTGCCGAGGCGCAACAAGAGGCCCTAGTGGCGTTGTAGTCGGATCGGTGCGTCGTATCCTCGGCTGCCGGTGCTAAGACTGCCGAGGCGCAACAAGAGGCCCTAGTGGCGTTGTAGTCGGATCGGTGCGTCGTATCCTCGGCTGCCGGTGCTAAGACTGCCGAGGCGCAACAAGAGGCCCTAGTGGCGTTGTAGTCGGATCGGTGCGTCGTATCCTCGGCTGCCGGTGCTAAGACTGCCGAGGCGCAACAAGAGGCCCTAGTGGCGTTGTAGTCGGATCGGTGCGTCGTATCCTCGGCTGCCGGTGCTAAGACTGCCGAGGCGCAACAAGAGGCCCTAGTGGCGTTGTAGTCGGATCGGTGCGTCGTATCCTCGGCTGCCGGTGCTAAGACTGCCGAGGCGCAACAAGAGGCCCTAGTGGCGTTGTAGTCGGATCGGTGCGTCGTATCCTCGGCTGCCGGTGCTAAGACTGCCGAGGCGCAACAAGAGGCCCTAGTGGCGTTGTAGTCGGATCGGTGCGTCGTATCCTCGGCTGCCGGTGCTAAGACTGCCGAGGCGCAACAAGAGGCCCTAGTGGCGTTGTAGTCGGATCGGTGCGTCGTATCCTCGGCTGCCGGTGCTAAGACTGCCGAGGCGCAACAAGAGGCCCTAGTGGCGTTGTAGTCGGATCGGTGCGTCGTATCCTCGGCTGCCGGTGCTAAGACTGCCGAGGCGCAACAAGAGGCCCTAGTGGCGTTGTAGCCGGGTCGGTGTGTCGGGCTTTTCATCCTATCCTGCCTGGGCCGGACTCATCACAACTCTGTAGAGTGCACAAATGTGAATATTCACTTCTGTTGCACCCAGGCTATAAATGGGTTAGCTGCATATAATATTGGACCCTACCAAATAGAATTTCTTAATTAAAATTTCGTATTATTCTCAACAAATATGTTTACAAAATTCATTGGAGATTGGAGCGGTGGCTCTTTGAGACTATTGGGGCACCTTGTGCATATTTCATCTTTCTTGCTGAGATTTATACTCAATAGTTTGCAGTGTGGTGTATGTAGTTAACAGCTTGGCACGGATCTTGAGGCGATGGACATGGAGAAGACGGGAGTAGAAGAATCTTTATGTATATGTTTGTAAATCTTAAGGTGATGTTGTAATTAGTTTATTTGGTCCATATTTTGAAATCCATTTTCTGTAAAGTTGTTTTTCGATTCCAATTTGTTTCATGCCATGGTCTGTGGAGATTGTGCTCTTAAAACTGCTAAGCCCTATTTTAGGGTATGACAGAAATGGTATCAGAGCCAGGTTCTCAGACTGTAGATTCGTTTACTAGAGACTGTATGAGACATAAGGATGCTGGTTTACCAAATTGGTTAGAAGGAAAGAGCGTGGCGTGAAGATAAGTGCAGCTGTGAGAATAAATTCTCACCTTGGATACTAACATGTTGGACTCTTAGATCATGTTTTTACCAAAGAGAATTATTTGGCGATAGATTATTGTATGCTGACTTATATTGTCCCGCTAATTACTCCTTTTAATTTGCTGCTATATAAATTCTTCCTGATCATTTCTTTCTATCAATAGACTCATGAGGATTGGAGAGCCGGACAAGAATTGTACCCAGGCTAAGCTTTTACTTATGTTGATGCTTGTTATCTCGGTGTAGAAGATGAGCCTCCCTACTCCTCCAAGCGTTGCCATAGAGATGATATTTACACCACAAAGTTAGATATATCTCTATCAGGATATGAGAATAAAGTGTACTATGACTTCACTACGAGTATAATAGGGAACAAGGAGGAAAATGAACAGCCCGTTGCCTTCCAAGTTGTTCAATTTCTGAGGACCAGATATGAGAGATGTTTTCATTTGAACATGTTATCACACATACCCATGGAAAATTATCACATTGAAGATATTCCGAAAAAAAACCCATGGAAAAGATACTATGTCGACAGAAACAAGAAAGAAAAGACAAGACAAGCACCAAGCAAGCTCATAACATGGACATTATTATTGCAGCTGAGGAAGGTTTATGCCTCCGTCAACTACCTTAGAGAAGGAGCGTGAGAACTTCAACAATGCAAGCCGCCAATCAATTGAAGGGTATGGTGAAATCAGGAAGAAAAGGCAATCCTTAAGAAACATGATGACACAATACGAAACCAAGTTCAGAAAATAGAAGAGCTTCATTCATAGGTGGCAGAATTAGAGAAGTTGCCGTTAATGGTGGGAACAATAATATGGAGAGCATTGACGAGAACATGGTCGATATTTCACTCAGAAGCTTCTGAAAGAGTGGTCTAATGACGACAATTAGCCTTGGCTTCATGACCATACAACCCAACAAGGAAGCATGTCTGCTCATGTAATGCTAATAATGTTTTAAGTTTACCATGTAACGTGAGCCATATCTGTTTCCTTCTCAGAATATGATGAATAAAGTTTCTTCTATCAAGTGTCATCTCAGTTAAAAAAATCCTTGAATCATTTCGTCGATACCATGCTTATATTATACTAGGATAATGCCCGTGCGTTGCTACGGGCAACATATATATTCGACAAAGGTACACAGAGCATATGATATGTGATTTTTAATATAAACACAATACAATTGAACGTTGTTTATCTAACAAGTAACCTTTATATTGTGTTTGTTTATAGCCTGCTCTAACAAGCAAGGAGACAAAAGTGCGCATACACGAGACATTAAATGGACTCGACCCCGACGCGAAGTCGAGTGAGGCGGAACAAATCTTTTCCTTAAGCATTCATTTTTATTGCATAAAGTTTTGTAGCGACATGTATAATAGAAATATACACTTGGTTTCAAACAGAAGTACAAATCATTGTCCAATGAAATAGAATGCCTACTTAGCTATTTGAACACTTGGCAATAGCATTTCTCCATTCTTGGTTTCATGTAATTTTTCACTCGCTCAACTCTCAGCCTACTTCGAAGGTAGTAGTGGCATGCTTCTAGCAGCTAGGCAGCTAGCAGCAACCTCCTTTGCCGCCACTTCCCGGTGGACCAACACCCACACACTGCCAATTGATCATCCATCGAACTGGTCAACAATGCAAGGGCTCGAAGAAAGAAAACGGTGTCAATATTAAATCACAGCATGATGATAGTCAATGAAGTCATATTTAGAAATCTTCAGTTTTGTAGCTAAGTTAAAATCAATAGCGAGGATTGCAGCAATGAATGTGGACATGGCTGCTTAGCAGCCATAGGAGTTCAGCTTCCCTGGCATACTGTTGTCTGCTGGCAACCTGGCATGACTATCAGAGAATTCTGTGTTGCCTGATGAATGGCTAACTCTGCATCAATTTCTTCCTTCCACTTGTTCCAGACCGAGCATTGTTTGCACTCTACCATGGATTTTGGATCTGAATCATTTTGGATGGTATCTGCAACTGATGAGGCAAAGTATGCATCGACAATTGTAGTCTTCCGATTGAATGATTCTTCGGAATCAACATATTTTATGGAAATTTCATTTACCCTTGATGATGGCTCGGTATTTCCCAATACGATAGCGTCGGGGTGTTTCAATGTCCCATCATCAGAAATTGAGTGCACTGTTGATGTGGGAGGTGGATTGAGTAAATCCACTTGGTGTCTCTCAACTTGAGGTTGAGTTTCATTTACTGTGTCAGAGGATTCATTCCTCTGTTTCCTTGTGCGCTTGGGAGGATTTGCCGTACTTCTCCCACTCTCTTTTGAGGAAGGGAGTTGAATAGTTTTATTTGGTACCTCATTCTTTCCGGCACATTCCTTGTGGGAATATACGATTTAATGACACTTTGCTCACAGTAAACGAGTCTGGCAAATTATTTGCCGCATTTTGCAAATTAATGATCCCGGATGGTACGAGGATCCTCCTTTAGGGTGTCTATGGCATCCCAATTTATTTTTGGGCATTCAGTGTGATACTTGAATTCTCCCCCTAATGCTGGGGAATGTTCTTCATTGAAGATACAATCAGCGAACCGGGCTGTTAGTGTTGGCGGTCGTTACAACCCAAATTCGACCACCAATACTCGGGAATAAATGAGAGACTATGCAACATTCCATGCACTTAGGTTTATTTCTAATAAAGTTCCACGAGTTTTGGTGAGTGTTATGTTTGCAGGTACAATATCACGAAACACGTGCTATAGGGGTCGGAAATGACAGAAACGGCCGAACGACATGTTCGGCCGGTTATCCCCCTTAGCCGTACAGGCCGGCGGGAGTCGTCCACGTCACCAACAACCAAGCGATGACTGTGCAAGCCACGTAGGACGACCGCCAACACATTCCGAAGCGTGCCATGTCAACCTGGGCCAGATCAAGACGTGTCCAAGCCTCAAGATGGAAGCCCAGGGAGTCCAAGTCAGAAGGCGGTGCGGGAGCAGGCCGGCCATGGGCCAGGGCTGGTTCGGCCGAACCCGGCCCTTCGGCCGAACCGCCCCCAGCTGGCAAACCGACCCCAGGGGTGCACCAGAGCCGCTGGATGCAGAGGCGGTGGGATGGACGATTCGGCTGAACCGACCTGTTCGGCCGAACCGCCTCCCTTCGCCCGAAGTCCCAGGGGGTACCCCCTGGCTCCCTTGGCAGTTACTCCACCAAACCGTCCTATGGAGAACGCACCCTTTATGCATGCCCAGGATCAAAATTCATGCATAAAGTGACATCATAAGTGAATAACAGAACAATATCAATTACAAGCGTATAATAATTACAAAATGACCAAAGGGTCTTAAAGAAAATTACACATTCGTAAATCTAGTCGTGATGGAGGGCTCCATAATCCACAGGAACGTCGATCGGGGGCACGCCAGCCTACTTCATGAATGGCTCCTTCTTCAAGTCTTCTCAACACTATCTGAGCAGCAGCAGGGGGGAAGTCGTGTCACCATTCGCTGGGGGCCGCTAAACCCCCCTCACATTTCCGAGATGTGAGTGCTACGCGGTGCACTATGAGGCCGTTACTAGGTTCACCAGCGCGCATTAATCCATTCAGGGTTCGGGTACCCATCATTGTGCCGTGCATGAGTCCACCCCAGCCCCAACAGCTTAACGCAGACCACTGGATTTCCCGATTTCCCCTAGTCACATAGCCAAGACCATTGCCCATCTAGTTCTCATGGTTGTACTGTTGTCCTGGGTGGTCGCTCCACAGATCAATCCTTATTTAACCTTGGCTCAGGCAACAACCAATCTCTTCACAACCTCGCATCAAACCCAACTTGCCTGAGCCACCTAAGGTTCCAGGTTGCTAAAAGATTACCAAACCCATTGTTGCATAATTTATTAATCAAGATTAATTACAACCATCCCATGTTGAGCAAGCTAAGCATATGCTACCCATAAAAAGGTACCTCTAAAGGCTTCAAGGAATGTCATGAAAAAGCTAGTAAACAACCTATATAGGATTCCCAGCAAATTAACATCTAATGCAAGAAAGCATAAATAAAAGGTGATAGCATGTATAAATAATAAAAGGAGCAAGAGTCAAGATGATCAAGACACTTGCCTCTTTTCCAATGTCTCCCTGCTCAGAAGTGTTCCTCAACATAAACAAATCAACTGAAAATAACACACATGCACAACTAAGAACAATACACCAAGCAATAGCAAAATAGTTTTTGAAAACAAACTGCTCGGTAACACTAGCTACAACGAACGCGAGGGCACGAGAAACGCTTAAAACGGAGCTACGCTTCAAAAGATGAAACTAGCGAGCATTTGAATTACATGCAATAGGAACAACTATGTGCTGCATTTATTTTAATTTAGGTAAGCATATGTAAAGGATATTTCAAAGAAATACCCATGTTGACGTTATTCAAATTATTTTAATTCAAAAGCGAAGTTAATCCTAGTCATATTTTATTTATAAATATTTGCATATAAATTAAGCCATTTAATTATTTAACTTGAGATAAAAGATATGTGAGAGGGTCTAGTCGAATTATTTCAACGTGTAGTGTTGGCCTAAACAAGTTACATATTAAAAATAGATTTATGTTGGCATTACTCAAATTAACATGAATTTATCAAAAACCGATGTATAAACCTAAACAAGTTTTATTTAGAAAGCTAGTTGATAGGTAATTAATTAATTTAATATTTTATTTAATTTTATAAAACATGATCATCGTAAAGCTACACTTGTAAATGATAGCCCACACTAAAAGAGGACCATTGCAACAAGAACGGACTAAAACAGAGCTAGGACGCAAAAGCTATGAGCTAAAACGTGATATAACTATTTTCTGGAATTTTATTAGCACCTAAAAGAATTTTATTTAGGCTAAAACTAATTTTTATAGCATTATCAAGGGTTATAATATTTTGAGAATAAAATAAACTAATTTTATGACATCCTGGAATTTTATCAACACTTGAAATAATTTATTTAAGCTAAAACTAATTTTTATAGCATTGTCAAGGATTATAATATTTTCAGAATAAAATAAACTAATTTTGACATCATATATAAAATTATGACATCAACAAGGTATTTTATACAAGGTTTAAATAGGTTTTGCATTTTTATTAAATTACCAAGGGTATTTGTATGATTAACAGAAACTTCCAAGGTCTAATATGTAAAATATACAAGGTTCAATAAGTGAATGTTGTAAAACAGTGAAAATACAAGGGTTTATATGTTATTTATACTAACTACGGGCCTAAACATAAATATCTATAGCTTCTAGGGCTAGCAGTGAAGTTTCCTAAGACACAGCGCACAGCGCGTGCAAAATCAGGGTTCTGCGGGGGTTCATGTGCAAAACAGCCAAGCCGGCCGGTTGACTAAGGTCAGCGACCCATCTGGGCCATTGGATCTAAAACGGACGGCTGTGATTTAAAACGCGAAGGGGTACGCCACGATCTAATCGTGACCATCCCTGCTCGATCGGACGGCTGCAGACGCGTCGCCAGGCTTGGCTCGCCGGCGGCAGCAGGAAGCGGCGGCGCTGGCTCGCCGGAGACGCGGGGTTCTCGAGCTACAGGGCTCCGTTTCGCGCGCCGTTTGATCCTATAGGACGAGGGGAGAGAGGCGAAGCTCACCATGGGGTTCTCGTCGTCGATTTCGCTACGGGGGTGGCTGCTGACGGCGCGGGGCGGACGGTGGCCATGGGCGTGCGTGGGAGACGCGCTCGGGGCCTCGGAATCGCGCGTCTTGGCGTCTGGGCAGCCTCCTGGTGGTCCTGCGCACAGGTAAGAAGAGGAGAGGGAGTGAGAGGAGGCGCCAAGGTGGAGATCAGGGGCGGCGGAGCTCCTCACCGGTAGGCGAAGCGGGGCCGATTCTCCGGCAATGGTGGTCGGGCGGCTCGGGTAGCGCGACGGGGATGCAAAGGGGAGGGCGGCAGGGACCTGTGCGGGTTTTGTAGGGGCGGAGGAGCACGGGGTGGCCGGAATTTGGGAGGCGGCGGTCACGTCATTGATGGCCGGTAATGGCCATCACACGGCATTGATTCGCACGGGCGAGGAGAGGGAAACGGGCAGGGCAATCAAGGGAGGCGGAGGCGTTTGCGAGTGGGGCCAGGAGCGAGCCTGGGCGGGAGGCGAAGCGAAGGCAGCGGTGCTCGGGTGCCTGCGCGATGAAGCAGAGAAGGGGGAGGAAGGAGAGGAGGCTGGCAGGCGGGGCCCGGGCGTCAGCGGGGGAGAGGGGCTGGGCTTCGGTGGGTCGTGCGGGAGGAGAGGAGAAGGGGTTTGGGCCGGCTGCGGGAGAGAGGGGGAGGGAAGGGAAGGGGGGAGGAGTTTGGGCCGGCTGCGGGAGTGGAGGGAGAGAGGGGCTTTGGGCCAGCTACTGTGCGGGCTCGGGTGGGAGTGCTGTGTGGGCCAAAATGGCCATGTGCTCTATAGGTTTAGGTTTTGGAAAGAAAGAAAAGGAGAGAATGGAAAAGGTAAATTGGGCAAAGCCCTAATAATATTTTTGGTCCATAAATATATATTCCAGAAATATTAGTCCTTAAATCTAAACACACCTCGCACGAAAACTACTCGAATTTTGTAAAGATTTTAAAATACACACTTTTCCAAACAAAGAAAACTATGCAAAGGCATGAATGCAACAACCACCTTATATATATAACCTATATTACTTGGATTTAAATTTAGAAAGTATTGTTTTATTTTAAATAATTGTACACACTTTCTGTTTAATTCTAATAAATTTTAGAAAATTTTTAAAAACCTAGTAAATTCAAAACTAGGGTGTTACAGCCCCCTGGCTCCCTTGGCGGTTACTCCACCAAACCGTCCTATGGAGGCTATAAATACAAGGGTCCAGCTGCTCATTCAACACACACTCAAGCCAAGCAGCTTCAAATACGTGGTTGTATCGGGTGAAACCCGACAGACAGCTATCTTTATCCAATTGAAGTGTCGGATCGCATTTAAGGCGATATAAGTACAGTTTTATTGGGTTTATTAGCTCTTGTATCTTTTACCTTTTCCTTTTGTATGACATTCGAGTTATCAATATAGTATCTACTTTATTCTACTTGTGCTTTATATAGTTGCCTCTACTTGCTAGTTGCTTCTATATCGTGTTTAGACTATAGTCGGTTCTAGTTCCTAGTGCTCTTAGTTCTTGCTTAAGTCTCTGCCTTAATTGGTTCTTCGATTCTGCTCATACTAGCGGTGACTTGTCATTGGGGTGTGAGTTCGAGTTGCTTGCTTCTGCTATCGAAGTAAGTAGTTATTGACCTTTGTAGGAGTGGTTCCTAGACTTGTCAGTAGCCTTAGTTCCTGCCCGTCGCAACGGAGGTGGTAGCCGTGAGGTGGTGACAGCCCTCTCGGTCTCTGTAGCCCATCACGTTAGTTCCGGTGTCCTAGGACCCAAGGTTTAGGGTAACCGGCACCCCTTCTTATCCCTTTCTGTGTGTCAGAGGCTCTATAGTCCCCAAGAAAGACAGTAGACTCATTCCAGACCTTTTAGTTTTCATCCCTAGCTAAGAGGGGGTTGGTTTTACAATGCTATGATGTACTCTCTCAATTCCATAAAAAGTAATTCTAGTATTTTAAAAATATTCCATAAAAAGTGTAATTTTAGAAAATGGACCACAACTACTCACTTCTACCCTTGTTTTTAGAAAATCTGGTTGGTTGCATGTAGCCAACGAACAACAGCATATGGGTCTTTTCACGCCACCACTAATCTACTGATAAACTATAATTGCATTTATCATGGTATGGAGGGAGTATTCCCTTCCGATTTGTTTGTTAGGCACCATATTGTTTCTACAAAAGGGCGATAAGTTTGGCGTGGTCAGGTAATTGTTGCATTTTCCATCGAGCGAGAACGTACGTGTCGGACCAGCTCCGCCAGTCGGAGATGGCAGCTTCGAGCTCAAGCCAGCCCTCATCAACATGGTTCAGGCTAGCCCATTCTGCGGCAAGACACATGAAGATGCCAATGCCCATCTCCAGCACTTCCTGGAGATCTGCAACACCTTCACCATCCGCGGAGTCTAACCGCGAAGCTATAGACTCATGGGATAAATGCACTAGCGCTTTCTTGCTAAAATTCTTTCCGGTTGGGAAAACCAACGCCCTCCGGAACAAAATTGCTAGTTTCCAGCAGTTAAAAGATGAAACAGTCCCAGAGATCCCACCGCCACCGACACCGAAGAAGAAGAACAAGAAGGTGTGGCGGAAGAAGGTTGCATCGTCCGAGTCATCCACTCCGGGACCGGACGATGACAAGAGCACCTGAAGACAGGAGAAGTCCCGCTCGCGGACTTAAAAGCTGAGCGCTCGCCGCGAGGATAACCGGTATGTATCCCATGTTTCCCTTCCAATTTTTAAATTTTCAATTGCATTTGCATGTTTCCCTTTCCAAATTAATTGAACCACCTGAGTAATTGATTTGAGAGAGAGTAGAAAACTTCTATCACGGGCTGAGAGCCTCTGCCCGTGAGTACCTGGACGCTGCTGCTGGAGGCTCGTTCTTCTCTCTTGAGGGAGTCGTGCGAAGGCCCTCATAGAGAAGATGGTTGAGAACCAAGGCTGGTCCGATGACCGGACTCAACCAAAAACACGAGGAATTCACCAAGTTGAAGCTATGGACATGCTCGCTGCCAAGATGGACCTCCTGATGAAGAAACTGGAGACCCCTGCTCAAGAAACGGTGCAAGCCATGGACGCTCGCATGACCTGCGAAGTCTGTGGTAACACTGGCCACTCGGGGGATGACTGCCCCGAAACGCGAGAAGATGCCCACTACATCAACAACTCCAACAACAATGGATACCGACCGAACAACTACGGCAACCAAGGCTGGAATCCGCGCCCAAACCTCCCTTTTGAGAGGCCTCAACAAGGTAACAATTTCAATTCCAGCAATTTCAATAATCAGCCGTCTCTTAGAGATCGATCTTGCTTGATACTGGAGGTGAATTGTCACCAAGAGTATTGACAAGGTTGCTTGCTCTTGCTAGCAGAGTAAGTAGTCGTTGCCTAGTGTAGGAGTGGTTCCTAGACTAGTCGGTGGCCTTAGTTTACTCCCGTCGCAACGGAGGTGGTAGCCGGGAGGTGGTGACAGCCCTTTCGGTCTTCGTAGCCCATCACGTTAGTTCCAGTCCGTAGGATCCCCCAGTTGGGAAATAGTGGCACCCCTTCTCATCCCTTTCTGTGTGTTCACCGGTTCCCTTGTCCCAATGCTAAGACATTAGAGTTATCCCAGATCTATGAGGATCTTATATGACGTGAACATTGCCAGGAGGTGTGTATTGGCATCTATGTTCTTATTTCCTCTCTAGGAGTTTTAGATCTGTGTAAAATAGAATATGATGAATCCAAGAGATGTGTATAAGAGACAGTGTATAAGCTGCT
>OAMR01000638.1:57669-103653 GCA_900205405.1 Echinochloa crus-galli | reverse complement strand
CCCCCCCGCCTGTGATCCATTCTGACCGTCAGTTCCCTCCTCCTTCGTCATCCAATCCGTCCACCCGCCCATCCGCAACTCATTTTATTTAATATTAGCAAATGTGCCCGTGCGTTGCTACGGGTTGATGACACTTCACGAGCGAAGACGCGCGGGAGCTATAGACGCCGACAATTCCGCATCTGATGAGAAGCACGATAAAGAAGAGATTTTCAGCAAACGTTGCTCTCCAGCTGCCACCCTCCTCGCCACCGCCGAGCCACGCTAGCTACAGCCTCGCTTGACTGCTTGAGGGATGCTTGTCGTATCCTCGTCGGCACCGCCCAGCAGCAACGTAGCTGCGTCTGCGGCTGTCAGCCACTCCGCTACCTACCGCCCAACCGGCTGCATCTTCTTCGCCGCCGCTTATTAGCGGCACCGCAATCTCGCCTGCAGAATGCGAGCCCTCCGCCCAATCGGATTGCAACATCAGCAGCGGCGGCGGCGATGACGACGACGATCTCCTCTAGGCCTCTAGCTTGATCTCGGTGAGGTGCCTGTCAATTGGGCCGTGTTTGCGTGCGAATCGAGCGGCGGAGCTCCGTTGGCCCGCGCCATGAGACGCGCAGTGCCTCCGGTTCCGGTGGGTATATGTTTTAGCACACAACGCTTTACTCTCTTGCAAGTGGCCATACACATCAGCTGAAGAAGAGGCTCCATGTGAGGAGAACTTGTCTCCCGCTGGGCATCTAACTCCAGTCACGACGGGAATTTCGCGTTCGTTGCGTCGCAGTTGTACTTGCACGGTTTGCACCCCCGAGTCGACATCACCGGTAGCCCTCTTCCGCAGTTTCTAGCGGCTTCTCGCGACCGCGCGCTTGCATAGCCACGGACACGGAGGAAAGGGCCGCCCCGGTTGTGTTTTAAGGGCCCTCACACAAAAAGACGACAGCGTATGACATCCGATCTCCGATGTTAAGAAGGTTTGGGACTTACCAAAGCAGATTCATTCTGGACACGAAGATCGACGCTATTTAGCTCTGAGAGACTTATGTGCTTTAGAATTAGGAATAAATTAGAGGGTTTTATAAAATTATGACGTACTGCGGAAACAATGCTTGTTTATAATTAGGTAGAGATATGAAAAAAAAAATCCCGCGCCTGAATCGTAGCGCTCTCCCATAAAGGCCTCGCCGCCGCGCCTCCTCCCATCACGCCAGCAATCCTCGCCGAAACCGCCGCAAGATTCTTTTTTTTCCTCTGACACAAATTCCACTTTTCATCCATGCACCCGTCCATGCCTTCCATCCGCTCCTGACTCCTCCGCACCTCGTCGTAGCACTGGAGCCACGCGGCGGGCAGCAGGATCGACGAACAGCACGTCGATTCGGATCCGCAAACAGGCGCCAACCTCTTTGATCCGTTCCTCCACAAATCGTATCAGCAGCGGCGCGCGACATCGCATGAAAAAACAGATCGCCGCGACTGTCTACCGAAAGTCCGAAAGCATCACAAGTCCACACCGGGACGCCTGATCTGCCGCCACTGCCCTATGCCCGGTCGCCAGCAAACGTTGCCGGGTGGCCGCAGCCCGCAGGGATCTCCGTGACGTGGTCGCCGCTGCACTTGCAATGACCTCCACCACGCTCAGTCCAGGACTCCTGGTACGTAGCACACTTGGGCCAACCACATAAATAATTTTAGGAGGTACTGTATATGGTTTGATCCAATTCATAAACCAGTTATTACATGTATGGCATGTTTATTGGTCTTGTGTTCGACTTCTTCCATTTGTGCACTAATTTTTTGTGACTATTTCGTTCCATCTTTTTTTTTCTTTTTTTTTATTATTGCTTCATTAATAATTATCTTATATAAGCCCATACATTTTTGTCCTCCACCTTTTTTATCATTTTATTAATGCTTCAGGTCTCCTGTTCCAGACCGTGGAGACTCACATTTTTTTCTTTTTATTCTTTTTATTCTTTATTTCCGTTTCCCCATATTCAGGATTTGCTAAACTGTGACGTTTGACCATTGTCACAAATGAGTAATGTGAGTAACGTGTTGATGGTGAATTATTCTATGACGATACAAGATATTGTTTTATGACAATTTTGTTAATTTCGCATGATTGGTCTGTTTACCATGGTCCACTCAAATGATATTATTTCAGTACATATGTGTCATCAATAAACGTGCGTGGCGCACGTGCGTTCATGCTAGTATTTTTAAAGTTTTTTTATTAATAAAATAAGCTACTATAAAAAAATATGATAATTTACACAATTTTGAATAAGACGAGCGATTAAAATTAGAATCAGAAAAGTCAAACAATCTAATATTTTAGAACTGAGGGAGTAAGTAGGAAAGAGATGTAGCAGTGATCCAAGCTATTATCAAAATCAGGAATGGTTGCACCATTCTGAACATTAGCAAAAAGATATATCACGTAGCTGGGTATTGGAATGGCTGTTGGACCCGCAATGACACAACACCACGTAGCTGGGTATCCACTATGTTCAGTGGTGCCCATGGGTATCACCGTCGACAGCTGACTCTGGTGAGTTGGGCCGCGGTTGGGCAGGAGGAATTGGGGAGCGAGCGGCCGAGCACTAGGCCCGCCGAGGTATTAACGATCGAGGGCGCTAGCAAAAGGATGTGGCCAGGGGCGGAAAGGCCCGGTGAGCCTGGGCAATTGCCTAGGTTCCTTCTCGTCTCTTCCTCCGGCTACACTTGCGAGGAGGCGAAAACCAGGCGACCAAGCTCCAACGTCGATTTCCGTCGTTCCTCTTCCGCTCCGGCAGCCGATTCGGCACCGGAGAGGATGGGGAACGCGGATTGAGTACTATAGGTACTTTGAAGCCAAGCGGATCTCGTGAGGGGGGAGCGGATCTGCAGGAGCGGAATAAAAGGCGCCGGCGTCTTGCCCAACTCGCTGGGAAGATTCTTCTGACCAGTGTTGAGCCGGTGAGTGGTGGGTACCCTAGATCTGTTGTTCTAGGGGTCTTTTGCTACTCCTTTGCTTTCATCGAAGTTTCGTTCGGCGGCGAGCTTGGGAGTTCGAACTACCAGCATGAGAAGTCGGGTTGGTTCTTCTCTACCACCAGGTATGGTGGTTCAGCTCCCTTTCGGGATTCTTCGTCGCCTGCCACGGGGTGTCCGGTCGGTGGCATCGGATTCCTTGATGACCAGGCGATGCGATGGTCCTTGACCATCTTCTGCAGCCGGGACGTTCAGCGGGCGCAAGATGCATGTTGGCTTCGACATGCTGCACAAGACGGCATCAAAAATCTTCTTCCTTCGCTAGAGAGGAAGTCGGCCTCTAGCGCTGCTCCCCAGCCGCCGCCGGCGTGGAAGACCGGGAGGTGTTACAGGGACTCGTTTGTAATTTCTGAATCTTATAAGGGTGTTCTTGTAACGTGGGCTGTAATTTTCATAAACTATGGATGAATTAATCTCGGTTTCTCAAAAAAAAATGCTGAGCGATATTTTTTAAAATACAATGATTCACTGCGGTGATCAGCCTGAAGCCACACGGTGTCAAATACAACGATTCACTGTGGTGTCTCGCCGGTGGCACCGGACGTCTCCGGGTGCCAATTTGTTACTATATATAGTTTACAACAGTTTAATTTATCTAATCCTGAAACACCAAATCGCCAGCTACCAACTTTTATCGAACTTTCACTCAACTGAGCAGACATTACCTGCTCTTTCAGTTATTCCAGCTAAGAGAAGATTGCGATCAGTCGATGCAATTGTGCTCTTCTTATGGTACACCTTATTCCAAGAACTCTTACAATCTCTGCAGCTACTAATTTTAGATGATGGACTAGACCTATCCCACCCTCTACAATCCTACATCCTTTTAAAAAAAAGGTAGTACATGTATAAGCATAGCAACGGCATTGCTCGGCTCACCTGTGCCGCTACCATTATATTCTAAGTTTGTTTCAGAGCTCACAAAAAGTTTTAAAATTCGTAATGATACCCATAATTCTACATCTGGTGGGGCCGTCAATCATGTGGCAAGACAACTTCTTGGCACAATATGAGATCTGACAGGGTCTTTCCATGCCGATCTATTCTTCTCGAGCAGTTCACGCCACCATCCAGGATATTTCTCACCACAACATTCAGAGACCTTATGCCTGGTACGTCGTAGATCTCAACCCTCACAAGCTCAAGCAGATTGTTTCGACGCTGAATCGCTTGCTCGTCAGGAAATGACGACAAATCGAGCAGGGGCGAAACAGCATTTTTTACCCAGGTTGGAGTGATCAATGCCCTGAGCCGATCAATGTCATCAGGGAAGTGAGGAATGACAGAGAAATTCATATCATTCCCTTTATCGCCGGCCCTGCTGTGGGCTATATGGTAAAGGGCAATCTTTTTCCCAGGTGAAGCTTGAACAGCGGATAGCGGTGTCCTGATGCTCGTGTCAACGTGTTGAATGCCCATTGCACGACTTGTTGGGTTCTTTTGTCCTTGCAGAATATGCATCTGAACCGTTTCAGAATCTGTGGCCTGATTCTGCAGGCAAGGAATGCTTGCCTTTGCATGCGCTCGCCAGAAAATGTTTTCCCGATCAACCTGTCCAAACCACCAGCGTGTCATAGAAAGCTATGTATGTCCCAATCACTCATGGGATGATACGTCATGATTATCCATACCAGCATCTTTTGTAGAATTATTTCCTTCCTTTGTCCAGTGCTGCAAGTGTCAAACAAATGCATCAAATGGGTAAAGCGACCCTAGAATCACCAACAGAATGTATCTTCAACTATAATGCATCCGCACCAACAGTTTGGATTGCTAACACAAAAGGAGCACCGAAGTTACTTGTCAATACCTGATGCCACCACCACCAGCTGGACCATTTGTATATAGGGCAATAAATTCTTCAACAAATTGAACAGCATGCTCTTCAAGATCAAAGAGGCCATCCATCCGAAGTCTAGCATCTATTACTTGCTTGGACGAGTAACTATCCTTATCACCTCCAATAGCTTTCAAACTATCATAGCCGATGATGTATGAAACAATTTTTTCATCAATGTCAGGATATCTTTCACCCATCCACGACCGAATCTAATGGCAGATGAAAAAGGTTCAAATAGATACAATCTTTCAGCACATTGCTTAAAAGGATTTGAGATGAAATAAAATAGCAGGCCAACAGTACTTAACTTACAAGGTATTCTGCTGCTTGAGCTCGCTTTAAACACTGATGCCCCCCATAAGATATTTCTCCCCAGCCTTTCCATCCTCCTTCCTGAAGAAACATGTAAAGTTCACACTGATCAGAACTTAATTACACCCACCTGAATGAACATTCATTGTTCAACACATAAGACGATCTGTCTGAAGAAACTTGAGGATTATCAACAACAATAATCAAGTCATATAGCTGTCTCAAAACACTACACCTACATTATATAGGCTGCCTCCAGCAAGTCTCTCAACAGAAATGCATCAAATATTATAAACGACTGAAAGGACAATATTTTAAAGAAAATATTTTGAGAATAGCAATAGGTTCAACTAGGAAAACCAACAGAAACCAGTCAGTTCCGGCTACCAACTGGGGCTTTGTTATTTAACAAAGAGGAGGGCTTTGTTATGTAACAAAAAGAGAATTTTATATCCCTAACTACAAAGGTCATTATTACAAATCTTTGTGATAATTGATCACAATAAAGTTCTAGCTCAGAAGAACTAAAAGATGACATTAAAACTTAGTACATTAATTTACATACAGTAGGAGATAACTGAAGGAGCTTCTCAGGGCGACAAGCATCAGATGGTTTTGCTCCTTCACAGTGGACCTTGTCTTTTGATATTTGGTGAAACTGCACATTGCAGAAATCTACAATCTGCTCCACCAAAATATAATCACTGTTTGGAAAAGTTAGCTATAATTATAACTGTATTTGGCTTTTGACCTCACCAGATCAGGAGTAATGTAGTTTGCCGGGTCTCCAACTTCATAAAGAAGCTGTTCTGCACAAGTACTGTGGCTTAAAAGACCTCCACTACCATCTGCCTTACCAACAAAAACTTCTCCTCCATAATTAACTTCGGCATATGGAAGAGACAAATCCACAAGTTGCTCAAAAGAAAAATCCCTATATGCATCTCCTGCTCATTATGACGCCATAAAGAACAAAAGTCATTAAAAAGTTAAAAACTACCTAATAATTTTGGAAGGAAAAGAAATGCACCAGGGTGCATGAAATATCCCCCAGTGAGTTGGCAGCCACATTCCAGAAGATGGCTAGCTAATGTCCCTTGAGCCAACTTCTCCGTGTCATTCCAGTTCCAACCTAATTCATAGATCTAGTTTTGAAAAGGAAAGTAGAAAAGATAAATCATTAACTCATAGGAAAGAAGTGCCATAACATTCTGGATTAACTTTACTGTAGTGCACAGTCTACAGAAACAACAATAATATCCCAAATCTGTGAATAATGCCACTGGTACAAATTTGGGTACATGTTCCATCCTAAACCCATGTACTTCTGACAATCAAAATGATATAACTTGAGCTGATTATTCTTAGCATGCAATTGTTTTGCAAAGATTCAGGAAGACAGAGCAAATTAATCATGCTAATAACTGTGGCTCAAAGATTGCCTAGTCACTAACTTCTAATTCAGACATATGTAAAACAGATATTTGGGTGTATCCTGTAGTTATATCATCCCATCGAGCCTTATCAATACAAATATGCATGTGATCCTTGAACAGTAAAGTGCTCAGAACATTGTGCAGAAGTCAAAAAATAAAAAGACGAGGGGAAAAGGTAACTCATGACACACAAACCAAGAAAGGCAAAGGCAACCTTATAGCATCACACAAACTTATCCTGTTTCATCTTGTATTAAGAGTATCAAACAAAAGGGCATCATATCATTAGCAAACATAATAGCTGTAAAGCATTAATACTGTACCATAGGTGCTAGGAAGAGAGCAGCATCAGCAACTCGAGAAGTAATGACAACATGTGGCTTATAGTTTTCCAAGCAATGTACAATGGATGCTGCACCAAGATATGTGCTTCTTCCCTTCATTACATATAAAAAGAAACATTAAGATAAAATAACATAGGTTATAAATCCCGAAAATTTTTCAGTTGGTAAAATGTCTGAAAAATCCAGGCATCAAAACAAAGCAATCAAAAGGTATTAATAAAAAGACTAAAAAAGCTATAACTGAGGTATTAACTTCACTCAGAAAAACAGATACCAGGCATAGAGTAACAAAGATCAGTCATTTTGTACTTTACTGGAACATGGTTACAGGCATAGTTATAGTAACTCAAGGTCTAGGTTTGGTTGGTTGCTAATCAGATGGGCAGCTACTGTGTGTGCAATTCATGTACATAGGTTTAGATGCAGAACTCATTTGTTTGAAGCAAATAAAAATCACAGTGCTGGAGATTTCATTTATTCTCTCCGTCATGTTTAGGATGTTCTAGGTTTGAAATCAAGATCCTCCTCTACTTCTCATGGATATACAAATATATCGCCGATGGGCCTCAGTCACATATACAGCCCAGATTACAATACTTTGATTTTTTTTTTATACTACAATGCTTCGATTTGAAGTAACACAAATTCTTTACTGTCTCCTAGAGCAACATTGACTATTACATTCTTCTCAAACACAAAACATTGACCATTACATCTTCTAACTTGGACCTTTCAGCAGCAAAGTGAAACTAGTGACATCAATGGTTTTAAAGCCATCAAGGCAGTATTTTTTTTAGGAGTCAGGAGAACCAACAGCATTAAACTATCATTTTATGAATAAGGCATAAGAATAGTCCTTGAATTGGATTAAATTGAAGGCAAACACGTGAATGGTAATCAATGTTGAGAGGATCCAAGTGATCAATAAATTACCCCTCCCATCCCTGTTGATTCATCAGACGATAGAGGGCCTTCTACAAAAACAGCCAAAATGAAGAATAGCAGTAAGAATACATCCAATCTTGATAGTATTTTTCAGATACCAGTCTGATCTTGATTGTCAATTTCTACACTGCAGATGAACCGATCATGATTGGAAATTTTCAAGCAGCACAGAGATGTAGCACCTTGAGTTTTAAAGCATGATTCATAAGCTACAGCTACTGTTATCTCCAGTCCCAAAATAGATGCCAGGTTCAGTACTTCTTTCTGAGCTCCAAGAGGATCCACTAATATAACAGGAAGAACAGGCAAAAGAAGTGAAAAAAATAAAAACTCAAGTTACTTATAAAGTTACACTACAGTCAGCAACATCTTACTTGCACCCATGTTAGTAATTATGCAAACTTTCCGTTCGAAAGCCAATGGTAGTAGCACAGACATCCACTCTTTGACTGCATAATGCCATAACATGAACTACATATCAAAGAACAGCTTATTTGTTATAGTAGATGCAGTGGATAAATTTAAGGGGAAAGTCACTATGATAAGTAAAAAAGTGTGATTCGGTAATTTGAAATACCTCGAGGATCATATCCTTTGCCTCCTGACACCATAACTCGGTAACGATCTGCAAGAGTTCGCTCTGCCAAACATTCAAGCACTAGGTAGTTAAGCTCCTTGACTCTCTGCAGCAATTTTAAAGCAGCCATTGGCCTGTCTCCTCTAAATCCAGCCCCACAGCCAACATACACTTTATCCCTGTGCCGCCTAGGATTGCTCCGCTGTCAAGTGAAAATAGTGGGGATCAGATGGAAGCTTATTTCACCAAGTCTTATGAGAATTATTAAGTCCCACAAAGTACTAACCAGCTTTACCACACAGTTTTGAACCTCTTCCATTGTTACTGCCTTATCTCAAATTATTTGGCTTTCAGTGCAAAGACCATGGATAGAAGCAGGTATCCCTTGGGAAACAGTAGCTCTGCAGTAATTTTAGATATTCCAAATCACAGCATTAAGAGTGCAGGCATAGTCTCACAAGGTTCCATTCAAACCAATTGCATATAGCATAGATAATGAACCAGACCTATTGGAAACACTGAATGAAACAGACAAGGTTTCTCTTCTACAGAAACATTTCATCTCTTGAAAAAGAACTAGTGTACTTAGACTGATTTTGACAGCGATTTCTAAATTCCCCACTACCGCGCCAGCTACCTGCAATTTTACAACCATGGATGAAGTAAACACAGCAGGCGCATAGCAGTATAGAAGTGGGAGGACGCGTGAGCAACGAGGCGCCGAATCGCTCGCGCGGGAAAGCATGGAGGCGCCTCAATTGATTGTGCTCGCGGGATGGTGTGCGTCTCACGTACCCCTTAGTAAGTAGCCGCCGCCACGAAGAAGTTTCTGGCCGGGCAGGAGGCTGGCCGGATCTCCGGCAGGAGCGGCCGTGCGACGGCTGTTTTGGGGGCGGGGAGGAAATGGTGTACAAAATGAGCTAAAGGCCCTGTTTGTGAAAGTTCTATTTAAAAAAAAAACTTTAGGCATTGTTTGGAATATCCTATTATTTTACACATGTAAGTGCATTCCACCTGTAATTTCTTGTGCACAAATGATGAAGAGGTATTTTCTTTTCACTTGTATAAGCTTGTGTTTGGTAAGCGGAATAAAAAAGGCCATGCAAACATACCGAAGAATAACATTTGCACACTTGCACACCATTCCAACTGGATTCAGGTTCTGCAGTTGTTCTGAATTTGCAACAAAAAAAGTGGTTTGGCCCTATCAAAGTGAGTTAAGCGAGAACCACCATCGCGCAATCATTGAAATTTGAGAACACTACAAATTTGAGTTCAGGACAAGTTTCAGTCAGAAAATTCGACCATCAATTCTTGGTTGCCATCGACCTGAGCAATAGCGAAGCCATCGAAAGGAGCACGGCGCCGCCGTCTTCGATAGGCAAGGGGAACTGGGAAGAGAAGTCTAAATCACAATGAAACTCAAAGCCATGGACAAACTCACCATCTGCTACGAGCAGCACAACAGATGCAGTGGTGGGTGGTGCCGATTCGATTGGCTTGGTCCCAGACTCCCAGTCGCTGGTGTGATTGGATCTGCTATGAGCAGCACAACAGATGCAGTGGTGGGTGGTGCCGATTCGATTGGCTTGGTCCCAGACTCCCAGTCGCTGGTGTGATTGGATCTGCTATGAGCAGCACAACAGATGCAGTGGTGGGTGGTGCCGATTCGATTGGCTTGGTCCCAGACTCCCAGTCGCTGGTGTGATTGGATCTGCTATGAGCAGCACAACAGATGCAGTGGTGGGTGGTGCTGATTCGATTGGCTTGGTCCCAGACTCCAAGTCGCTGGTGTGATTGGAGGCTGATTTGATTGGCTCGCCCCTGTTTCCGGTGATTGTCGTCACCAGATCAGCAACCAAGCTAGAAGGGGTGAAAACGGATCGAATACGGACGGGTATTGTCAGATACGGATTCAGATAAATTTTTCTCTCGGATCCGGATCGGATATGGATAGTGTCCACTTATAACGGATTATATAGGAATTGATATCGACATCCTAACTATCCAACTTTAACTATTCGGATTCGGATCGGTAACGGATACTAACTATCCAAATTCAGATTCAGACGGATATAACCCCCTCTAAACGACTGATACTGGTATGCATGAAGTATTAAATGAAATCTATTTGCAAAACATTTTTAGCAATGGGTGTAACTTTACGCGGCGAATCTA
Organism: Echinochloa crus-galli; assembly: GCA_900205405.1. Classification (NCBI taxonomy): domain Eukaryota; kingdom Viridiplantae; phylum Streptophyta; class Magnoliopsida; order Poales; family Poaceae; genus Echinochloa; species Echinochloa crus-galli. Next base: position 92,997 of record OAMR01000638.1, on the reverse strand, counting down.
ACGAGCTAAGTAGTGCGTTGGGTCAAAGACCCCATTAGATAAGTCTCGTGAAACAACCCAATGCGGTGAGGGTAGTTTTGTAAACTGGCTTTATTTAATACCCTTAATTATTAGTCAAACGGGGTGGAAAAAAAAATTCACCCCAAAGAAACACGTCCTTAGGTTCATTGCAGAGGAAAATGCCACAGCAAATTAAAACGAGACATCAAAATGGGATTGCGTTTTTCTTGCATTTGTGTTCTTTCACTAATCCATGGAACAGCTGTGAACACTTTTCCAATGGACCATGAACCATTTTGGGAAATGAGTTGGACCTGCAGATGTTCAGACATCCAGTGTTCTAGTACATTACAAGGTTTTGTACAAATCCTGTCCAGCATGTATTGCACATGCACGTAACGTATACATAATCACATCAAGAATATATATAACAGGGGGTAAAAATGGAGATATTCTGAAACATGTTCTATAGACTCTGAAGGTGGCATCAGATAGGGAACTCTAAGTGTCCAAACGACACATCTCAATGCCGGGCAAACTCCATTTCCTATAAAAGCTAAATGTTCAGAGTGATCACCTGAACCGGGCTATCCTTGTCGACAACAAATGATCTAGCTACCTTTCCTGAAGGTGTGTCAACTTCCACCGTGTAGGAACCATGGTATCCTCTGAACTTAAACTCTCCCTGGTGATTGACATTGCCGTTCATTTGGGTCAGCCACTCTTTTTTGAGAGCAAGGTACCTTCTGCCGGCCTCATTGATGGTACCATCAGCATCAACTAGGTGTGCATGCTCTCGAAACATAAACATCTCCCAGAATCCCCAGAGGACGACTCCCCCCACAGCAGGATGCGCAAATGCTTCGCGGAGGAACACCTCTAGATCATCAGCTCGTAGGTGTTCATTCTCTGCTGTCACATCCAACTCAGTAATCCAGATAGGGAGACCCAGTATGGCGAGCTTGTCCAGGGAATCGCATATGATCTCTCCCACTGGATGGCTGATATGACCTTGCACACCAATCCCACCAACTGGGGCACCCCGTTCTTGGAGATCGACGACCTGTTCAACGAATTTCTCAGGGGTAGATTTTGTGTCACAACAATCTTCAACATTATAATCATTGACAAACAGGATGGCAGAAGGATCGAGCTTATGTGCTTCTCTGAACATGTAAGCTCTAATGTCCCTTCCCAATCTATCTTGATAGAAAGACCCATGAAGCATCTCATTGTTTACATCGTGATGTCTAAACCGGCCCTTATACCTTGACAATAGGCTTCGCAGACGATTTTGGATGGCAGCCATCAAGTGGTGGCCTTGCAATGACCGAACCCAATGTTGGACGTTGTCTTCCACTTCCCAGAATAAGCAGTGGCCACGAACCTGTATCTTATGTTTCTCGCAAAATTCAAGCAACTCATCAGAATCTTTATAATTAAGTCGTCCTTGTTCTGCTTCTGTATGGTACCATTTCAATTCATTCTCAAATACAGCCCAATTGAAGTTCTTCACAAAAAACTCAGAAAAATCCTCATTCTCAATGTTGTGTCGCGCTATGCATGATCCAAATGGAAAGCTATTTTCAGTCTGTTGTATCCTCACAGATGAGCCTAAAAGATTCACTGCATTTGATCCTTCGAACTTCAGGACAACATCACGCTTTCTTACCTGTCAGCAAAATGGAGAAACTTCATCGAGTGTAAATTTCACAAAATTCGAGGTTTTGTTCCAGAAAACCCCCTTTTTCTTTTGCCTTGTGGTACTTAATCCTGGGTTTCATCATGTTTCACAAAACTCCAAATTTCTAGCTAGTGACACTTAGCATTGGACTATGGTCAATTATATCAACAAGTTGAGCAGATTCATTCTGATTTTAAACAAAGTTGAGCAGATTAAGGACCTATGAGATATTATTTGGTTATGATAGGGTTTTGTGAAAATTTATGAATATAGAACTGTCATTTATTGCAGCTAGCCAAAAAAACGTGTTTTTCTGGAGTTATGTGAACTGGAAGCTATTATTGGTTAAATCTTCATGCACAGACACAGATGAAATTTTGAAGTTACGATTTCTAAGAAAGAAGTCTCATCTAAAATATCAAATACATTAAAGTATACCTTGTCTGTTTTCTCCTTCAGATACTCAAACCGTGCTTTTCTGTCGACCGGATATATTTGAAGGTCCATGACTCTGAGATCAACACCTGGAGGAGGGCCTTGAACATATGCAGTAACTTTGGATGGCTGCTTTTCAAGCTTGAATGCTCCTTTGATTTCATACCATTGATCCCCATCAGCTTCCACTTGCCCACCATTAACCCATTGGTTATCCACAGCAAGACAAACATTTACATGGTGACGACCATGTCCTCCAGACCCAGCTCGTACCCAAGCAGATACTCTGTAAGTGACATGCAACCTTAGCTTGTCGGTTATTACCTGGGAAGGACCCATCCAAACATCTGTACGGTTTGTGGCAAGGATATAACGACCACTTATATGTTGCTGACTTGAACGGCCCTTCAGGATAGAAGATAGGATATGGGGTGCTTCAGTCTGAATACTCAATCGACATGAACCCATGGGACTCCACCCAGCAAGCCCACGAGAGAAAGTACTATTGTGTAATAGATTAGCTCCATACATTACATTCTGCAATATGATGTAAATATTCTTGCATTAGAGAGGACATTATTAGAGTATCATGATAGACAAAAGTTACAAGAGGAAAAAAAAAAGGTTTGAGTCAGGATCATTCAAACAAGCAAATACTCTCGGACTGTAAGAAGCAATTAGCCTACAAACCTCAATTTTTGGGCATGGTGCAGCCTGGAGCTTTCTTGCTGGAGATAAGACAAGACCATCTACAAGAATGTCAATTCCTGCAGGAGGCCCTTCTATAAAAATAACAGCTTTAGTAAAGGGAGCATGAAGGAGGAACTTTCCTTTCAAATGTGTCCATTGCTTATCAGAAGCCTGGTTCCTTTGATTAGAGGGGAAGAAAAAGTAAGGTAATGTTGGCTCCTAAAATAAAACATTGCCAACAGATAACAAGAAATAAAATCAACTTACTTGGCAAGGCACACATATCGTTCACGACCATGTTCTTGTACCCACAAAGTAGCACGGACTTCAGTGCCATTGGCACTCCCAAATATTCGAACAGCAGAACTAATCTCATAAAGAACTTTCCGCTGCACCCTGCCAGTGATTTCTTGTTGAATGCCATTCCAGTTGTGGACACGTCCAGTTGCTGAAGCGAAATAGCTGCCATTTAAGGGCCTGACGTTTCCATATGCGGTGACCTCATGTCTGCAGATATTGCATCCTCTTCCTGACCAATTTTTTAACCCGGCTTCGAAGTGAGGATTTTTAATTATAGTCTCGATTCCGCTTGGTACTTTTACTTCCTTCAAAAGGAATCATTAATCAGCAAACCAAGGCTGTAACAGTTCATGCAACATTTTTTTATGATATGAAGACATCAGAACCTAGGTGTCTATGATATACACAAGCAGAGATCAATCCAATAGAAAGTTGACAGTAAAACCTTGGGCACTACATTCTTCATTACTGATGACATTAGAACTAAATAAAAACAGAACTTACAATCTACTCACTCCATTTTAAATATATGACATTTAAAACAAGCTAATTAGTGCATTTTTTAAGTAATGAGCTTGAACTAAACATCATAAATTTAAAAACAGAGCGACTATTAGTTGTTAGCAAGAACTTCATCACTCCACGATAGCTCAATCATAACATTTAGTAATTTGAGTATATTTTTCATTAGATCTGTGAGAAAATATATAAAGGAATAACAAGACACTGGTTAAAAAGGTAGCACATTTTGTTCAAGAAAAGATGTTACAAGAAACACATAATAACTCACTTTTGACTGTTTATGTCCCGAGCAAGTAATAGTAACGGAATCAATGACAAGATCCACACCAGCAGGAGGTCCTTCCAGATAAAATACAACATGTTTTGGCATGTTTGTCAAAGAAAAGGAGCCTTCCAGTTTGTTCCACTTTTCTTTTGAGGCTAACACACTGTTACATCAAGTTATATCATCAATTAAGGGTAGGTCAAAAGAAGACTGTTAAACAATTTAAGCACAATACCTTCCAACAGGATTATAATGTGTTGATCCATCTGTATTTTGCAACCTAAGGGTTCCTTTGACTTCAACTTGGCCTTGGACATTCCCTTCAACTCTAACAAAGGCTGAAACTACATAAGTTGTGCCTGTAGACACTCTATTTGTAATATCTTGTTCAAGACCTTGCCAGTGTTCTGTCCTCTTTGAAACAACAGCATAGTTCTCTCCTGAGTTCCCTCTAATACCATCAAGGAAACCAGACCATTGCGATGCCACATAGGCATGGCAGCAAATGGGATTCCAAGGATGAAGGCCTTTCGAAAAATCATAATTTGAAATGATGTTCTCTGTCCCGCCAATTGATGAAGAAATAGATCTCTCTGTTTTCTAATGAAAACACAGAGTAGTAAATTAAACTATAAGGTAGAGAATCAAATTGGTATCATATAACTAGTTTCCATTAATTCATGGGGACATTAACAAAAAAATGCAAGCAGTCTTCTTTCTTAACAATTTTAACAATAGTTCCAGTTACTAATAAGCAAGCAACAGATCCACCACAATACCTTGTAGGAGATGGTGACTGAATCTATGAGCAGTTCCACACCAGGAGGGGGGCCTTCAATGTAGAACACTAAACGTCTTGGCAGAGTTGTTAGATTAAATGAACCTTCCATCTTCTCCCAGTGTTCTGGTGAGGCCAAAATCCTAGTAAAAAAGGCTTAATGATAAAACAATGATGATGATAAAATACTATACAACACACCAAATGATACCTTCTGGTCGAAATACCTTGCAATAGAAAGATAGTTGGTAGAAGAGCTCTCATCCTCAAATTTGAGAGTGGCCTGAACTCCAACAGGCTCATGAACTTCCCCATGAACTCTGACATATGCAGCAATAAAGTACTCAGTACCAAGAGTGACCTTTTCCGTTATGTCCTGCTCAAGCCCCTGCCAACTCTGTGTTCGATGAGTAAGAACAGCATAGCTTGACCCCGAATGCGGCCTTACACCATAATGGTAACCTGATCCTTCAACAGCTACAGATGCATGGCAACTATTAGGTTGCCACAAATGTAGACCTTCAGAAAAATCACTGTTTGACAGAATATTCTCCATGACAACTTCGTCCAAAGCACCGCGCTTATCTACTACCTGCTTGACAATGCACAGAAAGCAAAATCTGAATGTGTCCAGCGTCATGACAATGGGTGTAACCTAGGAAGCCATGATTGGCAAATAATCTAGTAGCATATATATTATTATACCCAAAAGTTGAGCTCGAGAAACCACATTTGCTCAGAAAGTCTTCAAGCTTCTAGCAAAAAAAACAGGAAGAGGGGGGAGACTATCTCCTAACAGGTCATGTAGCTTTATTCTGTTTACTTTGCACAGAGATTTTAGCATGACTTCTTGTTATTCAGTTGATTGATAACCAATGGTTTTTCTTCCTTGTAACACAGATAAGGCAAAGGGCATAATCATGATGCAACATGGTTGCAGGCATGCCTGTTGTTTGTGACACTTGTTTCGTCCCATATTGGCATCTGTACTAACTTCAGAGATGTACCTTATACACAGCATAAGGAAGTAATTAACTTCCAGTTATTAAATGAGAAGATATATCTAAGACCTTGACAGCACCAATTTTTCATAGCAGGCTTTGCTTGTAAGGAACAAAACTTGTGATGTCTGAAGCTATAGTTGACAGCCTGACACAGCCGGCATGTGCTTCAGTTACAATAATATGAACACAGGGCATGTTAAGGACAGATTTGCAACCAAGGTGCTGTTTGGTTCACAAAAGCGGGTCATAAGGTAATGAAATCAGGTGGCCGTGCTATCTATTAAAGTTATGGTTAGCGTCATTTGTTTGGTTGTGCAAGGGGAACAGTGAGGAGGAACAAAATTGAATGCCGCTGGGTAGGTAGTGTATCGACATCCTACGCGTCAGCATCTGTTGACACTGTGATCTGTTACGGACCAGCCGAACCAAACACAAAGGAGCAAATCGATAGTGTCTAAAAGCACGAACCAAACGGCACGCAGGTAATTACTGAATCATCTCACTTCAGAATCTGGAATCTTCTCAAGTGACATATATGTACATTCTACTAAACTGTTGAACATATGTCAAAGAATCTCCCTAAGTCCCAATGGGTTGCATTTGGAACATATGACGTCTCACTAGTATGGATATGCAAGATTACAAGAGTTAGATCTAGTCCAAAGAGAATAAGCAGCATGCAAAGGTACTAAGGTAGAATTGTACAATCCCCACTTCTCCAATTCCTATCCTTCCCAGTACAGGCACCTTGAATATTTGTCCAGCGGGTGATCAATCTCCAATTCCTACCCTTCCCAGTACAAGCACCTTGAATAATGTCCAGCGGGTGATCAAATCAATAGTGGACTGATACGCTCATGAAACCACCAAGCAATCCTAGATAGTTGAAAACCTATTGAAACAACCACATCAAAGAAAAGAAAGCAACCTTAGTATATACCTCGGGTCCGGAATCGGGACGCGGTGGATCTGGTTGCGGTTGCGGGAGCGCTCGTCCGCCCCGGCGAGGGCGGAAGACGGACGAGAGCCAGCCGCAGCGCCTCCTCATCTCATCCGCCCCAGAAATCCCGTTCCGCGCAGCAGCTAGCCGGCGGCCGGCAAGTAAAAACTCGAAACCGGGGAGCGGAAGGACAAGCTCGTAAGGTAAGCAGCGGTGGTTACCTTCCCTCCCCTCACCCGCTCACCTACCTAACTAGCTACCGAGGTGGCGGCAACGCCGACACGACAGCTTGGAACGGAAGGCAAAGCATGTTCCGTGGCGGCACGGACGGAGATGCGCCCGTGCAGGCGACAGCGACGCCGACACGTCTTCCACAGAGGAATGCCACCGAGCTGCGCGTGCGCGTGCGTCCGGGACGATGGGAATAGAATCGCAAGCCAAGGATGCCCGCGCGAGGAGGAAAAGGAAGCGATCCAAGGCCAAGGAGGAGGCTGTGGTTATTCTACCGCTCTTGGGGGCATAAAGACGAACACCTCCAGGGCACGCACCGGAAAGTCGTCGAATACTGCAACGGCAGATGCACACCGCAAGGAAGTAAGCTGTAGCTGTACATTACCTCTCTGGAAGGTTCGGCGGACCCCGGAGACGAAGGCTCTGTGGCTGGCGGCGGTCGGTGGAGAAGGCCGGGTGAATCGGAGGGCGGCGGGCGGCGGAGGGCCAGTCGAGGAGCATGCGAGGCCGCGGTTTGCGCCGTCGATCGGGAATGGCAGGAGCCCGCTGGGGAGAGGGAAGGCCGGAGGGGGAGTTGCAGCAGCGTCAGCGGTTCGGTGGCGCAATTGAAATCTTGAGCAAGTCAACGTCATTAAGTTGCGACGTGTCCTCTCCCTGCCTCGCAGTCGCAGGGTGTGTTTAGTTAGCCCGTTCCCATCGGATCACTAAACTTCTAAAAATTCTCTCCCTAAACTTCTAAAAATTCTCTCCCGAACTTCACTTTTCACCTATCACATCAAATCTCTCCCCATATATGGAACATTAAACGTGGGTAATAAAAAACTAATTGCATGATTTTGATATACTCGACGAGACGAATCTTTTGAGCCTAGTTAGATCATGGTTGGACAATGTTTACCACAAACAAACGAAAAGTGCTACAGTGCGCTAAGAATGAACGGCTGCCGTAGTCGATTGATAACCATTTGAGTATTTATCAATCGACTACTGCAGGCGTTCATTCATAATCCAACGGCCAGGTTGCTGCCATGCATATGACGTTATACAATTGATATCGGGTCCGCTAATTACAGTACTACACCTGTTAACATCGATACCGGGCGCGCTTCTTGTCCGCGGACCCGTTAACGGTTTGGGCCTGTAACCGTGTATCTCCCTGTTTTGAAGCCTGTTACGAGGGTTCTGGCCCTTTGGGCTATTTCTGGCAACAGACCTAGAACCCTGCTAAGTGCTATCACAAAAATGAAAAAACTACAAATAAAGAAAGTCACATGTAACTCTTTTGGCTGACAAAAAGTCAATTACATGTGAAATAGACATGATAATCAAAGAAGTTTTTTTAGGATCTGCACTCCTTGATCTATTTCTTACTTGAGGCTAAACAGAAACAGCCCCACCCAACGAAGATCTTACACCTTACTTGTGAATCAAAAGCAGCTTTGTTCAAAAGTCCAGAGAATTTACCTACATCAAAAGATTGGTGGTCTCAGCCTGGAAGAACTATAAAAAAGTATTGTCTTGTAATGTTGAATGCCACACATACACAACCAAGCTACTAATTGAGCAAGTCAGTATGCAGTAGAATAATAGCTGATTTAGTAGCATCATCATTCTGTGAACTGCGGCATGATTCTATACAAAGAGGTGTGTCCACTTTTCAGTCCTAATTCCTAAATCAATAATTCAATTATAATACAACCTACCAGCCATTAGGAAACTAATTCACCGATACTGGCCAAATGACATTTCCACAAACATATGAAAAGTTCAATAGAGAAGTTCGGGAAAATTAATGAACAAGCAAATCGGATCGGGAACCCAATGTATTACTGTATTGGATGAAAATTTGCACAATTCAATGAGGCGTGTGCGCACACACAACACAAAGACTAACACAAATTGAAAACACTACACCCACACCCACACCCACACAACAGAGACATGTGCTAAGTATAAAAAACAGAGACACACAGAATGTGCACGCGCACGTGCAGACACAGAAATGATCAGAAAACACGAGCGCGCACACTCATCACACACACATATGTATGCATAAACATTCATATGTTTAGGGTTTAGGGTTTATCAAAATTTTATCATTTGCACTCCAGAATGCATTTTCAATCTACAATATCTTACATACCACACACAAGCGAAAAGAATCTGTATTATTAATGACAGAGCGCGCGCCACACACACCACACCACAAGCGAGCGAGCGCGCGCACACCACACTACACCACACTCACACACACGAACACCCACACTCACACACACACACACCGACTGTAAAACAGACAGACAGACACACACACCCGCGCGTGTTCAGAACACGCACACGTAAACACACTCATCAAACAGACATACACACAAAGACACGGTCAGAACACACACGAACGAACACACACGCGCGCGCGCGAACGAACGAACGAACCCACACACACGTACGTTCAGAACATGCGCACGCACTCATCACACACACGTTCAAAAGTCAAAACACGCGCGCACACACTCATCACACACACTACAGTGTACCAGATGATCTAACACTAGAGTGTTACACATTTGTCCTACTTGATTACATTGTACAATAATAATAAAAAAGCAGCTAACGATGGAAATGCTATAATTGAAACATATAAAATTTTCTCCAAAATATATAAGTTATCTTAGTTTTTTGAGTGAAAAATAAATTATAAATTAAATTATCTTAGTTACAGAACTATAGGTGAGGAAAAATAAATATTAAGTAAAAGTTTATCACTGATCTTAGTTATGGTAAAGTATGTGGTCAACATGGCAAAAGGATTACTGGTATTCATTTAAATAAACAATGGTCATTGTTTGGTAGTGACACTAGCTGAAACTACCTATGGAATTACTGCACCAACTAGACAAAGTCAAAATCAAACAACTGAACTAAACTACTGCAGGCTCTGAATAGAAACATCTACTACATTGATAAAAATCAAACTAGGTTGCAGCTCCTGGACCGGACTAATTAGAGCAATCAAGTCAACCAAATTACTAAAGTCTATAAAGATTAAAGAATAACCTGATAGAACACATAATTTACAAATCTGCAACTCAAAGCATGTTCTTGTGTTAAAAGCAGTATATTGATAAGTCAGAACTATCAACTGGCTGTGTGCCTTTTATTATCCAAAATTCTTTTTGAGAACATAAGATCCTAAGATCAAAGATGCATTATTAGACCAGCTAAAAAATAATTTCGAGGTCCCTAAAAGCTTAAATGGATTAGGATCCAAATATGGGATATTTCATCAAGTGTATTTAACAAGCTGTGCAAATAGCTTCTGCATACTTCCACAAAATTGATTCACTGAGGTTTCAGGATGTGGTTTGACCATGGACAATAAATTTGCCAAACAGCAAAAGACCAATACGTACATCAATATAATTCTGACTGAGGTTTCCTTTGCACGTAGCTGTGCAGAATTGTGATGGTTTCCTTTGCACATGCACACAGACTAGCCATAAGAACACCAATATAATTCTGAGGTTGAACAGATTCAGAAAAGTGAGAACTTGTGACTAATTGTACTCTCTCACCATACACATGACTCACACTCAGCACCAATTGGTTCATGAAAAATTCTATGCATCTGATACATATACATCAATACACGTCCAAACCTAGGGAGCATCCCCCAACCCACCCACCAAAACACACATACAAGCACTAGGCAAGCGCTACATACCATTGCTGGACTTTTCTAAACTCTGTGAAAATAGGATAAACCGATAAATATTTTCGAAGGATGTATATATCTCAACTGTAACCTGGAAAACAGAAGCTTAGGAGAAGTCCAATACGATCACCGCAAAAGTACACAGGGAATGACTGCGAACCTTAACTCCAGTTGGAACAAACTCGTTTGAAACAAAATTAGGAGGACATCATTCGGCAGATTGAGTTAGGGGGCTCTGGTTCATACAACAAGGTGGAGCCAAGCAAAATATCGGCTATGTTGTTGTTGTTCAAATTACTAGCGTAAGTATGGATAAAGTTTGAATAACCCCCCAAAGTATGTTTTGGTTCATTTTACACTCATAATTATCTCAATCAATGCAATCTACTCCTTTGTAAGATTTGTATTTTTTGTTCCTCCATGCACAGGTGGGGTTTTAAATTAAAATTTTGTGGGATGATATAGGGCCACATATATTTTTTTTAAAAAAATACAATACGAATTTGTCATCTTTATTTCTCATAAAATTCCATATCAATATGTTTAATTTATTATTATATACCATAGGCTTTCAAAATAATGATAAATAAATCATAATGTATTTTTTAAAAATAATTTATGATTGCCTCAATTATACCACAAACTTTCAACTTAAAACAACATTTGTTGCATGGAGAAACAAAAAAGACAATCTTACGAAGGATCGATTAAGATAGTTGCTGGTGCAAACTGAACCAAAACATATTTAGGGGGTTATCCAGACTTTGTCCATACTTGAGGGTGGGAATTTGGAGTTTTTCCTTTATTAGCTTATAATTTAATCTTTTCTAGCCTTTATCTTTAATTATTTTACTTATAACATTCTTCCTTCCTCTTTCCAATGGCCATGCACAACATCAGTCTGCGCTGCAAGTCAACACTATCCATATCCTACTCCTGCATTTCACTGCACAATCTTGCAAGATGCCCCAAAGAATTTCTTTTTTTCCAGTCACTATGTTATTCTTCTGACCAACCAGATTGGAACAAAATATGTTCAATGTGAAAGTTCCATACGGCAGATTGCATTTTGACATGACTTCAAGGGTTACTGTTTCTTGTGAAAAAATGATTTTACAACCCCCAGAATAAGTTGACCTTTTGGGTTTCACCTCTAGCCTACCCCAACTAGCTTGGGACAAAAGGCTATGTTGTTGTTGTTGTATATTTATACCATATTCAGGAAAAAAGAAGATAAAAAAGAAAGGTGATAGAACAGTGGTTAAGCCACATATTACCACTTACACTCGGGAAAGCACCATTAGAATATGCAAGAGCAAGCTAAACCCTTAAGCCTGGTTCTATCACAAGCTCACAGAACCATTAAAATAACTACAAACATTCTGTCACAAGCTCACGGCAAAAATTGGCAAAGAAATTTTTTACGACTTGGCTTTCCAGGAAATGGAGACACATGCTGCAGTCACACAAAATCAATCGATCACACAAAATCAATCAATGGATAGATGAAGAACCGTAGAAATGAACCACTGATGCTTCACACAAAAGCAGAACATAACATTGCAGCACTGGATATAAAGGTACAAACTAGTGAAAAATCCAGAGTTGAGTTGTACATGAAACAGCAGGCCTAGCTCCACATCAGTCTGCCAAAAAATTCCAAACCCTAACGCAAAATCTACTGAGATAAGCCACCTCCTTGTTTCCTCAGACGTCTCTAACCACAAGCCAATCGAGCACATCTATGTCTATCTTCCGCAGACAAAACAAACCCTAGAAAAATGGAACAGTAACACGCGGGGGTCGGGAAGAAGAGCAGAAAACGGGAAGTACCAAAAATTGACGGGCAGTCGGCCACCACGCACATAAATCTCCTTGGGGGGATGAGATCCCTCAGCGCCTCCAACACAAATCGCCGGAGGTGGTCTTGGAGTGGGCGACGGGGTTGCCGAGCTCGTCGGACGCCGCCACAACGCTTCAGCCTTCAGCTCCCACTCGCATGAGAGAGGGGATGGGACCACCCCCTGGCCGCCTCTCACACGAATCAGCGGCGGTGGTCCGTCGATCCGACGGCGAGGTCGCCGGATCGCCTGAGTTTCTCGCCGCCCCCGCCGGATCTCTGACTCCAAGTGAAAAAACTGACGAGGCTTCGAGAAAGAAAACAGAGAAGAGAGAACGCATGAAAAACAGAGTCACTGTCACACACACAGTCACACAGACAAAAGAAAACGGGTCTCCCATCGCTAAACTCATTTGCCCGACCCGATAGCACGTAACGGGCGACGGCGGGCCCGAAAACACATAAACGGTCACAAAGCTTCTGTTGCTTGTGGGCCCGGCAATTCTTTTACACTGTATGCGATCGGTGCTGTCCAGTGATGATCGGACGAGCGATAACGTCGATTGACGGAAACAGCAAATATCAACCGGTTGAGGTGTAGCAATTCTCAATTAAAATACGAAAACGCTAAAAGACGTGCTTCTCTTGCATTCCAATTTTTTATTTTTTTATAAAATATCCACCGCAAAATGTCTTTTCTAAACATCCGAGTTGAACATGCACGAGGTGGCTCTTATCCACCTCCAATGAGTTCAAACGAGGTTCCACCATGGTTTAAGTTTAGGATTTTAGGTTTCTAGACTAAATTTCAGGTGGATAGTACAATATTTTGAAAGAAAAATAAATTATTCACCAAAAAAGAGACTAGCATGAAGGTAGAACCTACTCGAAACCAAAATAAGCACGCTGAAGAAGCTTGCCGATGAGGGAGGAGAGCATAGAGGAGGAAAATTTGGCCAATTTGGTTAAGAAAGAAGAAAACTTAGCATCGTCCTTGTTTCCGATTATACTTGAGTGTTCTATGCACTGAAATATTTATTAGCATAGCTATATTTATTGGTGTAGTTTTAGGTATATCGTCTTTTCTTTAAAATATAATTAGTGTACACACGCTTCATTGTTAAGAAAAATACAAACAAGAGTCACTGGAATTTTGTGAATAGTTTTTAGATTTATAGTAGCGTATCACAAAACCAGATGCTTAACATTCTTTTTCAGAAAACAACATCCAATCATTTCATGTAACGTTAAACCACAAGTTTTGGTTCTTTTCCTCGTCAAGATGCAAACATGAGTTGATTTGGCACTCTCCTTTCATCCATGTTACGTGTAACATGTGTTAAGTTGACATGATTAGATCGTACTGCATTTAAGATGACACACATTATGGAATTATATGAATAACCTCGTATAGTCATATTAATTATATTCATCTAATAAACAAAAAGTATTTTAAGGACGCCCTTGAATCACGATGGTTATGAGTGGTGTCGCTCGTCCGACCGCCCAAGTTTGATCCCTCAGGGACGTACTCGAGTACCCTAATATTCCTCCGGCTCACACTTACGGAGTCACAAAGGGATTGTAATGTACTCCCTCCATTTTAAAATATAACTCGTTTGATTTTTTCAATCATAAGTTTGACTCGCTCGTCTGATTCAATATTTTATATAAATTATCATATTTTTTGTGGTGGCTTGTTTTATTGATATAAAATATTAAAAATGTCTTAAACTTGACTATATTTTTACAAATTTTTTTGAATAAGATGAGTAGTCAAACGTATGATAAAAAAAGGTCAAACAACCTATATTTTGAAATGGAGGGAGTACTTATCGTCTGCGGAACCATAGATGGATCTGGTAGGGACACGGTCTTCTAATCTAAATGCTGTTGTAGGTTTGTTTATGTAGTTTGAGTGAGGTGTGCTTGTGTAGGGGTTTGATGTGTGTTCCTATAAATGTTGCTACTACTACAGCTATATTTAGATGAGAAGCGAAAAAACAAGTATATCATTTAGAGCGCTAAGTCATCTCTCTGCATGGTCATAATAAACTACATAAAACGTGATTATGTGTTACCGTCTAAATATATTAATTTGAAAGAAATTTTTTAACATGTGTTTTTTTTAAGTTACAATGGCCGATTACACGTGATTTTGTGAAACTTCACAAATGGCTGACTTTCGGGTACGTTAGTCTCTCACTGTCCTGACACACTTTTCTTTTTATGAGAAGATGACCTTTTTTTTTGTTGAAACTGAGAAGATGGCCTTGCTAACGCTGAAGCACAACATCGGTAGCATTGCCAGACGGCACAGACCAGAAATCACCCCATCTGATCAGCCCCAGCGCGCGACTTTGGCCTTACTTCCCAGCGGCGCGAATGCATCGATCTTTCCTTTCCTTTCTCGCCTCCACCGTCCCCTGCGCCTTTCTGCTGCAGCTGCAGCTAGAGGCTGCCGGCCGGGTGGTCGGATCGGGCGCACGTGATGGTCTGTCATCCTGGACTTCTGGAGGCGGGGGACGACGTCGAATGCCGCCGCACCAGGTTGCTTCGCCCGCGCGCCGTGCCGGTGGGGGAGACGGCAGATTCGCGCACCTTATCGCCGCCTGCCCAAGAAACCTTCCCCCATCCCGAGCGCCCACCAGGTGCTCGACGTAATGCCGCTGCGCGCCCCACGGTATCCAGTTTTATATCCAACCGGCGATGGAGGAGGGTTTAGTTTATACGTGGCGGAGAACCGTACATCAATCCGAGCTGA
This sequence comes from Echinochloa crus-galli, assembly GCA_900205405.1. Classification (NCBI taxonomy): domain Eukaryota; kingdom Viridiplantae; phylum Streptophyta; class Magnoliopsida; order Poales; family Poaceae; genus Echinochloa; species Echinochloa crus-galli. Next base: position 77,832 of record OAMR01000638.1, on the reverse strand, counting down.
GTTTCCCCAAGAGGTAAGAGCACCTCTTTTTGTTGCTGTTCTTGCTCTGTTCGTGTCGCTGAAAATCACCTGCGAGCACAGCGCCGCCGTTCTGGTTCTCGAAATCGCATTGCGCGAATAAACTTGTAGCCTTGAGACTCGATATACAATTTCTCTGTATTAGGGGAACTGTACATGTCTCTTAGAGTCTTAGGATCGTCGGCTACTACATTTTTTCTTGCTTTGTTCTATGGGGGTGTCACCTTAACGCATACCAGTAAGGACGTGCCTCAGCTAAGACAATGCAGGAGTGGAATTGTGTACTAAGTCACCTGAGGTTTTCTCATTTTGTCTTTGACCCAGAGAAGAATAAAAAAACAGAAGAATCACCATAAGAAAATAAAAATGAGAACATCAGTTGCTACCTTTTTTTCTTTTATTTCCTTTGTTGTTTTGACATTCATTTTTTGCTACTTAACTATGCTAATTAATTGGTACTTGTCTATTGGTTGTTCTGCTATCATGAACTGTTGTGGTACCGACCTTCTCTTTACCAATAGAGTACATGTCCTTGCTGGTCTAATAAATTATAAATCATTGCAGTGATAACTGCCAATTTTCTACCTTCTCCTTTATGTAGGACCCTGATCTTTTATTTTGATAAAATTTAGAGCAACCATTTGGACCTTACTTTCTAGTTTATATTAGCTATACTCTGTAGTCAACCGAATACCTTATTTTGGGTATATGTTTTTGTCAATGTTGCAGAAGTTTGTGGCCAATATTGGCTATTTAGATAAATGATCTGAAATAGGGTAAGTTTTTTTTAACTTCCAAAGTTTCTGCTTGAGATTTAAGGTGCGCATTATATACTGCATGATTCTATCTAAGGGTGCATCCTTATGCTACTTCTGTATTCTTTGTGCAATTTCTATCCTATATATTTGTACATGTTTAAACCAAACAATAGAAACTGGAATGTTAAAAGGGCATAATAAACTCCAGAACTGCTTCTGGCAATACGAACAATGTGTTCCATTCCTTAATTGAGGGCTTTGATATAAAATATCATAGCTTCAGAACTAATTTATCCATTTCCTATTTCAAGTGTGCTGGCACCTGTTTGAAGTACAGAGCAAAAACTCCACCATATCAAAGATGAGCTTCAGATCTATCGAACATCTACTTAGGAGGAACAGCAAGACCAAAATTTCTCGCAATATTGTTGATGGTGTCCATGACCAGAAAGAAGAGCAGTGTGTGCAATCCTTAAGGGAGTTACTTCTTGCAAGCAACCAGCTCCCAGAGAAGTTTGATGACTACTATATGCTTCTACGGTATGCCCATTTTGTTTGTTTTCTGGAAAACTATGTTATACTTATACATTGTAGTTGGACTGAAATGATCCATCCAGGTAACAGATAGAACGTGTTTTATTATCCATTGTTGTAGGATGGTTGTTTCCTTCCAATTTTGCACGGAAGATTGTCTTGACCTCATTACTCTCTTTCGCCATGCAGCTTTCTGAGAATGAGAGGCTTCAACATCTTAAAGGCAAAAGAAATGTTCTTAAATATGTTGAAATGGCGTGAAGATTGTTCTGTTGATGCCATTGCAAATGTATGTGGTGTGGTTACTCTGTGTTATATTTCTTTCTCTGGTTTGTTACAAGAATTTATGTTTACAGTTATTTGGAATTTTGCTGAATATTTCCTTTAGGCCTTAGAAAATACTCATCGAATGTCAAAATAATATGCTACAGGATTATAAATTTGAGGAGTATGATGCTGTGAAAAGATGCTATCCTCATGGATTTCATGGAGTTGATAAATTTGGTAGGCCTCTATATATCGAGCGGATTGGTTTGGTGGATCTCAGCAAGCTCATGCAAGTGACTAGTATTGATCGATATGTAAAATATCATATATCAGAACAAGAGAAAACTATGTCTTTGAGATATCCTGCTTGCTCACTTGCAGCTAAAAAGCATATAGCCTCTACAACAGCCATATTGGATGTGAAAGGATTGGTGAGTGATGGCTAAAGGAAGCACTTCCCTTTAATGTTTTATATACTCTATTTTGTAAGACAATAGTTTCCCAAATGCTCAGGCATTTTTCATTCTCTAATACTTAGACCCAAGTTTCATGTTAAAAATAGCAGGTAGTATTAAGGATGCTTTAATTTATTATTGTCTTGTAACTTGGTTCATCTGACAGGGGCTTGCTGTAAAATATTAAGAAGCATTTACATTGCATTTTATGGCTGGATAAACGTTCCACATATATGAAACAAAAACAAATATCTACAGGGAACTATTAGACATTTCGTCTGTTAGTTGTAAAATGCTTTATCTGTGCACAATCATATGTTTTGTCTTGGCTGCTGTTGTTCAGGGGATGAATAATTTTTCAAAATCTGCAAGAGAGATGTTCATAGAGATCCAAAAGATCGATAGCAATTACTATCCAGAGGTCTGTCTTGGTTGTGCCTATGCTTGAACATCTAGTGTAGCTCTTACACTAGTCACGGTCTGCTCATACACATCTTACTTCCTGCTACAGACATTAAATCAACTTTATATAATTAATGCTGGAACTGGATTTAGAGCACTGTGGAAAGTATTGAAAGCATTCATAGAAGCAAGAACTTTAGCAAAGATCCAGGTACTGCAATTTTTTTTTCTTTTGCACTAATTATTGTTTGACAAATAGAATGAATGCTTATGTCTGTTATTTGTAAGGTTCTGGGGACGAGTTACCTTAACACGTTATTAGAAGCTGTTGACTCAAGGTAAAAAAACACCAAATCTTGTGCAACTTTTGCATCTTTAGCCGCTTGAATGATTGCTCCTTTCTGCAGCAATTTACCAGACTTTTTAGGTGGAACATGCACTTGTCCTGCAACAGGAGGATGCTTGCTCCAAGATAAAGGACCCTGGACTGACCCAGAAATAGTCCGTGCTTCTAAGGTAAGGTATGATGTTTCTTTTAGAATTCATTTGTAAACTTTCTGGGGAGCTGGAGTAAGGTATGATGTTTCTTTTAGAATTCATTTGTAAACTTTCTGGGGAGCTGGAAAAAAAATAACAATTGTTGGAATGATGGAGTCTATTTGTGATTTTTAGGCAGCATTTGGTAAGGGTCAGAAGTCTTTCAATGAACTAACAGCTACAATTGCCTGTGAAAGCTTCATAGGTTGTCAGGTAATATATAATATATTAGTGTTCTTTGCAAGCTTCAATGGCTAAGCCTTTTTCAGCATCGACCTGTAGAGTGGCTGTAGTATTGTTGTTTGGTCATCAGCCATTGATATGACAGTGTTAACTATTAAGCCTTTTGAAGTTGTTACAGACTAAGTATCTTGTCAACCATGATTGTTCAGCTTATAAACTCGATTGAGTATCCATTGACCTAGTTTATAGAAATAGGTAATTGGGCCTTGAAGGCCTCATTGTCGCATCAGCTTCATTTCCTCTTATTTCTGGTTAACTGGATACTTTGCTAGATCAACTGAAACTCTGTCTTTAGAAGGAAAAGCTTTCTTGAGTACCTTACTCGAAATCAAATGGTTTGAGCTGTTACCGAAGGTTTGATGAGCTGCTGCTTTCTCTCTAACTGCTTCTTCTTCTTGACCTATGCTCACTGCTGCCATTGCACTGACTGCCGCCCCTATCTCTAAAGCTGTGGATCTCAGCTCTTGATTGAAGCGGTTCAAAGGCGGAAGTGCGAGTGTTGTTTTTGACATTCAATTCCAGAGTGAATATTAAAAAGGAAAAGCAGTATGGGACAGCCTGCAGCTTGCTATTACTGACTGTGGCTGCCGACCAAAGAACCGAGATCTATGTTTGATAGAACCGATCCTAGTTTATCCTTCCTCATTTCTCCACTGAGCTTTCCTATTCTTATCCCACTTTATCCTTTCCGCCAGTTGGTTTTCTTATCTGGAGAGAGATAATCATCACTCAACTTATATTCAGCCCCATCAGAACAGAATAGTCTGAGAGAGAATAAATGTTGCATCTTTATTGTATCTACCTGTTTGTCCATGCTCTTCCTTTCCATTACTTACTGCCATGACAAAATGAAGTTGGCTCTCCTGTCTTCTATCTTGTTCTTCCTCAGATCCCTTGCAAAAGAACCATCATGGACTCTTCATTCTTCGTATTTTTATTTGCAGGAGCCTTCTGCGAAACAAGTAGATTCTACTTCTCGTAGGAAAATAACTCTTGGCATGCTGTTAAAGGATGACCAGGTCTTTGTTTGTGCCTTCATTTTTTACTTCTGTTTTCGTTTCTTTACCCATGGACTTTCACTTCATAATAGGAAAAAAATATAACATTAAATAATTTTAAGTTTTGAGGCAGCAAGTAAAGAAATATATATGTTGCTTCAACAAGATAGTCCAGCTCTGCTTTGCCCAAAAGGTCACTTTAATATTGGATTCTCTATGGGACAGGATGGCACTTATACAAATGGAAATATTCCCCGGAAACAAGTCGACCAACAGATCTCAGAGAAGATCCGAGAACTTGAAGACTGCGCTGCTCAGACAAAGGAGGTGAGCAAAGGAACCGACCCCACTTGAAGAAATTGCAGACCAAGGCATCTACATAGCAACTGAACGATAATTTCTTTGTACGTCCAGACCCTGCAGACACTAATATGTAAGCAGCAAGAACTCACGAGCCACATCGAACAGCTGAGGAAAATCCTTCGGTGAGGATGCCACAACACCTAGTTCCTTCATTCTTTTAGTTGCAGTCTTGCAGCTGTCTCTTATACACATCTAGATGTGTATAAGAGACAGTCTACATAGCAACTGAACGATAATTTCTTTGTACGTCCAGACCCTGCAGACACTAATATGTAAGCAGCAAGAACTCACGAGCCACATCGAACAGCTGAGGAAAATCCTTCGGTGAGGATGCCACAACACCTAGTTCCTTCATTCTTTTAGTTGCAGTCTTGCAGCTGTCTCTTATACACATCTAGATGTGTATAAGAGACAGTCTACATAGCAACTGAACGATAATTTCTTTGTACGTCCAGACCCTGCAGACACTAATATGTAAGCAGCAAGAACTCACGAGCCACATCGAACAGCTGAGGAAAATCCTTCGGTGAGGATGCCACAACACCTAGTTCCTTCATTCTTTTAGTTGCAGTCTTGCAGCTGTCTCTTATACACATCTAGATGTGTATAAGAGACAGTCTACATAGCAACTGAACGATAATTTCTTTGTACGTCCAGACCCTGCAGACACTAATATGTAAGCAGCAAGAACTCACGAGCCACATCGAACAGCTGAGGAAAATCCTTCGGTGAGGATGCCACAACACCTAGTTCCTTCATTCTTTTAGTTGCAGTCTTGCAGCTGTCTCTTATACACATCTAGATGTGTATAAGAGACAGTCTACATAGCAACTGAACGATAATTTCTTTGTACGTCCAGACCCTGCAGACACTAATATGTAAGCAGCAAGAACTCACGAGCCACATCGAACAGCTGAGGAAAATCCTTCGGTGAGGATGCCACAACACCTAGTTCCTTCATTCTTTTAGTTGCAGTCTTGCAGCTGTCTCTTATACACATCTAGATGTGTATAAGAGACAGTCTACATAGCAACTGAACGATAATTTCTTTGTACGTCCAGACCCTGCAGACACTAATATGTAAGCAGCAAGAACTCACGAGCCACATCGAACAGCTGAGGAAAATCCTTCGGTGAGGATGCCACAACACCTAGTTCCTTCATTCTTTTAGTTGCAGTCTTGCAGCTGTCTCTTATACACATCTAGATGTGTATAAGAGACAGTCTACATAGCAACTGAACGATAATTTCTTTGTACGTCCAGACCCTGCAGACACTAATATGTAAGCAGCAAGAACTCACGAGCCACATCGAACAGCTGAGGAAAATCCTTCGGTGAGGATGCCACAACACCTAGTTCCTTCATTCTTTTAGTTGCAGTCTTGCAGCTGTCTCTTATACACATCTAGATGTGTATAAGAGACAGTCTACATAGCAACTGAACGATAATTTCTTTGTACGTCCAGACCCTGCAGACACTAATATGTAAGCAGCAAGAACTCACGAGCCACATCGAACAGCTGAGGAAAATCCTTCGGTGAGGATGCCACAACACCTAGTTCCTTCATTCTTTTAGTTGCAGTCTTGCAGCTGTCTCTTATACACATCTAGATGTGTATAAGAGACAGTCTACATAGCAACTGAACGATAATTTCTTTGTACGTCCAGACCCTGCAGACACTAATATGTAAGCAGCAAGAACTCACGAGCCACATCGAACAGCTGAGGAAAATCCTTCGGTGAGGATGCCACAACACCTAGTTCCTTCATTCTTTTAGTTGCAGTCTTGCAGCTGTCTCTTATACACATCTAGATGTGTATAAGAGACAGTCTACATAGCAACTGAACGATAATTTCTTTGTACGTCCAGACCCTGCAGACACTAATATGTAAGCAGCAAGAACTCACGAGCCACATCGAACAGCTGAGGAAAATCCTTCGGTGAGGATGCCACAACACCTAGTTCCTTCATTCTTTTAGTTGCAGTCTTGCAGAGCATACAGCCTCTCCGACTAAACTAAGGATTATAACATAATATCTCTGATTTTTCATTTATTTTTCAATAAAGGGATGGCACAGGTGCAGATAAGAAAGCCAGCATACAAAGCTTGAAGTGAAATTAGTGCTTTCCAAAGGAGGAGCAAGTGAAAATGAGCAAAAAAGAAGTCATTGCTGTCTCATTTATAGAGAAAACGGGCACTTTAGATATTTTTCAGTGATGATTTCTACCCATAAGTAACTTGTGAATGCCATAGTACACCATGATGACCTTGGCAGTGCTGTTTACGGACTACTATGCTGCATCCTCTCAGATGTGCTGTACCATGTTCAATGTCACACGTTATCTACCTTCATCCAATTTTATCAGTAAAACTCTCTTACCATATGTTTGGAGTGTCAAAAATCCTAATTTCTGGTGCTGGATGACTCTGATTTCTTTCTTTCCAAATACCCCAAACTACCAGAAGGATGAGTGGTTAAAGGGCTTTGGCACAACATGCGTATGTGCGAGTTTCATCCACAAATCACGGTCCAGAGACTCAATTGGATTCACCACAAACTTCAAATGACTGAGGCACTCTGATGCTTCACTTGCAGTTTTTGTAATTCTCAAAATAAAGTTATTGAATTCGATGTTAACTTGTGTTCTTGCTTCTCGCCTGGATTTTTTTTACACATGTGTGCATTTGATTCTTGAACTTGCACTTTATCCTATTAACACAAATGTTCAGGTCGGCGTAAGCCTAGTTCCTCAAAAAACTTTCAAAAGAATTTACAAAAACCATAAATATAAATATATGATATTTTTTGCAAAAAAAGTCAAATGTGCAATGAAAAATGAACAAGAAGGTAATAAAACCTCAATTCATGTTCTTTTGTCATGATGTATATATCTGTGTGAATGTTTTGAAAATTACATATATAAAAAAGTAAAAGGGTGTGTGCACACCTATGTGCCCATTTATTTATTCAAAGAGATATCATCCTTGTTTTATTACCCTTGCCCAGGCTTGATATAGGTTACAGAATAAGTCCTTTTCTTATTACTAGAAAATATACTTGAGCATTGCTACTTAGATATATTATGTTATTCATATCATTTTACTTTTGCTATGTATAGATATATCGTTATTTTTGCAGTCAAATAAACTTATAGATTTTTAAAATTTCTATGATTATATTTTCTATTGCACTTGATGAACCCTAAACATTTGCTAGGAAATTCAACAAAACCCGGCAGGCATTCATGAGCTAGTGTACTCGTTTGGCTGGTAGAGCTGTAGCAGGCCGACATGCCCAGCGACCTCAACGCACACCAGCTTCCAGATTTTTTTTATTTCATGTTTTGCAGAAATAATGGCTTGGACAGAGAAATTGTAAATTTGAAAAGGCTATACCCAATTCAACTGGCAGTATTATTAAAAAACATAAATCTGTAACTTGCCGCCGATTGAATTAGACGTAGCCTCCTTCTCAGCACAACACATCTTAAACAATTTATAATTTTTCCATATGAATTTCGGTGTAAATAATTTATATATGAAATTGTAGAGAGCCAAGATATCTACAACTTTGTAGTTAACATTTTTCCATTTAGTCAATCATGATACGCAAATAATCAAAACAATGTTGAGATCTAAAAATTTACATATAAACGTTGTATAGAATATTTCGATATCAAGAGGGCTTCAAATCAAAATATTTTGAACTGAAAAGTTGTAGACCTAATCGGGTTTTTTCATGAAAGTTATATTATAAGGCCATATGGAAAAGGTATGCTTTTTTGAATAAATGTTGGCCTAGCGAGTGGACAAATCAACGACGACATTAGCATACCATACATTAAAAAATTCATAACTTTTTTTATATCACCTCATATGATGATCAAATTGATGAAACATTTAGAGCTCAATGATATCTACAACTTTGCAGTTCAAAAATAATTTGATTTGAGGTCATCTTAGTATTGAAATATTCGATACAATGTTGAGATCTAAACATTCAATCTGAACATTGCGTCGATTATTTAAGTATCAAGATAGAATTAAGTGAACAGATTTTTAACTACAAAATTGTAGATCTCTTCATATTCTATACTTTTTACAAATAAGTTATTTACAACCGAGTTCATATGGAAAAGTTATGATTTTTTTATATGTTGTGCTGAGAAAGAGGCTAACGCCAATCCAATCGGTAGTATGGTGTAGATTTATGTTTTTTAAATTATACATCTAATTAAATTCACTATAGCTGTTTCAAATGGTGGTACGAGTATAGATTTGCAACTTTTTATCTAGAATATATTTTTTTGCAAAATATAAAGAAAAAGGTCTAAATTACTACCCTGAAGTATGAACAAAGTCCGGATAGCCCCCTAAAAGATGTTTTGATTCATTTTACAACCAAAACTATCTCGATTGGTCATACATTGTGGACTACTCATGATGAATGGCATTGCTAATGTGACTGCTATAATGATATTTCTAGTGTTCAAAATAGAATGGTCGATGACTAAAACAAAACTATTGTCAAGCATGTTTCCGTCCCATATCATCACAACATCCTTCAAATTAATAAATAATAGAAATAAAATATACGAATAGTCTTTGCTAAGGGCTTCTCTAATGTATGGAGTTAGCCTGTTCTTAACTGGGATCCACCACCGATTGGACAGCTTGTGTTACATAGGCTTCAATGTGAAGGACCAGCATCTTGGAATATGTGTATTGTGTCATTGTAGTTGGGTTGTTGCAATATATATACAATGCACTTGTATCAGATATTCTAAAACTTTTTATTCACTAGAACCTGGTTCTATGTTTGGGACCCGGTTCTTCATGAAGTTAGCCACATAATGTACGTGACCTGGGGCTATAGAAGCATTAAATGTATAGGACCAGGTTTTTCTGCACATTGAAGAGGCCCTAAGAAGTAAGAACCCTATTAGTAGTCTTTTTAAAAAGAAGATAAAAAGAATTTGATACACTAAATGCAAATATTTTTTCTTTGATGCCCGGAAATTAGTATTTTGATAAACGTCTAGCAAATGTAGTAAAGTAGTCCTATGACATATGGTTTTTCTAGCAAATATATCCGGTAATCGGATTCACACTCACATTTCCTTTTCCCAATCCAAGCTTCTATCCAAACGCCACGGTTCTCTATTTCCCTGTCTGTTCCTACTTGGACGGCAACCCCAAATCCCAAACCCGCCTAAGTGGGGAAGCGAAGCAGCGGTCGGCAGGCTAGGGTTTCTCGACGGCTCCACAGCCCCTCCCGCCGCCATGGATGCGCAGCGAGCTCTCCTCGACGAGCTCATGGGCACAGGTATGAACCACCAGATTCCCGTATCCTGAACGCCGCCGCCCCAGGCCCTAACCCTACCCCTAACCTCGCCGTGGGTGCTGTCGTTTGCAGCCCGCAACTTGACGGAGGAGGAGAAGAAGGGGCACAAGGAGCTGAAGTGGGACGATCCCGACGTGTGCGGCCCCTACATGGTCCGGTTCTGTCCCCACGACCTCTTCGTCAACACCAAGAGCAACCTCGGTACGGCTGCTCCTTTTTTTTTGCGTTTTGTGTTGTATTTTGTTTTTCTGATGACAGGTTGGTTGCTGTCTTTTGCAGGGCCGTGCTCGAGGATCCATGATCCGAAGCTCAAGGAGAGGTGAGACCTTTTCTGATGTTGATTTGATTGATATTTAGTAGTCATTTCTTTTAATAAACAAAAAAAATCCCCAGGCTTCTTTGTTAAGAAAAAATTCTGAAGGGTTTGTGGTGAGGTAATCTCTTAGTAATGTGTTACATTTATGGAGCAAAGTAGGGTATTTGGGTTGGTTGCAACTAGCAAAAGAGAGACCTTGTTATTGGGAATCATAGGACATGGTACCAAAATGTAATATATGATGATTGTGTTATATGATTGCTTGATTTGTAGAGTTGATCTAGTTTTTAGTTTTTTTTAGATAATATCTAGTCTTTAGTTGTGAGGATTAAGTTGTCTAGTTTTCCTGTCAGGCTACAATTTTTAGTTTGATTGGTGTATCTTTTGTGCAAAATTAGACAGCATTAAGCTGTCTAGTGTTCCTGTCAGGCTACAATTTTTAATTCGTTTGGTGTAACTTTTGTGCAAAATTAGACAGCACATCCGAACCCTTCTATGAATGATTATACCATAACACACTACACAGTCTCAAAAAGAAATAGCCACTCCGTACTTCAGAATTGCACGTGCTACAGCAACAACATTCTCTCTCATTTAAAAAATGGTATATTTTTATATCAACACATTAAAAAATTGGTCTTTTGAGATAAATTTGATTGTATCTGGTGGAAAACCAAGGTTGGATGCATATTAAGAGAGGCTTGGTAAATATACCTAGTCATTCTAAAGATTATATTGTATATGAAATAAAACTGTGGATGAAATAAGGCCCGTCTCAGTGGAGGTTTCATGGGAGTTTCATGGCATTTAATGTGCTGATGTGGCAGAGGAGAGAGAGTGGAGAGTTTCATGGGACGTGAGAGGAGTTTCATCACCATGAAACTCATCTGGCACTCATCTGGCACAGTTACCTAGTGTTCTAGGTAACTGTGCAATGAAACACTGCACTGAGACTGGCCTAAGTGTGAATTGCATCATTCCAGTATTTAGGAAGTGGCTGCCTAGCCTTTGTAGGTGGCAAATAGGATCTAGTTGCCCCCCTCATTCCTAGTTGATGCCTAGCCCATCTTGCGAAACAGAGGTGACTTTTGGCTTGAGGGATTAGGATTTCTCTGTCATCCAGATGAATATAAATGGACATTTCATATGTGCAGCTGGTTTTGCCATGCAAAATTTCATGCTATTGTTTGACAGTTTGCGATGCAAGTGTTCTGATAATTTACATTATGTGGGTTTGCTCATAGTAGTTACAAGTTTGTAGATTTATATTTTCTTACAGGTCATGTGAGTATGAGCTCATACAAGTTCTAACAGTTCTATCTAGCGAACAGTTCTAAAAAAAGTATACCAAGTTACCAAATAGCAAAATTGAGCAATTTTCCTTAAAAACAAGTAAATAAACCAAATTACTAGCGTTGAATAGTTTGAACCAATATAGTTCACAAAAAAGACACTATGCTATTGGTTCATGTAGATTCTGGGGACAAGAAATTAATATTTTGTTCCCGGCGAGGTGGGTGATCAAGTGGGTGGTTGTATTGTACTAGCTTGTCTTTGCAACTTCAGTTTCATCTATAGATATTGCGTTGGACCAATAATTCATCCTCATATGATTATATATATGTTTTAGCTATAATAGGGTATTATTATATGTATACCTCACATGTGTTTTTGGATAACTGCAGCTTTGAGAAGTCTCCCAGGCATGATAGTTATGTGCGAAAGTTCGAGGCAGAGCTTGCACAACAATGTGAGAAATTGGTGAGTTAAAGTTACTGCTTGCTCTCTCAAAAAAATTTGACCAGTACATTTACCTTTGTTTATTCTGTTGCAGGTAATTGACTTGGATAGAAAAATTAGGCGTGGTCGAGAAAGGCTGGCTCAAGATTCTGCTGTGCCAATGCCAATCCCCGGAAAAATAGCTGAGCAGCTCTCAGCACGAGAAGAACAGGTCAAGAAGCTGCTGGAGCAAATTGAGGAGCTTGGTGAGGCTGGTAAAGTGGATGAAGCTGAGGCACTTATGAGGAGGGTACTGACATGGAACACACATGTTGTTTCTTTACCATGTTTGACACTGCTTCATCAATTTGTGTAATTGCCGTTTAATTTCTGGTTCACAGGTTGACATTCTAAACGCTGAGAAGACAGCTTTAGCGAACCAAGCAGACAACAAAGTGGCTATGCTTGAGAAGAAGATGGAGCTTTGCGAAACATGCGGATCATTCTTAGTTGCTGATGATGCTCTTGAGAGGACGCAGTCCCACGTGACTGGGAAACAGCACATAGGTTATGGTATGGTTAGAGATTTTCTGACAGAATACAAGGTGAAGTATCACTACATTAGAAGCATGAATATGCGGATTTAATTTACCAAGTACTTATGGTTGTCTCTTTACATCCAGGCTGCAAAAGAGAAGGCAAAAGAAGAAGAGAGGCTTGCAAGGGAGCAGAAAGCAGAGGAACGTCGGAAACAGAGGGGTAAAGAGTATGATAGTGGGGGCAGGGACAGTGGTATCAGAAGGGAGAGGTCTGGGGAGCGTGACTATGACCGTGATCGGCAGTATGAGCGAATCCGTGGAAGAGATAGGTCCTATGATCACAGAGATAGAGGATCAGAATATCGAAGCAATTCCTACAGAAATGGAAGGGTTTCTGAAAGAGGTGGACACAGATACAGGAGTGGTGATATGACAAATGACCGAGGGAGAATGAGGAGCAGGTCACGTTCTCCAGGCAGGCATGGCTATGGAAAATCTAGAAGTCCAGATCATTAGCTGAACATTTAGATAGTTTTATTCGCAGTTGTGACTAATGAGGTAGACCGTTCCCTTTTGCTATTTATTACTGTACAATAGGCTTCATTGAAGTGTCGCACTTGTTTAAGTCTCTGCTCTGCTGTAACAGCTCTGTTGGAACCCTACAGTCTTCCTTTTTACATGGGAAAAAATTTTCTCAGGTAGGTATTGATTGTCCTTCCAACAATTTTTGTGTCTTTGATAATGATATATATGTATGCTGAAGCTTTGTTTTGATATTTGGGATCGAAAGTCATTATTGTCTAAAAGCTGAAAACTAGTACAATGACACCAGTACTGGACTTCATATATGGATGCTGATGTTTACAGCCTGTGGCAGGTAAACCTTGAACATTAATGTTTCATGTTACACACTTTATATTACCCTTCATAACTTTGCTAGAAACCTTTTAAGTTTTGCTCTGCTGTGATCGGTCACACTTTGCCTTAGATTGTTTTTACACCACTCGGGCCAGGTATCTACTTCTGCCATGCCATTATGTATTATTGTGACTTTTGTAGCTATAATTGTCATGAAGTAGTGTTGTCTTCGGGAAGAACAATCAGACAATGATCCAGGACCAATTCTTATCGCCAACATATTCTTTTTGTGGGACCCTTGTAGTAACTCTTCATAACCGTACCCTACTAAGAACCACCAGGACTGGAGGGTTCTTGACTGTCTTTATTGGCTCCAAAAGTCTGTTTCAAAGAAGGTTCTGTTTCGACAGTTTTGGGAAGCTGTAATTGGTATGCTATTATAGTATAGATATAGATACAGTGTAATCTAAATATGCAATATTGGTAGACGGTCTGTTTTGAGTGTTTATGCCAAGTTAATAGTTTGGATCAATTGGCATTACAATTTCCTGGGAGCAATTTCAACTGATGTCATGATGTTTGTGCCTTTATTCCAACTGATGCCTTCATTCCAAACTGGGTGGAGTCTCAATTTGGTTGCTCCAAGTAATCAGAGGTAATCACACCGTCCCTGCCTGGCCTGTGCATGTAAGGGTGGATATCGAGCTGGCTTGGCTCGGCTCGGCTCGGTTCAGCTCGAGCTGGCTTGTTAACATAACGAGCCAGCTCGGTCTCTCTCTCTCTCTCTCTCTCTCTCGCCAGAGAAGGTGCTCGGCTCGGCTCGTTTGCTAGCTCGAGCCGGCTCGATTAGCTCGCGAGCCAGCTCGTTTATCATCAGCACACATGTATTTCTCATACAAAAAATTTTTATGACACACTAAAATAAAAAACAACTATTCTTCACATATTTCAAGCTCAAAAATAAGATAGAAGCAATAGTAATTCACAACATGATATCACAGCTGTATAAATTATTCATGGCCACCACCATTCACCATTCAGATATAAATAAATCAGACAAATAAAATACATATTAGGCTATAGACTCTGGCTTGTTATAGCTCGTGAGCGGCTCGTGAGCGGCTCGTGAGCTAGCTCGAGCTGGCTCATTAACACACCGAGCTAAAACCTTAGCTCAGCTCGTGAACAATTTAAAATGAGCCGAGCCGAGCCGAGCCACTAATGAGCCGAGTCAAGCGAGCTATCGAGCAACGAGTATTTTGTCCAGCCATATGTGCATGTGAGAAAAGGCTAGGGCGCTAGGCCATATTCTCTGGTATATTATGGATTGTATGTGAACTGAAGGAGCGATTGCCCAAACACGTGGCCAGATGATTTCCGTGTACTACGTTGATAGTAATTGAAGAGGGCAAAGTGCTGGATATTTTTTTTTAATTTTAACCGATTTTTAAAGATATTTTTTAAAAAAACCCGTCCGCAACCTTATTTACACCCGGTGACCCTTTTGGTCACGCCACAAGCGCCGGCGCGACAGAACAACTCTGTCACGCCGAAGCATGTGGCGCGGCAGGCCTGCCACCGTGGCCGGGCGGGCGTCGGGCTGCCACGCTGGCACAGGCTCTGTCGCGCCACATGCTTTGGCGCGGCAGGCTTGTCGCGCCAGGCGGGCTGGCGCGACAAGCGCAACATACAAGCCCGCCCGCGGCCCCCCCTCTCTCTCCCCTCACTTCTTCCTCCTCCAGCCCCGCGCCGCCCGCGAGCTGCTCCGCCGCCGCCTCCGCTCCCAGGCCCAGATCCCCCCCAAATCGGCCGTTTTGGGGTGGGAAAAGTAGGGGGAATCGTTCCCCGCGTCGTCCCGAAGGTATTCCCCCAGTTTTTCCCTTGTTTCACCGTACGATTTGGTAGGCATTGAGTGGTTGTGGTGACCTAGGGTTAGGATTGGATTTCGAAATTTATATGAATGATAGGTTTTTTGGTTGGATCGGATGCTTAGTTTGCACGTAGTGAAGTCTCTGCCGGCGATTGTAACGTGTAGAATTAGTTGCATGGTTCGATTTTGCAAATGTTGATGGTTGTGTGTAGTTTATATGCACATGTTAGTATGAATTTTTTGTTGGTGCAATGTAGGTAGTGTTTTGTTGGATTTAATGCATGCATATGACATTTGGGTTATATATTTGTGTATTGTGTATGTAGATGGACCGTTTAGTTCGTTTATTTCATGGTGGAGTTGTGAAAGAAGGCGGAGAATTTGAGAATATGAACGAGGATGTAGAGTTGTTTGATACTCGTCCAAGTTTTAGGGATGTGCTTGACCGTGTGACAGCAAAGTATGGGTGTGGGGTGGATGAAGTAAAATTGAGAGGTCGATTTGATTGTGGTAAAGCTCGGGCACATTATGTGATGATGAACTTGTCTTCGGAATTTAATTGGAACCAATACAACCAAATAGTTGAGAATGCCAATGTGGTTTGCATGGAGGTGGTGGTTGACATATGTCGTGTGGTTGGAAGTAATCGCAATGTTGATAATGTTGTGTCCGATCATGTAGTTGTGGAGAACCTAAGCCAGCAGTCAACCATTTCACTTGACGCTGCTAGGGCAACCCAACTTGATTTAGCGATGGGTTCGGAGGATATTGAAAATGATGGAACTGAAACTCAACCTACTTCGTCCTTGCCACTTCCTAGCTCCCCTCATTTTGATTTAGCGGTGGCTTCGGATGATTTTGGGGGCGATTATTTTGAGCAAGAGGAAGAAAATGTTGATGATGATGAAATATCATTAGGATCCGAAGATGATGATTTGGATGAAGTCGAAGTTGATGAAGTGTCTGAGCAGGACGCGGGGGATGATGTGGAACAAGAAGAATTAGGGGAAGGTGCATCGCAACCTTCATCCGTGGCACGTGATGACGGGCGGTTTTCATATACGGAACGAGAGTTGCAGTTGCTTAAGGAATGTCACGTTGAACTCCCTTTGGTGTCCAATTCTAGGGACATAAGCATGTGCCACAAAGCTGTATGTGACTCCGCATTTATGGAATCGGAGGGTACTCTTTCCACGGAGAATCCACAGATTCGCAAGGGGATGAAGTTTGCCACCTTAGAAGAATTGCAATTTTTCTTGGCTGACTATGCGGTTAAGGTTTTCAGGCCTTTCAGTGTTGTCCACTCAGATCGGAACCTAAGATATGATATTATCTGCAAGCAAGGGTGCATGTGGCGTGTTTGGTGTAGACTAGTGAGGGGCACTAGACAATGGAAGATTACTAATTTGGTGCAACCTCACACTTGCAGCACGGTGGTGGTGAAGCAAGAGCATGCCCAGTTGACGGCAAGGTACCTTGGTCGCCGGATTCAAGGTATTATTGAAGAAGACAGCGACACGTCGGTGTCATCTCTTGTGGAATCCATTTTCGCCTTTAGTTCTTTTAGGGTGAAGTATTCGAAGGCTTGGCGTGCAAAGCAACACGCATTGGCTGTGTTGTGGGGTGATTGGAAGGAGTCCTATGCGAGGGTCCCACGTGTACTCAATGCTATGGCTCACTTTAATCCGGGCATTAGATGGTACCCTTACTATTCGGGGTTAATGAAGCCGGACGGTAATGTTATGAAGTACGTGCTTCAAAGGGTATTCTGGTGCTTCCCGCAGTGCTCCACTGCTTTTCAATATTGCCGTCCTGTGATTCTTGTCGATGGCACTTTCTTGACCGGGAAGTACAAGGGCACATTGATGATGGCAATTGCAGTAGACCCTGAAAGCCAGCTGGTCCCACTTGCTTTTGCATTGGCCGAGAGCGAGAACAATGAGAGCTGGTCATGGTTCATGGCTCTAGTTCGCCGGCATGTGTTGGGTCCATCACGGCAAGTGTGTATGATATCTGATCGGCATGCAGGACTTCTCAAGTGTGCCGGTGATCACATGGATGGATACCCACCACTTGTCCATCGATGGTGCATGAGGCATTTTGCCGCTAATATGTGGCGTCGACAAAAGAAGCACGCTGTTATTGACAAGTTAAAAATATTGTGTGCTGAGGAGACGGTTGAAGGATTTGAGGACACTCTGAAAGACCTAATCAAGGATTTAAATGAGCCAGCAAAGGAATGGTTGGAAAATGAAATGGCAGACAAGGATAAGTGGGCACTTGCTTATGATGAGGGCGGCAAACGATACGGAATTATGACAACCAACAACTCTGAAGCATTGAACAATGTTTTCAAAGGAATCAGAAGTAGACCGGTAGCCGGAATCGTTGAGTACTCGTTCCAAAAATGCAATGAGTACTTTGTTAATAGGTGGCAGAAGGCGCGTGACTTGCTTGATGATGGTAAAAAGTTTGGTGCAATTGCTGAGAAACACTTGGCAGATGCGCAAGAGCGTTCAGTTCTTCAAATTGGGGAGGCATATGGCCCCCAAAGAATGGTGTACTCTGTTAGAGGTGCTGGAGGCACAACAGAGGGCGGAGAGAGTAACGGAGGACGCAATTATAGAGTAGACTTGACAGCTGGCGAGTGCAAATGCATGATTCCACGTTTGAAACACCTACCATGTTCACATTTGATTACAGCTTGTAGGGCTAGAGGTCTTGATTGGCACACATACATGTCGCCGTTGTACATGAGAGAAAACACCATTAAGATATGGGAATCAAGCTTTGAACCATATCTAGATCCTAAGCAATGGCCACCTTACGATGGTTTGGAATTTATCCCAGACCCAGATTCGAGGAAGACTGGAAAGGGAAGGAGAAGGACCAAACGGTTGAAAGGCGATATGGATGCATCTCAAGGCCAGAGGGGTGCCGACTATAGCCTAGGGGAATTTGATGCTCCCAAGGCCGACAATCGATGCTCCAAGTGTCATGCCTTTATTAAGAATTGCAAGTGCCGGAAGAAAAAAGGAAAAGGGAAGAAATCAAAGGGCAAGAAAAGTAGCAAAAGATCAAGGAAACGAAGTGTAGCCACAGAGGTATATGAGTCATCTATTGTTACAGAAATATGCGTGCTTTCTTGCAAATTTAGTAATGAAGATGTGATTTTTCATATTTCCAATCCATATGTGCTTTATATTATTTTGAAGCCTTTTGTAAATTTATTTCGTTTAAACTAATACGTTTATGTCCATTTTGCAGGATGGCGCACCCAGAGTACCCTCTACTTGAGGTGGCTTACGACAACAACCACCGTGCACACCTCATCGCCGACAACGGGCAGGTTTGTGTCGTTTTGTTTTCGTACTCATTTCGCATGTGTTTATAAACTTGCACCTAATGTGCTACAGAGACAACACCCTCTGGAGGGCCACACTCCCACTCATATATTTCCATGTGGTGGAGATGCACTTGCCACAAAGGGTGGCGCGGCAATTTGCTAGGGCACAATTGACGCCTCCTCCTAACATATCGACTTCACAAGCTCTGCACAAGTAAGTGGCACAACGCTTCCACATGATACTTAGTGGCTCCAGTTATCCCTCCCAATGTGCTTGCATTAACATTTTCATTTGAACAAAATACAGGTTTGATAGGAAGAAGCGGTACAAGGAGAAAGATTGGAGAATTACACATGATCAATGGATTCAACAGTGGTCGGACCCAGCTCGAAGGGTGGACCCATTTGACGGGGCATTTTGGCGTGCAGGACCACACAAGGAGTACCTCAGATGGTACCATAGATCAACGAGAACAAAGCTAAAGCCTGCTTGGACGACGGAACCGATTGAAAACCACCCTTCAGATGAGGATGACGATATTGTGGATGAGTATGATCATATGACTAGGCTTGGTACTCAGCCGGAGCGTGCTCCCTTGCAGGACTACATGGTAAGATTATAATTTCTCCCTCTCCCCAACAATCAAGGAAACGAAGTGTAGCCACGGAGGTATATGAGTCATCTATTGTTACAGAAATATGCGTGCTTTCTTGCAAATTTAGTAATGAAGATGTGATTTTTCATATTTCCAATCCATATGTGCTTTATATTATTTTGAAGCCTTTTGTAAATTTATTTCGTTTAAACTAATACGTTTATGTCCATTTTGCAGGATGGCGCACCCAGAGTACCCTCTACTTGAGGTGGCTTACGACAACAACCACCGTGCACACCTCATCGCCGACAACGGGCAGGTTTGTGTCGTTTTGTTTTCGTACTCATTTCGCATGTGTTTATAAACTTGCACCTAATGGTCTCAAATTTCAATTTTTTGCAGGACTTGGCGGTGTTGCGGCCACGGGCACACCTCCCGCTCAGGTGGGATGAGCGGTACAGCTCATTCATTGCCAGAGCTGGGTTCCTTGACCTAGCCCGCCTGGTTGTGGGAGGTCTCCCACAGATGGACCATGCTCTACTGACTGCTATGATTGATCGGTGGCGCCCGGAGACCCACACCTTCCACCTACCCTGTGGGGAGATGACGGTCACCATGGAGGACGTGGCCATGATACTTGGGCTACCACTACATGGTCTTCCAGTGACCGGGATCATTGAGACTGAGAACTGGAGGGATATGGTTGAGCAGCACATTGGTTTACGCCCTCCAGAGCCTCCTGAGGGTGCTAGGGACCGGAAGACCTCAGGTGTTAGCTCGGCGTGGTTGAAGGCAAACTTCAACCACTGTCCACCGGGAGCAGATGAGGCTACAGTTGAGCGCTTTGCTCGTGTCTGGTTGTGGCACCTTCTCAGTGGATTCTTATTTCCAGAGCTCCACTACTTTTCAATATTGCCGTCCTGTGATTCTTGTCGATGGCACTTTCTTGACCGGGAAGTACAAGAGATGTGTATAAGAGACAGTATCTGTATTGATGTT
>OAMR01000638.1:32265-57401 GCA_900205405.1 Echinochloa crus-galli | reverse complement strand
GATTTTTTTTAATTTTAACCAATTTTTTAAGATATTTTTAAAAATAACCCGTGCCAGACTTTATTTGTACCCCGTGACCCTTTTGGTCACGCCAGGAGAGGCGGCGCGACCAAACACCACTGTCACGCCACAAGCGGTGGCGCGACAGGGCTGCCACCGTGGCACGGGGAGCGGGCGGCCGCCACGCTGGCGCTGGCCCTGTCGCGCCGCATGCTCTGGCGTGACAGGCTTGTCGCGCCAGGCGGGGTGGCGCGACAGGCCCCGCCTCCTTATGGCCGCGCGCGGCCCTCCCTCCCCTCACTTTTTCCCCCGACCAGAGCCGCCCAGCCGCGGCTCCTCCGCCGCTGCCCGCCGGCGCCGCCCAAATCCGGCCGTTTTGGGAGGGGGGAAAGGAGGGGGAATCGATCCTCGCGTCCTCCCGAAGGTATTGCCCCACTTCTTCCCTCGTTTCACCGTAGATTTTGGTAGATTTTGAGTGGTTTTGGTGAGCTAGGGTTAGGATTGGATTTCGAAATTTGTATGAACTATAGGTTATTTTGGGTGGATCGGATGCTTAGTTTGCACGTAGTGGAAGAAGTGGGGCAATACCTTCGGCGAGGACGCGGGGATCGATTCCCCCTCCTTTCCCCCTCCCAAAACGGCCGGATTTGGGCGGCGCCGGCGGGCAGCGGCAGAGGACCGCGGCTGGGCGGCTCTGGTCGGGGGAAAAAGTGAGGGGAGGGAGGGCCGCGCGCGGCCATAAGGAGCGGGGCCTGTCGCGCCACCCCGCCTGGCGCGACAAGCCTGTCACGCCAGAGCATGCGGCGCGACAGGGCCAGCGCCAGCGTGGCGGCCGCCCGCTCCCCGTGCCACGGTGGCAGCCCTGTCGCGCCACCGCTTGTGGCGTGACAGTGGTGTTTGGTCGCGCCGCCTCTCCTGGCGTGACCAAAAGGGTCACGGGGTACAAATAAAGTCTGGCACGGGTTATTTTTAAAAATATCTTAAAAAATTGTTTAAAATTAAAAAAAATCAAAGTGCTGAGCACTCTAGATAGTCCTCTCGCGGCATGTCGGTTCATGCCTTATTCCAGTTCATAGAGCCTTATTCCACATTTCGTTTGAAGCAAGTGCTGGGCCAACCTCAAACGACTAAAACGAGGCCCAGGATCAATCTGGAGCACGCAGATGCCAGACAATATGTTTTTGCTGCTGACCTTCATTCTTCAATGTAGTGTTATGTTTAAAGAACGAATTCATTAGTCCATGGGGGGTGATGATGAGTTTTGGCGGGACTATATCGTTCCTTGTTATTACTCGTGTTAAGCTAATCGTGCGAGGAACAAGGTGATTTTTAGATTCCGGGCGTCTACTACTACTCAAAAGCACAAGAGCGGGGGCAAATGTCTAAACATTAAGAACTCGTCATGAGTCATGCATGACCAACAAATTGTATGTGAACATCTTAAAACAAAATCGCCGTTGGTGGTCGTAGGCTCGTGCCTCGTGGCCACCAAATAACAAGAGACATACAAACGCGAGCAGGTTGCAAGCCCCATCACTCACTTGTGCATGCAATAGCTGCCATAATCATCTGATTCATTATTCCTTCCTCCATTCCTGGCTTGGCGCGTTGGAAAGCTGATCGATGCGTGCACATAATCATCATGGATTTCAGTCACTTACACGAGTAAGATAATTAGATTTATTCCATAATCTAGGTGTTGTATTACTCGGTGACAGTATCACTACAGTGTTACTGTATACCCAAACGCAGCAGAACGAAGCAACGCGAAGCATGTGGGATGTGGCAAGGGCGCGCGGCTTCTGCTCATCTCTGCAGCCCGGCCGCGGCCGGTCACTCGGCTGGTTTGTTGTGAGCAGGCGGAGCAGGGGAAGAGCCCGTCCGCGCGTCGTCGACCTTGGCCTCCACCTGCTCCCTCATCTTCTGCTTCTCCTCCTTCCCCCTCTCGATCGCCGCCTCCGCTTCCTCCCTGCCCTGCACGACACGACACGAGCGCGAGGTCAGGCTCAGGCCTCAGGCAGCAGCAGGCTGGCAATGAACGAACGCGCGCGCGCGGCGAGGGGCGAGCCCTGCATGATGGTACTGTACGCAGTTACGCACCTCGACGGTCGTGTTCGTCGGCGAGCGCGAGCCGTGCACGGCGGCGCGGTTGGTGCCCTTCGCCACGGTTCCCATCGCCCGCCGCCCGCCCATCAGGACGACGCCGGCGAGGGGGCGGCCGCTGCTGCTGCGCGCCAACAACATCCTGCAGGCGAGCTCGATCTGCCTCTGCTGCGTCCGGCCAGCTCTGCTCGTGCCGGATCACTAAACGGTCGGCTTGGGCTTCACCGGCGGTTGACACGGCAGGATCGGATGGTCGGTGGATGGAGGAGACGTGGGCGCCCGCATGCGGTGCAGCGCAATCGTGGGAACACGTAGGCATGGCGGCGTCAAAATATTTTGTGTTCAATTGAAAATCCGGCGGCACAGTTCCCAAGATGGTTGTTTGGTCTAGTGGTATGATTCTCGCTTCGGGTGCGAGAGGTCGCGAGTTCCATTCTCGCAACACCCCGGTTTTGGTCCTTTTTGTTTTTTTTTCATTTGTTCTTTATACGGAGTAAGTATTGTTTTTTTAAAAAAATTGGGTAGTTGATTATTCCAGATGATTCCAAGACCGTGTGTTTTTCTTCTTTTTTATTTTTTCATTTGTTCTTCAGGTACTCCGTATGTCTTTAAATTTGACAGTTCATTATTCCAGATGACTCCAAGGCTAAATTTATTTACTTAATATTAAAGGTAGCTTGATGATGATGACTGCGTGTTTTCCCTTTTTATTTTTTTCATTTGTTCGTCAGCTATGTTTTTAAATTGGACAGTTGATTGCTATTTTGCCGCTGGGCCTGGGCTATAATTCATTTATCTATCTATTGTATTTGTGTCAATTTATTTCTTGATAAAATCCGAAGCATCAGAACTAAATTTTGTGTACGTAATTTAACCGGGCATATGTATAAGGATATTAATATATTAGTGTATCTTTTCAATTTGATGACATTCTTTTTAGACACAATTTGATCAGATTGATACTCTTTTACCTGGATTCAATTAATAACCGGTATTGAAGCACATTGAGAAAAAATGACATAGCATCTTAAGTTCTTAACTTCACATATTTATGTAAACATTTGGTGGAATCCATTCTCAAGGATATATTTGAGGTTTTGAGCTCACACCATATGTTTTCACCTAAGCTGCTGGGAACATCTAATAGAAAAATGCCGTGATGATAATGGCTGTGTTTAGTTCCCAAAGATTTCCCAAAATTCTTTCTCCAAACTTCACTATTCACATATCACATCAAATCACATCAAATCTCTCTTCTCGTGCATAGAGTATTAAATATAGGTAAATAAAAAAACTAATTATATAGTTTTGATGTACACGACAAGACGAATCTTTTGAGCCTAGTTAGATTATGGTAGGACAATGTTTACCACAAACAAACGAAAAGTATTACAGTACGCTACAGTGTCCGATGTGACATTTTTATTAAACTTTTTCTTTCTCTTTTTGGAACTAAACACACCCAATTTTCAAAAAAACAAGTATGATTTGCGAAGGGCTGAAGGGAGTGAGAGAAAAGAAGAAAAAAGAGTAAAGTACACTTGTGGTCCCTAAACTATTCCCGCAGTGTCATCCAGGTCCCGTTACTCCTAAAATGCACATTTAGGTCCCTAAGCTATTCCTACGGTGTCATTCATGTCCCGTTACTCATAGAACGTAGATTTAGGCCCCTAAACTAATTATTCACGTCTAAGCGAGTCCAAACCAGCTGCGCAAGCGCTTGACGGCCAACGTGACATGCCACCTCAGTATAGGCGGGTCTTTTACTGCCAGAAGCGGCAAGGTTATTTTTTATTTAAGTCCCTTAGAGAATCGGTCAATGTGAGATCCTATCCTCTTCTCCTTTCAGATCGAGGTGGTCCGGTTACCATCGTTCTTGCCTCCGTCTCTAGTTCACTTGAACCCTAGCCCCTCTCCAAGTCGGGGTCCCTTCACCTCCCTTGAAGAACTAGATCGGTGAACAAACGAGAACGTGTAAAGATCGAGGAGTTGTGTGCATAAATTCACCACCTACCACGGTCTCACGTGACCTTTTTGTTGATGTGGCATGCCACGTCGGCTGTCGGGCACTTGCACAGTTGGTTTCGACCCGTTTAGACGTACATAATTAGTGTAGGGGGACCTGGATGACACTGCGGGAATAGTTTAGTATCTAGATCTGTGTTTTAGGAGTAACGGGACATAAATGATATTGCGGGAATAGTTTAGGGACCTACATCTATATTAGTAACGAGAGATGATACCGCGGGAATAGTTTAGGCCGGAACCTGCGGCCACTCCGGGCCGAGCGGCAGGCAAATCGCACCTCATGTAATCAGGTCCACGTATTGTCAACTCTTCACACTTCCGCGCTAAAACCCTAAACCTCGCCGCCGGCCACCGCCATGGCGGTCCCCACCCGGCACCCCGGCTTCCTCCGCGAGGTCGAGCTCCGCCTCCTCCGCTGCACCCTCCCCTCCCCGCCGTCGACTCCGCTCCCAACCGCCTCCCCTCCCCCTGCGCTCCCGCTCGGCGCCGCCGCCGCCGCCGCGCTCGCCGCCGTCGAGGCCGGCGACTACGAGGCAGCTCTCGCCGCCGCCGCGCCGCACCTCCTCCCGCCCTCCGCCTCCTCCGGGACCCCCGACTCCGCCGCGCAGTTCTACGCCGACCTGGCCGCAGCCGCTGGGGCGTTCCTGCGCGGGGATGGGGACGGGGCAGCGGCGGGAGAGGGGTTCGAGTGCAGGTGCGCGGTTGTGCTCTCCGCCGCGGTGTCTGCGCTGCTTGCGTTCACGCAGCAGAACGTGACTGGGTGAGTTATTTTCTTTTGGTTTTGTTCCTCTTCGTCTTTTTTTGTCTGATTTACCCTTTCTCGTTAATGTAAACCTGTTGGATTTTTTAGAGGGAGAATGTTTTCTTGATATATATATTTGCTTTTCATAAATTGTTTGTAGGCCTCCAAGGAAGTTTCCCACTTTTCCTTTCTGGACTTCATCTTTGGATGAAGGATGTTTTAGTAATCTTGGAAGCACATGGGATGCCTGGGCTTCTGATAAATTAGCCTCTTTTGGTTCTCATGTTCACGGGAAATTTTCACTCTTGCAGGTATGTAAGTTGAGGTTGTCTCATTTATTTTGTCTATTTATGTTTTGGAATTTTATCTATTGGATTAATGTGAGTTCTCCTATCTTTTTTTTGTTGAATTAATGCACACCTCCCTATGATCTTTCCGTAAACAATTGGACAGTTGATCTATGCTTTGAAATAACTTATCATTTGATAGAACATGGATGACGGCTTTCTGAGCCTTGGGAAACGGAAAAATTATGTTAGCTGAGCATTATGCTCATGGCATATAGCATTTTTATGGGCATATGGTATGTCATCTAAATGCTATACGCTGTTAAAGTAATGCTACCTCCGTCTCACAATATTTGTCTGGTGCACACACCTAGGAGGCACATGAACATGTAACATTTTACCAATTTTTGTGATTCTTTGTTGCATTAAATAGAATCTACTATTCTATCTGAGAATCACAAATTTGATTTGATGATATTGAGTTTTACTTGAATTTTACGTCGTCTAGGTATGCGAACCGGACAGACATTATGACTCGGAGGGAGTAATACATTACAAAAAGTTGTAAATTACATCACACAGGGTTTTATTTTACATTTTTGACATATTCATAGATGCAGGCCCTTAGCTTTGCACCAATACTCCCATAATACCTGTTTTTTTGTTTGGTGTCTTTACAGTTAGCTGTAATTGTGATTGAGTGAATCCAATTTTGATGATTAAAAGCTTCAATTTGTATTGAACCTTTCTGTACTGTAGATGGTAACTGAGTGGCTGACTTGTTCATTGCATTAATCAGCAATGGACACAAAAGATATGTTGATTTTATACCTAAGCCTGCACATATGCTCATGGTCTTTAATATTGAGAAATGTTTTCCCTTGTTTGTATTTTACAGCTGTTCAAATTTCTACCTTATTCTTTTTCAGTTTGTTGTCTTTGCAGAGCTTTTGTTAACCAGCCTACAGAGTCTGAATCTCTCTGATTGCTGGAGTGTGTCATGGTGGTTGTTTAGAATATCAATGTTGCAGCAGAACATTCTTGATGAGCTGTCATCGTCTTTGTTTGATCAAGTGCAAGTGTACAAGAATAAGACTCTGGGCCATTTTGGTGATCTGGAAAAGGTTTCTACCTACTGGGATTCTTTATTGTGTGATGGAGAAGGCTCTAATTTTGTTTCAGCTGCTTTCTTAGAGGCTGGAATCACAGAATACAAATATGGCCGCGTTGATGCTTCAAGGTCTCTCTCTCTCACTCAATGTGATGGCTGGAATATTCTGCAGAAGATTAAACTGAAGGAAAAAATGGTGTATAGATTATGTCAAGCTCTTTCTTAGGATTATAACATATATAGGCTCCATTTGTCATTGTAATGGTTTTCAGAATGGTTATTTATTTCTAATTTCCAGTGCGGTTGTTAGTTGGAAGCAGTGCTGGAGCATCCAATAGATTCTAGGAGGGGCCAGCAGTGGTAGTCTGAGCTTGTTATCAAAATTTAAGCATGATCTGTTCTAACTAGATTCCACACTGCGTACAGCACATCAAGCCAGCAACCACAAACAAACCCTTAGGCATTAAGCCAACTTTATTCCAACCGCTAGTAGGAATGGAAAACTGGAAAACCATTCTGAGCATGATATTGTCTTATGATCTTGTTTGGATATTTGTGTAGGTTGCATCTGGATAGCGCGCAGGAAGCATGTGGCCTGCACCTTTCCCTTACAGGGATTCTTGGCTTTCGAACAATACACCAGGTGGATTATGCTGCACTTTTTGTGGTCCTTTTTCTTTATGTTATCTATATCTATACCATCTTGTCCGAGTTTGATTAATAGATGCATCAATGTTATTTTGCAAAACACACTAAAGAAACATGGTTTGTACTTCTCCTTTTATCTAAGTCCAAGCTTGCTATGCATACAAGCTTGGATGACTCTTTTCAGCATTGAAGTAGTGTACAGAAGAGACATATTGAAATAACTATTGCATTTGTTTCCTCAAATGGACATACATAGTTCAACGACAGCCCTTAAGAAAATGGACTTGCATAGCGAAATTTCTAGAGTAAAAATAGCATTTAATCTCTCGACTTTATAACAGAGAAAACCACCATTCTCCAAACATGAACCGAGCTTTCCCTTGTTATAGGTGGATGCAAAGTCTCAAATGGTGCTTGTTGCGAAGACCACTAAATCAGGATCTGATGAAGGACAAGCTACAGAACCCACAGTAGCTCAGAATGACAATGCAGCTTTAAAAAATTCAAGGAGCTCTGTTCCTGTTGAAAGCGATGAATTCTGTGACATACTAAGAACACCCAAACTGGTGCATGATGGAAGTAATTCTGCCATTGAAAATACAGCAGGCCCCAGTGCAAATATATCACTATCGGCTATCCAGCAGGCTGCTGTACTTGCACAATGCTTGCATGCGAGTCGTCGGTGTCGAAGTGACGAAATGTCTGGTATGTCTGTGTTTTAATTCCTTGTGGACACTTATGAAAAAGTCTTTCAATTTTAAGCATGCAAATAAATTTATTTGGCATCATAGTTTGTTTGCAAATAGGCTTCTGGGTGATAAAGATGGCTTCATTTGGTGTACTTTCTAATTTATTTTAAGTGTAATTGGTAAAGGCATGGTGTGACATTTTAGTACTCTGTAGTTGTTTTTGACATATATGCATAGGGGAACACGGTAGCTCCTTTAGAAATCACATTCAGTTTGTTCTCATCATGAAAGACAATGGAAATCCTGAATAAAAGGCAACATCCTTCAATGTTTTGGTTTTCTGCAGAAGCATTGAAGAATCCGAACGAAAAAAAAGGTTCATTTAGTAGATGGCATTGAAAATTAATGTATGTCATAGTTTGGCATGCCATACTCCCTCAGTCTAAAAATACATTGCGTATCTTATCTTAGCACATGGACCTAGAATGCATAGAAGTTAACTGTACTACTCATATTTAGTCTCTTTCAGTGCAATATTGGTTGCATGCATGTGAAAAGTGACAAGTGTTTGTTAGGGGTATATGGGAGATGACACATATTTTGCATTGGAAGGTAAAATATGCCCTGTAATTGTGGACAAGAGCATTCAAAATATAGTGGTTCTATTCCTATGGTAATTTTCCATGTTAGGTGTTGAACTGGATTTTAGTATATATTACCCAAATGATTATTTGATCATGTACTTTTTGTTCATACGCAAGTTCTTTGGTTTTACACAGGGTGGGAGATGGCACCATACATAGAGTCAATCGATTCTCAGGGCGAATCGCATTTTGTGGTATTGTTCTGATTGAGCTATATTACTCTGGTGGAACCGGGAAACATGTGTGACACTATTTCTTATGCTAACACAACAAGCATGATCTGACTGGTTTACCTACATTTCCCTTGTCCTGATGTTCAACTGTTTCTGGAGTACATACTAGTGGCCATGCCTGTGCTATCCTTCAATGTCTAATCTGATGTACTTTTCTGATGTGTTAACTCACAGCCTATACATGGGATACCTTTCCACATTTAAATTCTGTACTGGAGATTTCGCTCGTTTCTCAAACCTTATCTGGATAACACTATTGTTTACTCAACCTAAGTTTTTCCTGCATGTGTGGTAGTATAAAGGATAGGTTGGTGAATATTAGAGCTATCTTAATAATATGTTTTTTTTTCCTATTTCAGGTCAGGAGCTTGTGTGATTTACTGCGTATTAGATGGGAGTCAACGCGCAGTCGAACAAAGCAGAGGGCACTACTAATAATGGAGAATTTGGTTAGTGCTAAACTTATCACATTGTTATAATTCTGTTCAAAGGTTCAAATTATAACTATGTATATATATGGGTGTTCATTCAGGTTTCAGGTAGACTATCTTTTTCATTATGGTCACAATTTTATTTTTGCTTATCAGTTTTTTGATAGTTATCTATGTAATTGTTCCATTTACTTCGCCTTTGTTGTCTGAATGACTAATTCTTGTTTTTCTATAAGCCCAAAATTCTATTTGGGTATAGTGTTTTGCTGTTGCCATGGTTCATGGATTCCATAACATTGGTTGCTAGATTAACTATCACTTTTGGATAGTTATTAAAAAAGCAGGCTCATAATTGACCTGGTGTTTCTTGGTTCCGCAGCTTGCCGGTCAAACCACTCAGTGTGACTACTGATTACCATTTTGGTTGAGACTTGAGTATACATAAATATGTTGACTTTGTTTTCCCACTGAAGTTGACCAATCAAAGTGCAGTTGGTTATGACTTACCAAGGCCTCCAAGTGCCTTGCGAGCTGCTGCTGTCAGTATGCCTTAGGTTTTAAATCACTTCATATGTGCATAATTTTTTGCATGGAGAGGCATATGGCTCGACTGCGAGGGTGGTCAACCTGACCTGACAGGCCTATGCAATTCATCTTTTTTCCCCAGTCTATTGCCAGTGTTGTGTTTTAAACACTTCATTTTAAGTTTGATTGAGAAGTGTTGATTTGTAATATATATGTTGCTTGCTTCTAATATGCATGTTTGATGTATTCTTTAGGTTGAAGATGTTGGCCAAGAATTCCCTATGGCCGCACAGAGAGTTAAAATGGTTTTTGGGGTTCATATGCCAACTCTCCCTGCTTTGAGGAAGTATGCAGCAATATTCATAAGCTGCTTTGCTCTTCCTTTTTGGAATACTAATCTGACTTGGACTTGTTTTACTGCTCAGAGAATACGGTGAACTTTTGATCAGTTGTGGTATAGTTGGAGAAGCACTGGATATCTTTAAAGATCTTGAATTGTGGGATAATTTAATATATTGCTATCGGTATGTATAGAACTGCCATACCTTTGGTTGAATCTTTACCCGTAACAAACTTAAAGTTTTGTTCCTCGGCAGATTATTAGGTAAAGTGGCTGATGCAGTTAGTCTAATAAATGCTCGACTCTCTGTTACACCAAATGACCCAAGGTTATGGTAAGCATCTTGGGGACTATTTTTCTCTTTTGTGTAAAATGTTACAGATTTTCTGCTATCTTCTTAAGCAATTTTATGTTAAGATATGATGTATTTTCCATACTTGAGTTCTTCCACTGCAGAACAAATTCAAACCATTTATATTATAGAGGCTTCGATATATGTTTCTGAATCTTATTTGCTTTGCTACCATCTGCTACTTAACCTACAAATTGGAAGCGGGTAGTAGGTAGAAACGTTAAAACATTTATGGAGAGAAAAGGTTGAGGAACTTCTGAAGCTAAACGAGATTCATTTAATAGTGACACCCTTTGTTATTTTCAATGAGAACACAATACTATTGATATACTACTGTAAGGAGTGATGTCCTGATACCACTATTTAATGTGCTCCAAAATCTCTCTCAAAAGGCAATTAAATCTTAAATTCGTCCTATCTAGTATAACTGTGTTTTTTTCTACTATTGATCTTCAGTTCACACCGTCTGAACTTCAACTTGCTGATTTCTTCACCAAGGCTCAGACTAAGGATCAACATCAATTTCATATATGCAAACTAAATGTATCTGACTTTGTAATTTCATAGCTACCTTTAGTTTGAAAGGGGGTGTTAAAGTAGTGTATCTGGCCCATGTAGGCCTTTAGGCCCAATCTTGTACATGTAACCTTGTAACCCTAACTCTTTCAGTATCTGGTCATTTCTCCAACTACCGTAACAATTAAAAAAGCAGGCTCATAATTGACCTGGTGTTTCTTGGTTCTGCAGCTTGCCGGTCAAACCACTCAGTATGACTATTGATTACCATTTTGGTTGAGACTTGAGTATACATAAATATGTTGACTTTGTTTTCCCTCTGAAGTTGACCAATCAAAGTGCAGTTGGTTATGACTAACCAAGGCTTCCAAGTGGCTTGTAAGCTGCTGCTGTCAGTATGCCTTAGGTTTTAAATCACTTCATGTGTGCATAATTTTTTGCATGGAGAGGCATATGGCTTGACTGCGAGAGTGGTCAACCTGACCTGACAGGCCTATGCAATTCATCTTTTTTCCCCAGTCTATTGCCAGTGTTGTGTTTTAAACACTTAATTTTAAGTTTGATGGAGAAGTGTTGGTTTGTAATATATATGTTGCTTGCTTCTAATATGCATGTTTGATGTATTCTTTAGGTTGAAGATGTTGGCCAAGAATTCCCTATGGCCGCACAGAGAGTTAAAATGGTTTTTGGGGTTCATATGCCAACTCTCCCTGCTTTGAGGAAGTATGCAGCAATATTCATAAGCTGCTTTGCTCTTCCTTTTTGGAATACTAATCTGACTTGGACTTGTTTTACTGCTCAGAGAATACGGTGAACTTTTGATCAGTTGTGGTATAGTTGGAGAAGCACTGGATATCTTTAAAGATCTTGAATTGTGGGATAATTTAATATATTGCTATCGGTATGTATAGAACTGCCATACCTTTGGTTGAATCTTTACCCGTAACAAACTTAAAGTTTTGTTCCTCGGCAGATTATTAGGTAAAGTGGCTGATGCAGTTAGTCTAATAAATGCTCGACTCTCTGTTACACCAAATGACCCAAGGTTATGGTAAGCATCTTGGGGACTATTTTTCTCTTTTGTGTAAAATGTTACAGATTTTCTGCTATCTTCTTAAGCAATTTTATGTTAAGATATGATGTATTTTCCATACTTGAGTTCTTCCACTGCAGAACAAATTCAAACCATTTATATTATAGAGGCTTCGATATATGTTTCTGAATTTTATTTGCTTTGCTACCATCTGCTACTTAACCTACAAATTGGAAGCGGGAAGTAGGTAGAAACATTAAAACATTTATGGAGGGAAAAGGTTGAGGAACTTCCGAAGCTAAACAAGATTCATTTAATAGCGACACTCTTTGTTATTTTCAATGAGAACACAGTACTATTGATAAAATACTACTGTAA
The DNA here is from genome assembly GCA_900205405.1 of Echinochloa crus-galli. Lineage (NCBI taxonomy): Eukaryota > Viridiplantae > Streptophyta > Magnoliopsida > Poales > Poaceae > Echinochloa > Echinochloa crus-galli. Next base: position 45,341 of record OAMR01000638.1, on the reverse strand, counting down.
GGAGTGATGTCCTGATACCACTCTAAATAATGTGCTCCAAAATCTATCTCAAAAGGCAATTAAATCTTAAATTCGTCCTATCTAGTATAACTGTGTAGAAGTTAAGAACTGCAATACATTGTGGAAAATATCATAATGTTTATCTGAACGTGATATATATTAGATAGAATCATAGAACAGTTAAAAATTCTTGAGATCGTCAAAACAAATGCAAACAAGGAATTGCTGAGAACTATGTGATTTGCCAAGTTCTCTCATTTGTTTGTGTGGAATAACCATGTTCTGCCACACATTTTTTGTTATCTGATGAGAGACTATTTCTCATTTAGGTGTTCCCTTGGTGATGTTACAAATAATGATGATCATTATAAAAAGGCATTGGAAGTGTCAAATAATAAATCTGCCCGAGCTATGGTAAAGTTACTGTTCAATTATTTTCATGTTTCCTTGATCATCTTGTTTGTGGTGGACTATTGTATTTATGATGAACTGGGCAAGGGTGCATTATTCCGTTCCAATGGGATAGCACATTCAGCTAGCACAAAAGATTTTCAGAGCTCGGGTTAAAAGAGTTTCAAACATGTTCTATTTGAGCATTACGAAAAGCCTCAGTCTGTGGTGACTTCAGATCCATAAGAGCCATGAGAGAAGCATAAGCCTCTCTGTGATTACCATGAATAGGATAGAGTGGAATAACCAGAAAAGGAGGTGGAGTTATAAAACAGTTTGATAAGTGATAGGTGGAGATGATTTGATACAGAGCGTTGCTTCCACAAACATCTATATGCTTTGATATCCTATTATCAAACCTACCATAGTTAGTGGGGCTTTGCCTAGGCGCTGCTTAGTCAGTCGCCTAGGCGTCCAGGCATGGCCCTCAATGCCACAAGGTCCTAGTTACGCCATGTCGCCTAGGCACTGCCTAGGCGAGGCATCCAGGTGTGCCCACAATGCCACAGGATGCCACAATCCCTCAAAAACCATGAAACCTACATATTCAAATTAGGTGCTATCATTGCCTCACACAGTCACACCAGGCTTACAAAGCTTCTAGTTTTTGAGAGTTTGGAAAGTCCAACTGAAGCTTCAGGGAGTCCCAAAATGAGTAAAGAAACACATTTGTTTTTCATAGTTTGTCATCCAAGCCACGAGCCCAAAACTTTAAAGATTCCTACTGTCTAAATAAAGTTGGAGTAGAGCAAGTTCCAAAGAAGTTCCAATCATTTTTTCCACAAAACATGTACAAGTTTATACATTGTATTGGGTTCAAACTGCCAAGAAACCAGCGTTTTACATGTGTCAGCAGCAGTTCCTCATGCTGTGCTATCCTATGCACTTGCTCACCACATGTTATCCCTGTTGCCTACTTGCCTGTAGCAGCCTGCTAGTTTTTTAGTTAGCTCATATTGGAGAATGAGAGAGTTTTTCATGTGTTGAAACCTTGTAAAAGTAGATTATGCTTAACTGTGAACATTAGGTGGTGAGTGACATTGGAATGAGAAGATGATTAGGGCCTAGCCATTAATGAAACGATTCAACATCATTTGCTTTCCCATGTTGTTTGGGCCATCAATGACATCCAGTTGTGTAGTAGTTTCTTAACAGAATTTGTTCTTACAGTCTACCTTTTCTTGTAGCGTTCTCTGGCTCGCAGTGCGTACAACAGGAATGACTTCTATACATCCAAAATCCTATGGTACAGGACTATCTTAAGCAAAAATGTGTTTACAGTTTTCTATTGTCAATAACTTGCAAGATCTCTTATATTTGAACTTTGATGAATAGGGAATCTGCATTGTCATTAAACTCTTTGGTTCCAGATGGCTGGTTTGCGTATGGTACAGCTGCATGGAAGGTAATTTTGTAATTTTTAATTCCTTTATATCGAGAAAGTATCTATACACAGTTTTACTCTGCACGTGTAATTGTGACATTTGTACAATTACTTATTTGAATAAGACTGCATTAAATCTGATTCACTGCTGGGATTATGGGCCGCCACTTATTTGCAACTCATTGTTTTTCATTTCTGGCAATGTGAAACTAAAAGTCAAGACCTGCCCTGTGGAAGTTAATACATGAACCTACATTGGCGCTTGTAACTTATGGTTTTCCCATTATGGCTCTAGGCTCACAAGGATATGCTTTCAACTAATTAGCATGTCCATAGGTGGAAAATATCAAGTGGTTTTCTCAGCCTTCAAAATATCGTCCTAGGCAGTCACCTAGGTGCCAGGTGGTGGCTAGCCACCATTATTATGGGCTGTGTGATGAGGTCGATGTCGTCATGGATGGAAGGTGACCTTAGCAGGCAGTGAGTCTCACCATTTATCACCATCCCTCTTCGTGTGCTGTTGGGTGCTTGTACCCACCTCCATTTTATCTCCTTCCCTTTACATCCCCCTTATCATCCTTCCTCTTCTCCCTATCCTCCCACTGTATTTCTGAAAGTTCCTAGCAACTTTTTAAACACTGGATTTTTTAAATCCACCATGACGACAGATATAACCTAAAATTACTCCAGTGGCATCAATTAGTGTTCCATCGTCCAATGGTTAGAGAACAGTTGTATAGTGTCTTTCTGCTTGGCTTCCTGTTTCATTTTCCCTGTTCCTTCGTCCTATGGTTAGATGAATGCCTTCTGAGTATTTCTGAATGCACGAATCATTCAGTGCCCTGATGTGTGTCAGCAGAACCTCGAAGAAAACTGTATGGGGACATGTTTGCATTAGCTAAATTCCTCCACTGGCTATTGCATTATAACCTGGATGTGGATCCAACTGTCATGTTGAGTGTTAGCATGACAATACTTTCTAAGTTTTTGTTATGGGCTTGTGGCAACATGATTTTGCCTTTACTTTCCCGCTTGTTTCTATCGTCCTATCAGCTTTGTTCCATCCACAGGAATGTGGTTCACTGTGGTTGCATTTCACATAACTCCTTGGCACATATGTTGTCAAATAGATTGACATGTTTCGTATTTACCTGTTTCGTATGTTCATACAGGATAAGGATCTTGACAAAGCTGTGGATGCGTTTAGCCGTGCTGTACAGATAGATCCTGAGAATGGAGAAGCATGGAACAACATAGCCTGCCTGTATGTTCACCTTCAATACCTGTTCATTATCATGTGTTAGGATGAGTGTTGGTTTGACCTGATCTACAATGTCTGGCTAGGTACCATGTGCCTGCCCTGATTACAATGTCAATTCAAGTTGCTCTGTGGAATATATTGTTTTTTGCATTTCTCTCTATGCTATTCTTCTGTTATGCATCATGGTCTATCTTTCAAAACCCATAGCGTGGAGACGTGTTAGTCATTTTCTCAGTGGTTAGCACTTCCTAGTTTCTTGGTTCATTGTGTTTTTTTTATGCTTCAATACGAAGGAAGCTCCAAAATGGATTACATGGTATAAGTTTAGTGTGATCAAATTTGTTATGTAATGTAATAGACAGTTGTGATTAACTTGTTATGTATGGGGAATTGACTGTATCTGTAGTAATTAAAATTTGTTAATGATGTTTGTTTGTGTTACCATTTTGTCCTGTACCGGCCTCTAATATAGTCAATTGTGTAGGCACATGATCAGAGGAAAAAGCCAAGCAGCTGTCCAAGCATTCAGGGAAGCTGTCAAGTTCAAGTATGGTCCATCTTATGTCCTTTAAGTTCTTGCTGAAAGAAAGTCTTGATTAACAATATATTATTTATAGGAGGAATAGCTGGGAAATTTGGGAAAATTACAGTAAAGTTGCTTTGGACACAGGAAACGTTCGACTGGTAAGTATGTCTTTTGAGAACTTGGCTAGACATTTTCTGCTTTCTTTTTTTATATTGAATTTGCAGGTGGGGTGCTTATCTTTTTATTAGAGAAGATAGCAGTGACAAAAGTAGTTCACACACATTTCTGATAACAAATGAGCAACAAACGGAACAAACATGTGACCAAGGAGACACTACTGAATTAACCCATGAATAGCAGCTTGAGCACATTAGCTCCAGCTGTACATGATATGATATGGTTTGATTAGGGATAGATGGAATAGTAGGAAGAACTGCAACATCCTTCCTCTTGAGGCTCTTGCTTCTTCTTTTAGGTTCTTCTTGCTTGCCCCTACAAAGGAGACGACCCTTTATATAAAGCCTGACATATGGGCCACCAGATTGATAAGGCTACCAGATGGATATCTGTGTCTAACAAACTAACCATGCTTCCAAACCAACTAACATGTAGATAATAATGCATGGGACTAACTAATACAACTAGTTCCTGGATGTGAGCTTCTGTTAGCTGGCTGGTGCACTGCTTCTGCTGTGCTCTGTGCCGCTGCCCCAAGGCCAAGGCTCACGCCTGTAACAGTACACCACAGAGCAGGATCTGCTGTCAACCTTAGAACCACACTGACCATTATGGCGTTCCACAATCTACCAAGCAACAAGGATTCTGAGAGAGTCAAGGCCCCTTTTTGCTGCTTGTCGACTGTCTTCAGTGTGTACCACCAACTAGAAATTAGAAAATGTCAGTTTCAGGCCATAAAGTCACCTCTTGTAGCCTACATTCTATAAACCATGCTTCTAAGTGAAAACACATGATATCAAAAGACGCAGAATGGTTCCATCTGCCTGATCACAGAAAGGGCAAGTCACTGGGGCATTGTCTTCATAGGACATTTTGTTAGGTTTCTCTCCATTTCACTTGTGCATTTAATTCAGAATCGATGTTATTGTGTTTCATAATCATATGCAGTATATTTGTCATAAAAATCTTGCTGGGTAAATGGTACCTCTTTGAATATTGCAAGCCTCTGTGTCAGCTATTTTTTTATTTATGCAAAATGAATCTTCAAATGATGCTAAGTTCCCTCTGCAGACACTTGAAGCTTTAAGAACTGTATTAAATTTATCCTCAAACAAGCGCTTCAACATTGATATATTGGACAAGGTGATGACAGTGCTTGAAGAGCAATCTCCACACTTTGTTGATACTCATGAAGGAGACGACACAAGTAAAGAAACGAGACAATCCAATCAATTGCTAGATATTATTGGTGATATTCTTCAGCAGGTTACTAACCTCTCTGGATTGTATTTCATCTTTACATACAAGATTGCAGTTTATATCCTGGTCATATTTGCAGATTGTGCGAAATGGAGGCAGCAATGCAGATGTGTGGGGTTTGTATGCAAGATGGCATAAGTCCAAGGGTAACCTCTTGGCATGTTCTGAAGCTTCATTGAAGCAAGTTCGGTCTCTTCAGGTACATATACTATTCTCTTGCTGGATGCTTTATTGGCATTCAATAAAACGAAAGGTGTGTTAGATTTATTGAATGGTGGGGCACCCTAGATATTCCTCTTGTGTGTTTATTGGGGGTGTTTAGTTCCCGGAAAGAGGTGAAAAAGGGGTGAAAAAGTCACATCGGACACTGTAGTAGCACTTTTCGTTTGTTTGTGGTAATCGTTGTCCTATGATGACGTAACTAGGCTCAAAAGATTCGTCTCGTTGTGTACATCAAAACCATGTACTTAGTTTTTTTATTTATCCACGTTTAGTGTTCCATGCACGAGGAGAGAGATTTGATGTGATTTGATGTGATAGGTGGATAGTGAAGTTTGGAGAGAGAATTTTTTTGCATTTGATGGGAACTAAACAGGGCTATTGAGTGGATGGTGGTAGGTTAGTTCTAGAATTTTCTAAGAGCTGTGTTTTGTGAAGGCTTCAGTTATGGAGCAAACATAAAATTCCTGTACTATGTATAGCCTGTCCTAACACAAGTATAGAGATAGAAACACTGCCATTCTGGAGCAGAAATATCCTAGTGCGGGAACAGACTCAACTGATACCCTCTTTGTGAAAAGTGTGTAAAAAAAACTCTAAAAGTTGTGGATGCAATATTTCAAGGTAAAATGCACTTAATATACCACTAGAAAGGCACACTTTGCGTGATGTGTCTTACTGGAACCTGGCTACGCCAGCAGTCCAGCACTCTAATGATATTATATTTACTTGCGATCCTCGGCGGGTCTGTGTCAGGGGCATAGTTGGGTTGGTGGTGAGGTGAGGCGAGGTATTGGTGACTGCGAGGGAATATGGCGGAGGTGGCATGTGCAAGAGCCTAGAGGGCTCATTAGTGGCGTTAGACAGGGAGAGGATGGAGAGGCAGTGCCAGGGGTAGGCAAGGAGCATTATAATGGGATTGAGCCTCTTTTCTTGATCAATTCGAGAGGGCACAACACCTCGTTATATGGAGAGACCACCAACTTATCTCCCATGCTAATCCTATATATGGAATTTTATAGTTGTGATCCGTCTTTCACTCTTTCTTAACTCAAACCTAACTTTCCTAAACAAATCACCTTATGCAATAAAGGGTTGCAGGTGCACCTGGTTTGCTGCCACACTCTATGGTCTAGGGTGCTGGTGGCAAGGCAGCAGCCGCCTGGCCTTAGCCCTAGTAGCTGCTGACTTTGGGCTGGTGGGCCAGTCCAGCTTGCTCATGGAGGCTGTACCCATGACAATCTGGTTATAAAAGCTAACCAAAGATCTTGCGCTTACTCATTTTAATTACATAATATAAGTATAGTTATAATTGTGACAGCTCGAGTATGCTTAATATAAACTATTTCCCTTTCAGTATGTTACAAACTGGATTATTGCCCTTGCAGGGTTCAGGACTATGGCATGACCAAAATAAGTTCAAAAAATATGCTGAAGCTTCTCTGCGGCTTTGCAAGGTATACATGGAAATTTCTTCCTCATCTGGAAGTCGACGAGAATTATTAATAGCCGAGATGCACCTTAAAAGCACCTTGAAACAGGTATTCAAATTTCGCCTGCATTTTTCCATTTTCTGTCTGAGCTCGTGGATTTAATGAAAGCCTACTCAGAATCAACTAGAAAAATTCTTTTAAAGAATATGTTGGTGCCAGAATAATGGGAAAAAAAATCCATACCATCTCTGTTATTTGTTGCTTGCATTTTCCATGTTATCTTTGTAGTTGAGATTCTTTTCTTGCATTTTCTATGTTATCTTTGTAGTTGAGATTTTATGAAAGCTATACTATTTGGAATTCTCCACAGAGATTAGTACAATCTCATCTTTGGTATCTGATACTTCATGTTTCTTGTCCCATGAAACACTCATCTTTAGGAAACTTCTCCTTTCTTTTTAGGCAGCAGACTTCTCTGACACCGAGGAGTACAAAGCTCTTGATAAGTGTCTTGAGGATATAAAGAACCTGATTGCTTCGACTGCCTAGGCCTGTCCAGGTGAGTTTGAAGAACTATTTTTGCTTACATTTACACATCACACTGGCGGAATTCACACATACTGGTGTCTGCATGGCTTGTTCCATTCAGGTTGTCGGACATTGGTTATGATAGGGACATTGGTTATGATAGGGGAATGCCAATTCCTAATTGGGCTTCTATACAGCAGATCTCGCTGGTGAACCAAGGCACACTATCCGATTTGACCATGCCGCTGATGTTGTGTCTACCTCATGAAGCTAGGGAAGTTGTTGCATTCTGATAGTAAACATCAAGCGCATAAAAACACTGGGCTTCAGTGTAACAAGAAACTCTCATTGATTTTGCACCTTTCGGAGTCTTGTTACCGAAGTGTATCGCCTTGTAACTTGTATGTTCTTGTAAAACTTTCTGACTTCTGTGGAATGTTTCTGCAATTTTGGGGGAGCAATTCTGTACTAATGTAGCTTGTGTATTTCATTCTAAGCTTTTACTCTTTGGCTCATGTTAGGTTTCATCTCTAGTCTATCCCAACATGCTTAGGACTCGAAAGGCTAGTTACTGATTTAATTATACAATTTTTTGTTCGAGTCCTTCGAATCGCTGGCTCAATAAACATTCAACTTTAATTTTGTTTTTCTCCACTTCTGAAGGCACGACGGAACCGTGTAGTTGCGCCAGTTGAAGGTGTGAACTTCCATTGATGCGCAACTGAACAAATTACATTGGTGCACATATAGGCAAGAAATATCAGCAAAAGACTTGTAGCACTGAGAATTTGCATGTCTTCTAAAATATGCGAATTTTCAGTTTCAGAACACGTACGTACTGAGCAGAAAAAATGACAGTTCGAATCATAAGGGGTTACCAGCAATGGATGCGATCAAGTATGAAAATAAAAATTTAAGAACCTTCAATTCAAAATACAGGATGGCATATTGTTTCTGCAACTACAGAAGCCACATTTATATTAACAATCAGGCATTGATAGATTATCCTGCCTTCTATATTGTCAATTGGAAATGGACAAATGGTCCTTGATCTATCTGGTTTTCGTTAGCTGTGACCGACAAAAAGAAACGTTCAGAGTGAAATTATGGAATACATAAGAGATGAGACCACCAGTGACAGTTATCCTGGGTGTGCGTGCCAGGCACAACTGGTATGGAGTCTTCCCTTTGTTTGGTGCATTGAGATCCTATGAGAGGTTTGTTCTTTGGTGCCGATTTATTCTGTGATCCAGACATCCAGTCGTACCTAATGCATATTTGTGTTGTTTTTGGACAAGGTTATCAAATTTTATGGCTTTCTTTGGAGGAACTCTGTTATAGTTATTTCAATACTAGTGAATACTTATTATAACTAGTGAATAATCATTGGAAAAATCGGCTACAACACACTGTGCTTTCGTGAAATTAGCTAATTTCACTAGTATTGAAATCGGAGTTTTGTAGCTAATTCTTTCGTGAAATTGGCTACAAAACGGTGTCCTACAACACAGAATCCAACTCTTGTAGGATACCATGTTCTTTGTTGTAGGCACCGCCTAGTGTCCTACAACTATTTTTTCCCCAGTGTGCAATGACATATACCCTGAAATTAGAGTGTCATGTAGTAAAATTTGCCATAATCATTAGAGAAAACAAGCTCACCATCACCACTCTGCTTAGAATGGTAGTACCAAAGCTAGTTTGCTATCTTACACAATTATTCCTTCTCAATGTAATTAATATATTTAGCTTTACATGATATAACAATTGAGTTTTGTAGCTGTTAAGATAGGGTTGAAATTGCCCTATCTAACTTCAATCCTAGTTTTGCCACTGCTGTGAATCTTGATAACTTGTTTGAAGTTCGTTTCTTGTTTAGTTGACTTGATTCTGCATAACATATAAATGATGCAACTTTGATATGGTTATATGCAATTATGTATGGTGAAACCTACATGACTGAAGTATTGATTGCAAAAAAAAAACTAGGAAGCTCTATGCATAATTTACCTATAGTTTGTCTTTGTTATTTCCTTGGATTTTTAATCCCTTTTCACTACTCCCTCCGTCCTAAAAAGACTGTTCGTTTAGGCTTCAAAACTTGTCCCACAAAGAGTGTTCATTTAGCTTTAAGACATGCACACATTAATACAAAAATGCATAGAGAAACGCATAGAGCCAATCAAATAGCTAGTTAATGCTACTTTTATAGTTCCAATGAGGGGTAACATGGTCATTTGCCATGATTACTAATCTGTCCTAAATTTTCTAAATGAACACTTATTTTGGAACGGAGGGAGTATATCTGGAAGCTACATAGTTTTCATAATCTAATATGGAAACTACGTGGAGAGAATCTATTGCTGATGGGCAGCTACCAATGCTTAATGCTGATGTTGTTTCCCAGGTGTTCTCCTAGAATAGTTCAAACAACATGTTTGTGGTATGTTGGTCTACCGATGAGCTTAAAGAAATCAGAGATTTAGACTAATAAAGCGCTTCTGGAAGAACTTGCAGCTGCAAAATAAGTGTCCACTATTGTCTATCAAGAAGTCAATGAACTGAAGAAGTCTGAAGTTGCAAAGCAAGTGCAGGCAGTAGCGTAGCTAGGCCCCGTGCTGCCTGTGCTGCAGCCCATGTTTTCAGCTGAATTTAGACATGCATTGCTTTGATTATCCCGTGGCTATACTCGTTCTTGGCTCCATCCCTGAGTGCTGGAAAAGACCCTAAGGGAGTTTGAGGAGTTAAAAAAGCAATATGAAAAGACCAACTTACTCCTTAGGCATATGTTGAACTTGAACGCTACCAATAACTCCTCTGAGTCTGGAACACCTATTTGTTGTGCTAAAGGAATGCCAGTTATGTGATCAACTTTTGTCATGAAGTATATGTACTTTTGTGGTTATGAACTTATGTATGAAGTGATATGTTATGAACATATGTCAGTTTCTCATTCTGTAGTGGCTGTGAACATTTGTGTGAAGTGATGTATTATGAATTTGTTTTAAACTATAGTTGTGGTTTCGTTAACTTATTCTATGAATATGGAAGTGTGGACTTGACTAATATGGAAATGGGCCTTGTGGCAAGACACGAGCCAGTCTGCAACCTTTTGCTAAAAAAAGCATGGTGACACATGGCACGATTGAAAAGTCAACGTAGCTCCACCTGAGGGTAACATATATGGCATCATAGAATATAAGAATAGGACACATGGGCGTAGAATAAAAAAACATGGGTCTATAAGAAAAAGACATGTAGACATATAGGAATCAAACACGTGGATAAATAAGATGCTGACACGCGGGCCAACATAAAGTCTTCCAAATGGATCAATGGAAGACTGACACGAGGACCATCCAAACTGCCAAACCTAGCACCCTGTAAGTCCGACAAGTGGATACACATTAGCTTGACATGTGGATGGACATGTTGGATCCTAGTCAACAGACATGTCATTTTCCAGCGTGGATGATGCCACGTAGGCATGGCCATGCCACTTGCCAACATGTACAATGCTAAGTGGAAATAGCCACATGTGCCTAAAGCAATTGTGATGCAAACCGTTTCGTTATTAATAAAATATGTTGCATGATGACAATTACTTATTTGTCATAAATAAACTAACTTGATGTTCCATTTTTGCCAAATACAAATTCATCATAAATTCGTCACATAAATTTCTTTATGACGATTTTGGCTTCTACCATAAAAAGAACTTTTTGTCATATATATTAACATTTCTATTAGTGGTAGTCCTACAAAGGGTTGTGGGTTGTCTTACAAGGGTTGTTTCATCAAACATTATGCATAGCTAACAAGTAAACATCACTCAACACCTACGGGGCATCATAGCCACCCAACAATTCACTAGCATGTTTGCTTGTTTGGATTGACAAATAACCAACACCTAATGTTACTAACATATCAAAGGAACTATTGCATGCTCACCAACAAGACACACATGGCCTTTATTATGAATACAACAATCCTCATTAGGCATTAATGCAATAGTGTCAAAATGCAACCCGTAGCCTCAAGGTAAACAAATTCACCAAAGGGAAACTATGGTTAAGGCTATACCTAATCCTCTTGCGAGATTCTCTACTAGTTGCAACCGAGCAAGCCGTGCCATGAGTTCTTACAGGTCAATCACCTATGTAGTCCATACCTGATCATGCCTATGTCCCAACTTTCATGCAAAATTCCCTTTTTAATTCTTCATTTTGACTAGTGTTAGACATGCAATAACTATATGAATATATATTAATACACCAAGAAATAGATACCATATTTTAGGGTCATCATCTATCTATATGCTAACTGTTTTACAACAAATTTCACTTCTAACATCTCCTAGTGGGAAGTGAATGTCTGACAACTATGTTTTAAAAAACATATGTATAAGAAACCGTGGAATCAAACAAAAACCACTATATTGCTTTAGTAGTAAAAATAATGAAGCTGTGTCTAGTTAATTATTATATCATTGTCGGTGCTGAGATTGGCCGACCAACCTCAACGCCTAACAGAATGCGCTGTGTCCCGTTCCTCACCGGTCGATGCAAGAGCTAGCACAATGACTCAAGGGATTTATCCTGGTTCCGGCCACGGGGCCGTACGTCCAGCAAGGCGTGCTCTTGGGCACTATACTATCTTGCACCGGGGTGCTTGCAGTGGGGGGCTACAAGCTCGGCGGGAGAGTAGGCGAGGCTTCCAAGTCCCTGCGTGAGTGGGTGATTGAGGCAGAATGCCAATGTCGCGATGGGTGTGTATGTGTGCTCTATCGTGGATGTGGCCGTCTTCTTCTTCTTCCTCTCTCTCTCTTGAAAGGGTGCCCGCCTCTTCCTTTTATAGACCAAGGAGAGGGGGCTTACAAATGCGGGTACTGTTTGCTACTACAGTGAATCGCCTCGACAGCTTCCTCTCCAGAGGCGAAGTTGGTGGCGATGTCGAATAGCGCGTTGACACTGGTGGGGTGGTTTCGCCCCAGCTCGCGCACCAGCTCTCGTTCCAGGAAGGCGTGGATGATTTCGGAATCACCCACGCTCGGGAGCTCGGTGCAGCGCTTGGAGAAGCGGCGGATGAAGTCCCTCAGCGGTTCGCCGGCCGTCTGCCGACACCCGCGTAGGTCCCAGGAGTTCCCGGGGCGCACGTACGTGCCCTGGAAGTTGCCCACGAACATCCTGACCAGGTCGTCCCAGTCGTGGATCTGGTTCGCTGGCAGGTGCTCGAGCCACGTCCGCGCGGAGTCCGCGAGGTGGAGCGGAAGGTTGCGGATGATGACGGCCTCGTCCATGGCCCCGCCTAGCTCGCAGGCCAGGCGATAATCGTTGAGCCATGTTTCGGGGTTCGTCTCACCCGCATACTTGGCAATGGTAGTTGGCTGCCGAAAGCGCGGCGGAATGGGTGCCGAGCGGATTCTTCGGCTGAACACCGGGGTCCCAGGAGGCTCGGGAGTCGGACTTTTATCCTCCTCGCTGTCATAGCGACCCCCACGTCGGGGGTGCCTGGGGCGAGGAGGCGTCACACCCTGCCTCTTCCTGTTGAGGACGTTGCGCGCATCACCGTCGTCGAGGGTGCCTCGCGTGTCGGCGAGCCGGTCCTTCGCGGGCCTCCTTGCCTCGTGGTTGTCTACCACGAGCGCTCTATCGTCGCTTGTCGGGCGGCGAGGAGTCCGTGCTCCCCTGGGCGGGGAGTGAACAGACTGCTCTCTGTCCTGCCTGCCAACCTCGGCCCTCGAGCTGGCCTGGTTACGCATGCGGGACGCGGAGCTATCCACTTGTTGCACGGCTGCCTCCTCAACGAGGGCCTGTATCTTGCTCCCGCAGGTGAGCC